>VXAX01006783.1:182279-282826 GCA_013399835.1 Leptocoma aspasia
TATGGGATGTGGTCATCACCCTGAAGTGGCCAGATCTAGTCAAGCACAGCAGGAGAAGCTGAGACTCCAGCCATGCTGTTCCTGTTAGAGGGCATTTCCAAGACCATTTCATGGGGTGCAGGCATCCCTGTTGGCAATGGGGTGGAGGGGGCAGAACCAAAACAGGGAGCTGATAAATTAATTCAGCTGCCTCCAAAGTCATGGGGTGACAGAATCACTGAACGGTTTGGTTGGAAGGGACTTCAGCCTCATCCAGTCCCACCCCCTGGCATGGGCAGGGACACCTTCCACTAACCCACACTGGTCCAAGCCCTGTCCAACCTGTCCTTGGACACTGCCAGGGATGGGGCAGCCACAGCTGCTCCGGGCAATCTGTGCCACCACTCCCACAGGGAAAAATTTCTCCTAACATCTACCCTAAACTTTCCCTTTGTCAATTTGAGTCCATTGCCCCTTGTCCTGTCACTCCAGCCCCTTGTAAATAGTCTCTCTCCATCTTTCTTGTTGGCTCCCTTCACATGCTGAAAGGCCACAATGAGGTCTTACAACAAATCTTCTCTTTTGCAGGCTGAACAATCCCAATTCTCTCAGTGGTTTCTCCCAGCAGAGCTGCTCCATCCCTCTGATAATCCTGGTGGCTTCCCCTGGACTGGCTCCAACACATTGCTGTTCCTCCATCCAGAGGCTGGATGCAGTCACCCTATCCCACTCATCATCCCATTCCCTTTCCCACTGCTGTTGTTGATTGCTTTAGGCAATTCTCCTGAATCAAAACTTTTTCCTTCTTCTACTTAAAGGTTTGGGGATTTTTAACCATAATTTAATTTGCTTTTAAAGGAGAGCATCAAGTGGCTGAGGTTTTAGTATTACAGTGTGAGGAAATGTTATTTCCTCTCTTGTGCTCCCTGGCAGTGCTTCCCATGGCCCTGACACAGAAAACCAGCAGGGTTTATCCCTGCTCCTGTATTTCTAGCACTGTTTTGTTTCACCTCTGCTGTTGAGATGGCAAAACCACCTGCTGGTCTGGTCTGTGAATTACCAGTCCCTCTCCACTCTTCAGAGGACAGTAAATTAAGGTAACGAGCATCCGTTATTTCAGTGTTTTACATGTGAAAATTACATTATCCCAAGCGTGTCTCTCCCTGGTGTGTTACACCAGGTAAGGTATGGTCCTTCCTGATTTCACATCATGAAGGATGTGTCACTATTGAGTGGCCTTTGGACACATTCC
Source organism: Leptocoma aspasia (assembly GCA_013399835.1). Lineage (NCBI taxonomy): Eukaryota > Metazoa > Chordata > Aves > Passeriformes > Nectariniidae > Leptocoma > Leptocoma aspasia. The sequence goes on from VXAX01006783.1 coordinate 183,511, forward strand.
CCTTTTATTGTGGCTGTGGCCACCCAGCAGCTCCTATGCCAGTGTCCACAAGCCCACCCTGTGGTTGGTTTGAATAGTGTTGGGCTGTAGGAGCTCTCCAGAAACCTTTTGCCCTGGAGCAGTGAATTATAAGTGTCCTGCTTACCAGCCAAAAAGTGGCCATCATCATTATTTATTAACACAGAGACAATTAAATCCTGATTCTAATTCTAATTCTAGTACCCAGTAGCAGCTTCCTTCAGTCTAACTTCATTGTGTGAAGATCTAGCCCTGCTTCTGTCCATGCAAACAATTATTCTTGTGTATTTGGCTGAATATCTGGGTTAAATCCTCATTTTACACAGATCTGTTGCCTCAGTATGGCAAAGTAATGTCATACTGAGGCAACAGATCTGTGTAAAATGAGGATTTAACTCATTTTTCTCCTTCTATCCTTCTGCTCTTTCTATCAGGACTGAATTTCGCCATTGCCCAGCATTCAACACCTTTTCATCCAATACGATTTAACTGCCGTGACATTTCTTTTAGAGAAGAAATGCCATCAACTTGTTTTACGACATTTTGAAAAGAATTACGTGCTTGGCCTCTATATGTGTGGGCAGGTACAAAGTTCAGTCTTGCCTCCATTTGTAAAACCCAAACCCAGAGCCCTATGTTCCCATTTTGGGTTGTGCTCCACCCACGTTCCCCACAGCCCCAGCTGTGATGGATCATACCCTTGACCACTGACCTCTGTTGCCAGTGTTGATGACCTGGTAGCTTGATCTTTTATTTTTGACCCAGCTGGAGTTTGCTGATCATTCTCACTTGCTGGATTTGGTTCAGGCCTAATCACTGTGCAAAGCTCTGTATTTTCTTACTTCCACTGTGCTTCGTTCTTACCCTTGATTGCTTTTTCATTTCATTTCTCAATTTTTAATTTGAGTGCATTCATTGCTCAGCAGTCCATGTCTCCCTCAGGCAAATCGTGGACTTAACCTCTCCTTTCTTTGAGGCATGCTCGCCCTCTGTTGCTTGCATCCATTTTGCTTTTCCATCAGCCCTGCAGATAGTTGCTGTCCTTCCACATCCTTTTTGTTTGGTTGGGTTTATGCTTTAGTTCTCAGGGTGAAAGCCTTAAATGCAGCTTCTGTCACTGGTTTGGCATTTTCTATCAGAACAAGTACAGCCAAAGCTGGGCTTTTGACAGTCCTAGCTGAACATCTTAGGCTCTAAATATTTTGGAGGGGTTGCATAAGTGGCAGTCTGGAGAAGACTGTGCCATCCACTTCCATGATGGAGAGAGAATATTTGCTACTCCTGTGCCTGGCACTGGGTACACATTCATTGACTGTTGGATGCATTTTGCTCATTGTCTTCAGCATGAGCCCTCAGGGCAGTGTAGGGACACTTGACCTGATGCTGAATGTATTAGTACTGGAAACTGGAGATGCAGTGCAATTATTGTAGTCAGATCTCTTGTGGTGTGGTGAGATTTGGAACTCATGCTGAATCAGGAATCTACCATCTCAAATGTCAGAATTTGCTGGAATCTTAAAACATTTGGGGTTTCCTGTGAGTTTCTGTGCTAAACCACCTGCCTCACTATCATTTCATTCTGTTGTTGGTTTTGTGCTGCCCCTCAGTATTACAAAGAATGATATTACAATTATGAATAATTATAAATTATTATAATTGTAAATAATTATTACCAATAGAATTTATAAATATTATCTAAAGATTATCTATTACTCCTTAGATGTTTATCTTCCAGCACAGATGAGAAAAGGTAAGATTGTAAAGGTTTGGAAGATATCCTTTGATGTTCATGATGTCTTGGTCAACATTAAATCCAGTTAAGCCAACTGGTTGAATGTGTTCTACCCTTCCTGGGAAGCAATTTTAGACCAAGTTTTTTTCAGATATTGCTTGTGAATATCTGATGCAAGATTTAAGCCAAATGTGAAATGTGCTACATGAAACAAAACCTTTTTTCTGTGTAATAATGGTTATCATCCAGAAGCTTCCCACCTATGTTTCCAATTTTGCGTTTTGCACTAGTCAAAATATACTCCTCCACCATTTTAATACTATTATTTCCCTTTAACATAAAGAGCCAAATAATTCTGTAAGGCCAAGAGTGTGGTGAAACCAGATGTGCTCCTTTCCCATATCCTCCATCCATATTTTGTTTTTCGTGGGGCCCATGTTATTTAAATTCTTCCTTTTGCTCTGAATATATCATTCCTGCTCTTCCACATATTTTCATACAATTTTCAAAACCTTTTAATAATCTTGTCCCTATGAGATGGCAAGTGATCAGCTCTGTAATTACCCACTGTCAGTCAATTTGCAAAGCTGTAGGTCACTGAGACAAAGGTTGATCTCTATTAATGCAGCAAGCAGAAGTATGTATGTGCTTCTATCAGGACTAAAACTTTCATTTTGCTAATTTCTCTGGAGAAGAAAGTATTTCTCTAAACTTGGCTGGTCAGATTCAATGCTGCTTCCACTGAAAAATACGAATTTTTTTATGGATTCACATGAGAAGGGGAGCATCTTGCTCAAGTACTTGAGTTGGCCCCAGGAATGTTTCATTTATTTGTGCCCTGCCTGGTAGGGTTATGGCCCTGGATTCTGGACTGAAAGAGGCCAGCACACACATGGTATTTTCCTGGCATTACACAGCACAGGTGAATTGGACCTGGATTGCTATAGGCAGATTTATGTTTCTTTCTTTCTTTCTTTCCCCTGTGCTGCATCTTTTAACTTGTTCCTTGTATATTTATTTCAAAATGGGGTGTTTAAAGTGATATTTGGGGTGTTAAAAATTATATTTAACTATTCAAGTAAACATTTGCCTTGTTCTTATCACCTGGTTTCATTGTCTTCAGGGACTATATCTGTCCCTTTTTTCAGGAAAGAGATTTTGAACACAGGCTGGTCTGACTGGGCACTGGTGGGCTGGGTTTGATCTCAGTGTCTCACTGTTCTCTGTGGTAACTTTAGTCTTTTACTCCTTTTGGGCCCCTCTGATGTCTTTTCAAGTGCAGTGTAAATAAACTTGCTGTTTCTGGCCTGTGCAAAACAAAAAGGGATCCTTGGTTTTACTCCAAAACTCTTCCTTACTGCTGTCTCTGCAGGCTGCTGTGCTTCTCTTTACTTATGCAGCAGTCTGTCACACTGGAGACTCCTGATATTCCCCTCACCCAAGCTCCTCTAACTCCCTGATCCATTTTAGTGAGTGTTTCCAATCACTCACATCTGCAGGTCACTCATGCATACCACGGTTTTCATTTTATTTTCCATACACCCTGTGGACACAGTGAGTCATAGTTTCCTTATTTTGCGGAAAGAAGGAACTGGATCTCTGGCAAGATTAACCATCTGACTTTCCAACACCTCTGTGACATCCCTGTTAATAGGCTAGGGCCATCACTTTCCATTTTCAAAGAGAGCAGAGTGATCATTTGACACTAAAGTCTTCAGTTCCTCCTCCTCAAGGGCACAAGAATTACAAAACAGGGAACGTGAGGTACAATGAAAGTGATTTTCCAGTGACTTTAGGAAGTCTTTACATGGCCTGGGCTGTTGGTCAACAGGACAGGGACTGGATATGGCTTCAATATCTGAGAAGTAACAGGGAAGTGCAACATCATGACCAGGCCTGCAGAAACAGGATTATAAAATTACTAATGATATATATGGAATTAATGAATATACTATTTGCTTATAACTTCAACAGGAGCCAGAGTCACAAAACCTGGATTTCCTGTCACCTCCTAATGGCCTCTTTGCTAGGGAGAGTGCATATGGAGAAGGTATATGAAAACTGCTGGAAAGCAAGAGCAGGAGAAGTGAAGGCAAATAATAGAGGGAGCTCAGAAAGACAAATAATTTGCCTTGTTCTTGGGGACATCCATATCTTCCTTCCCTTCCTCTGCTTCTCCTTCCTTGCCCATCTGTGTAGGCCAGCAAGCTGAGTCAGGTTTTGGCTTAGCTTCACCATTATAAAATAACACTCACTTCTGCCTGGTTTTGCTTGGGTTTGGATTTAGTCTGCCTGTGGTAGATGCCAAGTGAGGATAGTTGTAGCTGTCACCTTTTAAAGATGAGCGGAAATGGCCTGCTGCCTGAGATTAAATGGGATGGAGTGGTGGTATTTGGGGACTAGATGGTGCCTGGAGTGGCCACTGCCACTCAGTCCCTGTCACCCAGAGGTGCTGATCACTGTGTCACTCAGCCACCTGCACCAAACTGCTCCTGTGGCTGGAAAGCTCACAAATCTCTCCTGGGCAAGTTCTGCTGCATACGTGGTCATGGCCCATTCTCTGGGTAGAGCCTAGACATGACCTCCAGCTACTCTTGGAGACATTTGGGCCTCCTTTTTTTAGCAGCTCTCTCTTATAAGCCTTGCCTTCTGGTCTAAAGTGAATTTTCACCTTTCCTTTCCTTTTCAGAAGGACAACAGGCACTGCCGAGGGGGGATCTCAGCGTGACAGCAGAATGGGTGCAAAGCTTCTCTCTGCAATTCACCCACTTGCTCATTCTTGCCTTGTAGTTCCAAAACCTCATAATTATCTGACATCCTCTGCTATTAAAACCTCTGCTTGTGTAGGAGTTGTTTTTTGTTTGGATTGCTGCAACAGGCTTTCAGTCTTTGCTTCCTGCTGCTTCCTGACAGCCGGTTTTGACAAGACCTTCAGAGTCACTGCTGCTTTGTTAATTTCCTGGTTTTTCACCCCCTCCTCCTATTATTACTTTGTGCCAATGTTTATTTGACCACACACTGATTCAACACTTACAGTCACCAATTAGGATCAAAATATTGCTTTGACATTTACCTGAAACTCAAGGTCTCTTTTGCTAAGGCATCCAACTTCATGGAGTTTCTCCAACGCAAGGCAGAGAATTGCTCATGCTTTAATTTGTTAGAGGTAAATCTTGTGATTAATGGTATCCATAACTGACGTACATCTTCCTTGATGAACAATTTGCTTACATTCGTGGGCAAAACAAGGCATCTCTGCATTGAGAGAGTTTCTGGTTATTACACCTTTTATGAATTCTTTCTGTGCTGTCATCAGCATCACACATTGGGGACACATACCAATTTAGAAGTTGTTGTATTAGGGCAAATTGAGCAAATGGCAAAGTTCCACTTGGCAATTATTGGCCAATATTCCAGGCTTAAAATTAGCTTCTCTTTATTTCTTTTTTTCTTTTTTTTTTCTCCTTTCTTTTTTCTCTTTTCTTTTTTCTTCTTTCTTATTTTTTTGTTTGAACTGTTTGACATGAACTGTGTAAATTACGTAGTAGACCTCAATAGCTAAGTCATTTCTTCAGCTTTCCTCACCTTCTTTTAATCTTTCCTTACCCTCCTTTTTGCTCTGATGTTTTTCTCTTCCTTTTCTGTGCTTCTGTCCTCTGTGTGCTTTCACACTGCAATTCTGATTCACAGAACCTTAATTTGTTTACCTGTTTAAATGCAGCTACTGCTGAGAGTGAGCATGGTAGAATTTGACTGAAATAGAATGCCAAAGAAATACACTGATGAAGCAGTTCAAGTCTCTTTGTTTTCTCAGGCTGTTTGCACGTTTGGCCAGACAATTTATATGGATGTTTACAACTCAAAACTGAGAGGATTAGAAAATTTTCTATTTCAAAAATTAAATTCTCCCAACTCAAGGCTGATTGAAATCAATGGTAAAGCTTGCAGAAATCTTGTTAGAAACAGAATTAATTCAGTGTTTTTAAATGTCTCAACCTTGGCTTCTACTTAGTCCTAATACTGCAAACCATTATTTATGGAAGTTGTTCTTACTGTGAGAAAGAGATTTATTGTACCACCTCTACAAAAAATGCAGAGCAGCAACCTGGTCTCAGTCTTGCAGACTCACAGTGAGACACATTTTCTTTGCAAAATTTCTTTGGTGGGGTGTTTTGTCTATTTATAAGTCTGTGTTCTGTTAATCCCTGGAGTACCTGTTTGAAGAAGAACTCTATGTGGTCTGTCTGGTTCAGGGCTGGACACTTAACTTTGATCTGACCCTAAGCTCAGCTCACAGCTCTGCACTTTGTCCTTAACCACAGAGAAGTGTCATACCCAGATCCCTCACTGGATATTTTTGTATCTCAATTAGATCCTCACCCTGCCACTTCAAAGCTAAGTATATCAAGCTGGTCATCATAAGACATATCTGCCATTCCTCAGGGTTAGTCCTTCCAATCTCCCCTTGGATCTTACCCAAAATGTGAATGTCCTTTACACTTGGTACCTCTGCTGCAGTGCATGCCCTTCCCTAAAAGCAGCTTGATGAAAGGGGGCGTTAAAGAGTGATTTTACAATTTGTTTTGTTTGATGGACAGATTCACTCCCCTCCACCTTGGAATATGTACTTAAATTTCCTTTCAGCTGTTACATGTGGAGTAAAGACGTACACAGGCAAAGGACTTTACTGCATGTTTTAATTCTTCATTTAATCTACCTGAATATTGGCTATGCTGTAGGAGAGTTCACCTCTGGAGGACACACCAACACCAGATATTTATCTGCATTAATGCTCTCTATTTCAGTTTGCAAGCAAATATTAAAGTCCCAAATAGAGAATTTAAATCCAATTAAAAGGCACAATTCAGCTTGGTTTTCCCACACTTCTACCCTGTCTCCCAATGTATCATTCAGTGATGCCTTTAGCAATTAAAACATATTTTTAAGGCCATATACTTAAATGTCTTTCACAAAGACACATATTTAAAGAAACCATGTTTCTACACCAGTTGCAGTGTGGCAAAAAATATGTTAGACTGTGGTGTATGGGGAGAAGCAGAAGTGTTTATTTCAACAAGTCTCATAGTGAAGGTATCCGAGTAATTTTCTTATGTTTTCTTCACACCAATATTCCACTCATAGATTGTACCTTGAGCAGGTCAGCTGATTAAAAACTGCCAGAGAAACACACAAATTAGGGGGCTGCTTGATAATCCAGAGCACTGCATTACCCTATGGCCATTATGGCATAATGAATGAAACACAGAATCACAGGGTGGTTTGGGCGACAAGGGAACCTCAGCCTCATCCAGTCCCACCCCCTGCCACGTGCAGGGACACCTTCCACTGTCCCAGGTGGCCCCAAGCCCTGTCCAACCTGGCCTTGAATATTCCCAGGGATGCAGGGGCAGCCACANTGGTCCTGGGAGTTGCCCTCATCCAAGTATAGGTCCTGCACTTGGCCTTGTTAAACCTCACGAGATTCCCCTGGAAATATTTTAACACCCCATATTGTTCCTCCTTAATTCCCTCTGCTAATAATTGCTGCCAATTAGGCTAGAAGATGGATGTGGCCAGAGAGATTCACCAGCCCTTGTCATAAGCCTGGTGACCAGCAGAACTATCGGGGTCCTGGATGCCCTTTCTTTTGGACAAAGCTTGCTGGCAGATTGCTTCCTGGCTGTCCCACACAGCCCAACTGGGAAGTTAACTTTCAGTATTGGCAGTACCAAATGTTCACAGCTCAGCTTGCCAGGCTTCTGAAATAATGAAATTGGGTTAAAAAGGAGAAGTTTAAAAATAACAATCTGCAAGATCCTTTCTGGTTGGATTCTGAGATAAGGGAAGGGTTTTGGCTTGTGTTGTCAAATATTTCCCCAGCATTTTAAAATTTCTACCCTGCTGTTGATGTAGTTTCCAGAAGACTGCAGGCACCATGGGGGTTGGAACAAATCTGTGAAAGTTTGGAAAACAGAGACTTGGGATGATTGTGTTTATGCATTGGCTTAAAAAAATGCCATCTTTCCAAACAGGCAAAAGAAACACTGTATTATGACTTTAGAGGTATCTCCTTTGGCTAGCAGAGCCAACAAATCAGAGGAAGGACCCAGTGTCCACCACATTTAGCAACTACTGTAGATGTAAAACTGAAGTTTGGAGCTATTACTTCTTTGGCTCTGTGGTTTCCCATGTCTCCAGCTTTTTGCTCTTGTGTTTTGGAGAATGAAATCCCTACCTCCTCATACATGTGTGTTGTTTATGAGCACAGATAATTACTGGCCTTCAAATTTGTATGGGGAGCCTGGTATTGTTTTCATCCAAGGACTTGCAGAGTCTATGGGAAGTAAAAATATTTGTTCACCCTAGTCAGGTGATATCTTGTTGTTTTTGATGTTTTTTAATTGTTTTTGATGAACGTGTCATAGTCACATTTGTATGTTAAGAAATAGGACATGAGAACTCATGCTGATAGACTTAACCTAATGAATGATATCAAATATCAACTGCCTCGTTTTCTTGCTAGAGGGCTGCAGTTTAGCTGGCAGAATGGAGAGGAATTGGCAAATTGGACCGGCACCTTTAATTTCACGGATGACGGAGCAGTGAAGAGTGGCAGTGACACAGGCACCAGGTACCAACACCCGAGGGAATGACTGTAGAGATCTCTCTCTCCATGAATGAACCACAAATGTGAGCATAGGCTGTATGAAAATGAGATATGTGCTGTGCTTTGGCTGCTTGGCACTGCTCCCCACAGTACAGAAGATGTCAGGGATGTCCAAGCACTGTGCTGTGTTCCCCCTTGCAAGCCTTGGGGACATTTTGGAATATGCCATAAGCACCCATGAAGTCTGCAGGAGGGTGGCTTCTGTGTCCTGGCCTCTCCTATTTCCCTACCAATGCTGTATGTCAAGATGTGGCAGTATGGGAGAATGGGACTTCAGCAGAGAATGCCCCAACATGACAGTATTGGTGCACACAGAGCACACTGGGGAATGTGGTCTCTAGAATAAAATATGTGTTCCATGAAAACGTAGTTTAACTCAAATTCTTTTCAGGACCTAGCAGAGAAAAGTGTTCTGTCAAGATAAGACTGGAGTATCTCCTTTTTTTACAGTATCTGGCAACATGAGAAAGACTGATGTGCTGCTGCACTCTTTGTACTTCCTAGTTTGACACGGGCTCAGGTGTCTGTGGGGTCATGTGCAGACTCAGAAAACTGGCAGCAGTTGTGCCTAAAGAGCTCCACAGCTATCCCAGGTCATCTGCACAAATCCAGGCACGGGCATAGAGTGGATATTTGGGCTCTCTTCCTGGAGCACCAGTTACAGGGATAAAAAATCCTGAGTCATGTGCAGCATCAAGTTAAATAAGCAGCAGGGAGATCTTAGAAACAGCTGTAAAATAAAGAAAAAACTAAAAACAATTAAAAGAGCCTTACACTTAATACTTGTATATAAACAAAACTCTGGGTAAATTGCCCATTTTATTTTAAATATCATCATTTTGTAACCGTACACTGCTACAGCTGTGAAGCTGATAGCACTTCAAAGGCAAGCAGAAGTTGCAGAGTCTAACCTGCCAGAAATCATCTTGTCACTGAACCACAGCAGTGCTGCAGCTCCTGTTCAGGCTCTTGCAGTAATGTGATCCTGCACGAGTGCTGCCCGCTGCTCTGCTTGTTGGTCTTGTAAAGGTTCTTTATAAGAACAACCAACCTCCACTGCAGTTTGTTACTTAGAGCAGGGGGGAAAAAGGTTCATGTGTATATGTGTGTGTGTGTGTATCTATCTATCTATCTTCTACTCTTGTTGTCTCTTCAGTGTCTGCATATATAGTCTGTATTTACAAAGTCTTCAGTTTAGGCACTTGGCATATAAAAGAACACAGTGGGACACAAAGACACACATCAAGTTGAAGGCATGAGAAAATAAACAAATATAGATTTCCTTCTCTAGACACCTTTGACAGAGACAATTGAACCATCATTGATTGCATGACTGGGAATGAAAACCCTTGAATACAAAAGACACAGTCGTGAGGGACTGAACCACAGTGCTGCTCTCAGTCTCTTCAACCTCTTCAAAGACAAAGAGGTTCAAGGTGCAAGTGGTTTTTGCACAAACAAACTGCACAAGCTAGATATAAACTGGAAAAAGTTATAATATCAATGAAGAAAAAAAGTGTATTTCAAAGCCTGTGTTACGTGATACCTCAATGACTGTGTCTCCACTGCCCAGGCTCCCCAGGGAATGGGCACAGCCCCGAGGCTGCCAGAGCTCCAGGGGAGCTTGGACAACACTCCCAGGGATGCACTGGGTGGGATTTTTGGGGTGTCTGTGCAGGGCAGGAGCTGGACTGGATGATCCTTGTGGGTCTCTTCCATCTCAGGACATTCTGTGGTTATGTGTTTCTGACAGTGGAGCTGAAACCTTTTCAGTCAGGGTTAAGTCTACCTGCAACATATTTCACACCTAAGTGTGTTAGAGATATTATTTATCCTTTTGTCTACTGTATGAAACCTGGGAATATAGGAAAACAAAAAACTACTGTGTAAATGTGGAGATGAGACTGTGTGGTGACTACTGCAGAGCTGTGTCAAAATTGTTTACGATTTATATTTGATCACCTTTCTGACTATGTTGTCACCAGACATCTCCTGAGAGTCTTAATCTGACACTCAGCTTTAGACTGTTGATATAAAATGAAAACAAGTCTTCCTCTAATGAATAATTCTTTCCACTGAATGGAAAACTTGCAGACTGCATTTCACAGAACTGATTTTATTTATATATATTTACAGGATTCCAGAGAGACATCTAAAGTGCACAAAACTAATTGCATGTCAGCATAAGCACAGAGTAGCATAGCTCTGCAGTTTGCTGTGCCATCAACCTCCTGTAAAAGGTTTGGTGTTTAAAGACGTTAATTGAAATAGATATGAATATGTTTTCCATTAACCTGTACCATTTATATATATATATAAAGAGACACATGTTTATTCATGCATATGTGGTATCAACTTGAACATATTCTGGAATTACTCTTTATCTTTTAATTACATAACTTAATACAGGGTGTAGAGATCCTGACAACTTATCCTGTAGGAGTGAATTTTAGATGAAAATTAAGGACTTCCAAAGCAAAAGCACACTGAAAGAATGAGTGCATTAGAATTGCAAGTCAGCCAAACTTCATGAGAATAGTGGCCTTAGGGAAACCAATGAACGGTGAAGATTAAACACTGCATGAGAATGATCAAGTAAAAAAGAGATTAATATTATTGTGTTATGTGATTTCAGTAAACACTGAGTCACTCCTTAGAATCACAAAATAGTTTGGGTTGGAAGGGACCTAAAAGATCATCCAGTCCCAACCCCTGCCATGTGCAGGGACACCTTCCACTACCCCAGGCTGCTCCAAGCCCCGTCCAACCTGGCCTTGGACACTGCCAGGGATCCAGGGACAGCCACAGCTGCTCTGGGCACCCTGTGCCAGGGCCTGCCCACCCTCACAGACAGGAATTCCTTCCCAATATCCCATCTGTCCCTGCCCTCTGGCCCACAGGGAAGCCATTCCCTGTGTCCTGTCCCTCCAGGCCTTGTCCCCAGTCCCTCTGCAGCTCTCCTGGAGCCCCTTCAGGCCCTGGCAGGGGCTCTGAGCTCTCCCTGGAGCCTTCTCTTGTGCAGGTGAGCACCCCAGCTCTGCCAGGCTGGCTCCAGAGCAGAGGGGCTCCAGCCCTCTGATGGCTGAGGTCTGAAATCAAACACCCTTCTCTCACTGAGCCCTGCTCTGACAGCTCTGCTGTGCTGGGGTAACTCAGCTAACCCAGGTTTTCATCACAGTGCTTGAGACAGTTCTTCAGACTGTGTAGAAGCAGTCCATGGAAATAAAATCTTGTGTCATGTATGTGGTGCAACCAAGAGTGTGGATCCTGTCTGTGTCACCTAATACTGCTCTGGCCAGATACTTGACAGATCCCAGTTTTCTGGGCCTTTTTGGGCACCAGAGCCTTTATTTTGATTCAGATTGTGTTGCTGAAGGCCTTCTAGGTAGCAAGAAAATTGTGAATACTAGCAAGAAGTAAAAGTGAAACACAGGAGCTCCCCAAAACCCATAGAGATTTCAACCAAAGGAGAACTACCCACACAGATGCAATAACAACCAGTTGTTGAACACTGGCTTATTTTTGATTCTTGTGCATCATCCATTACTCATATTTCTATCTTTTGCATTTTACTTTGTGCTAAGCATCATTAAACCTTACAGCATCCTTGTAGAGAATCAGATTAAGGGGTTTATCTAATGCTGGTTATGACAAGTGATATAGACAACCCCTTCCCAGAGCCCTGATTCTTCTGCTCTCCTTTTAATATGTTTTGCAACTTACTGGGATTGTGAGTCGTCATGCTCAAATAATTTTTCACTAGCAAGAAGCTGCCTTAATGACAGGATGACTTATCTGCCATATTAGTTGGTTTATGGTGTTCCCTTCAGTCTACTGGAGCTGAAGATAAGATTCAATGTAGAGCTTTTGTGATGAGACCACACAAGACTTTGATGGGTGAGAGGAGATCATACTTTAAGGCCTGTCAATTTTTACACTGAATTCTCTAGTATGACAAACCTGAAGCTTTGTCCCCACTGGCTACAAAATAAAAAGTAGAATCAATATGATTTATCAAATACATGTTTTACAAGAGTGAATGTAAGGGCTTAGGATTTTCCTTAAGTCACGTTGCTGAGTTCCTCATACAAGGGTCCTAAAATCTAAAATCCACAAGAAAGAGAGAAAAAAAAAAGGCAAAAAAGCAGTTTCTTGCAATAATCTAAAATGTGGGTTTTGAGAGGTCATTGATGTATAAGGGTTGTCATGAGTTTTACTATGCCTTTCAGGTGAGTGATCATATGGATAACAACATCAGCAGATTATTTCATTCAGAGTGAATGGGAAAGGGCTTGAGTAAAACACCCAAGCAGCAGTTTATTAAAAATCTGGGAGTTTTGAAATGAAATTGGGAAAATAGGGCTTCCTGCAGCACACTGCACTGCTGCTTGTCAGGAGACAGCGTTGGTTTGATACAGTGAAAGACAAGAAGCACCAACATGCCTCTGAAACTCGAATTCAATGTAGTCTCCAGCAATCACTCACACACTGCACAGTGGTAAAACCTCTAAATGAGGATGGGTGTCAGTCTGTGTCAGCAAGAACAAGGGGAAGCACAGGGGGTGGTGGTGTTGATGGACTGCAAGGTGGGCTTATCTCCAGGGAGAAGCAGGAGGCAGCCTGGACTTTGCTGTGCCATTTAGGGCTGTTTCTGCTGGAGCTCCTGCTGCTACACCCACGACTGCTGCAGTGGAGCTGTGTTTTGCAACTTGCTCTGGTGCTGTGCTGTGAAACTGTGGAGAGGCTTGTGTCCCAAATCAGTGGACAGATTGGGAGGGAACAACGTGCCTTTGGCAGGAGTGGATGTTTGGTCAATTCACATTGCTAATGAGGTAACAAGCAATTCCAAGGGATCTGTGTGTGGAGACTTGGAGATGGGAGATCATAATAAGAATGGCAGTGAGCAGCCAGTGACAGTTTGCCAGGAGCTTCCATACTTGTGATGAAAAATATATCCATCACAACCATCATCTTGACTGCACAGGTGTGTAAGATACCTGTGGAGTCATGGGACCAAGTAAAAAAAAAGAATCCAGAAAAGGAGCACCTCCAAGGAAAAAAATTATGCACTTTCCACTTTTCTGGGGATGTTCAGTGAGCTATCCATGAACAGCCTTTAAAGGACAGAAGTATAAAAGCCACTCCTCCTCTGAAGAAGATTAAACTTAGGAATTTAGGGCTGGTCCTAAATTCCTAAGCACTTTTGGCTTTTTGAAAGCAAAAATTTTAACTTGGAAGACAGGCACAATATCTTGGTAAACCGTCCTTGTCTTGATGGATAGACCTATCTAATGCCATCTATTATCATACTCCAGAAAAACTTACACCTCTGTAAGACCAAACATATCAAAATATCCTAAGTTAATGATCAGTGGGTTCATGAATCAATAGCTTTTAACCTCAGCTACAAGAATCTCCTGGAAAACTTGAGTCCCTGTACAAGAATTTCAGATCCTGAATTTTAGTTACTCTGGTTCTTCTAGAAAGAAAGCCAGTCTTGAACTAAAGATGCCATTTCTATCTTTAACTTCCAGGCATTGGATACTATTTTTCCTTGCTATACTGTATTGAAAACCTTCCTGCCACTGGTAATTGCTTCCTGGTGCAGTATCTCCTTATTCAGTCACCATATGTTTAGATTAAGCTTCACACGCCTCTCATAATGTTTTAGAATCCAGATAACTCCTGCCGGTCCTTTTATAACTCTCACCAGTGCCTCAAACCCCCAGAGAAGAAATATCAGATTACTGGATGCAGTAATTCAGAAGAGCTATTACTACACAATGTATGCAGAGATATATGACCACTTTCTCTTGCTTATATTTTAATTTTTTTACATGACACCACCTTATGGTGGCATATTTTGCTCCCACCTACAGACACATACTAAAAGTTCACGATCAGTTAGATATCTAATGCATCTTCTAGCATTAGAGATGAAGATGGTACAGGATTTAAACCAGTTATTGCCAGTGGCATTGTCATCAGCATGTGGTGGACAGGAGGAATGTGAACCGTCTTTTTTAATATTTGTTATCCCCAAGGACGGGACAATTAAATAGCTTCATCAAGCTGTGCAAAAGTGGGCTGCTGCTTCCCAGTCTCCTCTGTTGAGCCCACAGCTCTTCCTGTCTCAGTTCAGCCTTTCAAGCACCATCCTCTTGTGGACAAGTCAACTCAGGCTCTCAAATAGCAGAAACAGCACAAGCAACAATGTGAATTTTTTTGTGCCACAGTCCTGGTGAAGTTTAAATTGGTGTAAGAGCATCAAACATTCCTGCTTCCTTTGCCACATCTACATCAGCTTCTTTACCTGCTGAACAGGGATCATCCCTTCCCAGTGGGACAAAATAATCTTGGGAGAACAGGCCATGCAAAGTGGTAGGATGTTTTTATTGAGGGAGAAAAACCCCCAAATCGATGTAAAGCCATTAAACATTTTGACCAAATCTTGTGGGTTTTGATGTTGTCACACAGAAACATTAAGAGAAGCAAAGCCCAGAGGGATTTCGTCCCTCACAATGGGCTCTGATGAAGTCTACACCTACTGTGTTCTACTCCAGATGAATTTTCCAGGGCCTCTGTAGCTGTGATAGGCTCCACCCCAGCAGTGTTTTTGCTTCAGGGACCTGAAGATTCCTTGCAGGCCTTGCCAGATGATGTGAGTCCCCTGTGCTTTGGCGAATGTGTTCTGGCACATTTGGAATATTCCTGAGCGAAGAAGGTGAATCTCCACCCAAGGCTGGCCATGGATCTGCCCATACTGATGAGCACAACAGGCACTGCTAACTGGACAGCACTCTTAATAAGCATTTAGTAGAAGCCTGCAGGGCTTGATTCACTTATTCTCATTTCTTAGTCACTGGATAATGTATATTTTTGGAAAGATGTTTGTTTTTCCTGCAGGGTAGGTGGAATCCTTCCTGCACTGCTCTGCGGTCTCGCCACGCAAGTGCTGCAGCCTCGCTGCAAACAGTGTCGAGAACTGGCACTGCAGGAGAGAGCAGAATGAATGAGAAGGCAGCTTCAGAAAATGATCCTGCTTAAAAGATGCCTGACCATTGCAGTAAATTATACTTTTAAGCCTTTGTTCAAGATACCAGACAAATCAGTGTCTCAACCCAAGCGTCACTTGAAGGCAGGATTGAAGTCTTGGGCTTTTTAATTCATGTAGTGTGATCAAGAAAAGCTTACTTCTGATCAAAGCAGGAGCAGCCCAACTGCAGATGATCAAAGACCTAAGTGTTAGCTGATGTACTGAGAAACCAAATGTGTCTCTCACTAGCGAGCTCAGCAGGCAGCTCAGCTGGAGGTGAGGTTGCAACGGGGGATGTGAAGGTTAGAAAAGAAGAAAGTTTCAGTCAGTAAAAAATGGAAAATTACAGAATGAATAGCATCTAATTTCTGGGCATTCAGTGCAGTGGGCTGTGAAAAACCAGTCCCCTCTGAGCACTTGCAGCTTGTGTGGTGTTCAGGCACAGGATTTGATCCTGGAAAAGTGTTGGAGGTTTGAAAGCTACGACTGATGTGAGTGGACACAGAGCAGTGCCCAGTGCCCTGGGAAAGCACAATCCTACATGCAGCTGAGCTGTTTGTTGTAATTCATTTGCAGTTGTGTTGTTAAGGTAAAGAATCATGAATTCTTGTATTGGTTTTCCTGTAGACTTGTGACCTTTAAAGGGATAAAAGTTATTTATGTTTCATCAGGGGAAGTGGAAAAATGCAGGTAGAGGACATTATGACGGTGACAGATAACTCTGTTTTATGGATAATAAAACTTGACTGTCATTCTTGTGAAGCCAAAACACAGACCTTTTCTGTAGCAAAAGGAGTAAGTAGTATAGTCAGGTTTGTCACTTGTCACTAATCAAGAACATAAATCAAAATAAACTGAACTACACCCTTGTTTCTTAGCTGGAGATCAGACTGAGGAGGATGATGGGGAGGACAGTTTCCATTTGTGCTAATTAAGCTTTCTGACAGGCAAGTGTGTCTTCATTCACAGGGAACTACATGTTTTAGAGTGGGAGTTAATAGGCAGAAAGAGCTCTCAGAGACCAGGGAGTGGGTGAGACTGACGCTTCCTCTGGGAAAGTGTGGGGGCCTGATCTCCAAACACTCCCTGCAGGACCAGACCCTTGCAAGACGAGGATATGGGTTTAAAGGACATCTCTGGAGGTTGAGGGAACCCCATGCCCCTTGTGCTAGGGCCTGGTGCTGTGCAAAAGCTGCATTCTAGGAAAGCACAATGTGAAGCACTTCTGTGGGGAGAGATTGTCCGCTGCTGCAGGGAATGGCCTCTGCTAATGCCCCACCGTGTCCACAGGAGGAATCACTGTGAAGCAAATAAATAGCATGAGCACTCTTGGGAGAGAGAGAAACCTTTTTGCCCTGAGTCTAGTGACCAGCCACTGTCTTGAAAAATCCTTAATGCTGTTGCAGCACCATCATTACGTGCAGCAGCACCCGAAGCATTATGGCTAAGGAGGGTTGAGTGGCTGGCTGTCTGCTCCAGTGAGGTTCAGGGCTGATGAAGGACAGCCCAAAGGATGTTTATTCAATAGCTTAGGATCACTGAGCTTGCTTCAGTCAAACTGACCCTATGGCCAGCAGCATCTTCTCCCTTCTCTGTGCAGAATGACACTTCTGTTGGTGTCCCCTGCCTTTGCTGCACGTGTCCCATCAGCTATTTGTCATCCAGCCCGACCCATGGATCCCTCTGCACTTCCATGAGGTAGCAAACAGTAAATTCAATGCTCCCAGTGGCCCTGTTGGGAAAACTGAAGCTGTTGTGAGAGTTAGAGACTTGCAGGACAGTCCTGTGCTTTCTCAATCTATAGGCTCATGGAATAGCTCTCCTAGAGATGCAGTGCTGCCTCATGGATTGATTTCCTTTCAGATCCAGAAGTGGTTTATTTTTGACCCAATGCTTTCCTGCTTAACCTTCTGCTGCTTTGGTAACACATCCTTTTTCATTTCTATTTTTGGTTTGTGGATTGAGTAAACAGGCAACGATCAAAGGGAATGGCTGGAACACAGGAAATTGCATCTCCATTTCATAAAATGACATCTTTGACTCCAATGCCACAGGCTGAAGGCAGCTTTCCCGTGCTGTGATGTTCCCACATGACAGCATGTGATGTTCAACATCTGAGCTGCCACTCTCTAACCTAGCAGCACAGCCAGAAGTGCACAGGAAAGATAAAAATAAATGTTAATCTAGATTTTTGCTCTGCTTATCTGTCCTGAGGCACATTCGAGGTACTGAAATGAAGTGTTAGGTGACAGGTGAGGATGAGGCTGATAGGTGTTGCTCACTCCTGCACAGCCTAAGAAACAGGAGGAGTGTGTAAAGTGCTGAGTGTTGTGTGGGGGTGGGTACCTGCCCCTAGTTACTGTGTAGAACATGCACATCCAGGGTGGCAGCATTGTCTTACTCAAAGAACCAAAAAAAAAGATTGATACCACAAAAGACAGTCAGAAAAACTATTATTTCAGAGGATTAAAATGTTGTCTGTACTAGTAGGTAGCCAGAGGGGACTCCTTCAGCCCTGGAAATTTCTGTGATCAGTAAGATATTCTATGGTGCTGTCTAAAGAGAGATTTTGGTTTAGTTTGGGGAAGTTACCTGGAGTACATCCACACAGGGCTTTGGCTTGGTACAAGTGGGTGGGCTCTTAATCCAAATCCAGATGAAGCCTCTTTCACAAATTGCTCAACTCCAGCTCAACAAGACAAGCACGTGGGAGATGTGTCAGGGCAGTGGATTTCAGCTGCTCCTTAGTAAATGCTAAATGAAAAAATAGAAAAGAAAGGTGAATAATTCTGCTGGAAGGAGAGTGCGAGACTTTTGGTGAAAGCCCAGATGAAGATTCATGTTAGGCCTCCCTTCAGCAGGCTGAGGAAGTCTTTTCATAGAGTTCTCTCTGATTTTGGAATAATTTAACTACATATTTTCCTCTACAAAACTTATAAAAATTCATTTTTGTTGCCTTGAAGGCTATACAAACATATTTACAAATAGCCACATTTTTAAAAGATGAGCTATTGGGGTTTTCTAACTTCTTTATTAGGAATTTTTTGTTCTCCTCCTGCCACCTTTTAAGCATGGGCTTCCTCCTTTCAGTCTCAAGGTTTGTGCCTCTCACTGGATCACAGAAATGTTTGGTTTGGGATTTGACAAAGCTGAGGTGGTGAAAACCTCAGAGAGACGTGAAGGAGACACTTTCTAAAGCAGCACTTGACAGAACAGGAACATTCCCAGTTGAAAGCAAATTGCTTTGGGAGGCTCTTGGACTTTTTCCAGTCACACACACGTCAAACATGAATTTTGATATTATTTTGCAATGACATAAACCTCAAATATTACATTTCCAGTGATGGCTTCAATGAAGCTTTTCCACGAATCTTATCTTTATATTTCCCATTGGAGATTCAAAAATTGACTTCTTGGAGTTACAAACTCATGAATTCCAGGGTTTTAAAGGATCCATCAGAAGAGCTTCCTCTAGCTATTGTTCATAATACCTATTCCTCCAGGTCATCTTCTCTTAGTTTTTCATAGTCCTCTCATGCGCTTCATGTATGTGCAGGTATTAGGAATTAGGTTTTAATACAAACTTCTAATGATTAGAAGTGAAACTGATGCAGAGCTTCGTTTAAACCCTAAATCCTGTTTGTCATTTCAATACAGACACATTGAGTTCACTTGACAGTTTGGGATTTTTCTTTTCCCTAAGCATGAATAGCTACCATTGTGTTTTCCTTCCTCTTCAGTCCAGTGACTAAGGTAAAGAAATTAGCCAATAAAGTAAATATTTATGTCTATATGTTAATCAAGAATGTCACTCTTATTTGTGCTGTGTCTGAGCATTCAAATCCTTTTCTTCTCAATTTTTTTTCCAGAATGTAATCCCTGTTTCCATTCCCTTCCAAACAGACCAAAAGAGTAAATCCCAGTGAAAAGCTCAGTTGCTCAGGAGCTATGGAATATCCTCCACAGACAGAATACAACCTCTAGCACTCTTATGGTACTGTTTTTTCCAACCCAGCACAGTCAGGCACCCAAAAGATGGGAACAGTGATCAGTGCTTTTGTCCTGACTTTCAGTTCCAGCTGCCAAGTGCTGACTGCTGGAAAAGGTAGCTGGTCTTTGTTGTTGCTTCAAGATAGGTGAAATCCTGTAGAGGTGGACAAACTGTGCATGGGAGATTGTTCTAGGACCAGCAGGGACATCTGTGCTTTCCTGTGAAGGAACAAGCTGCCTATGAGCCAGGCAGTACAGCCTCAAGTTAGGCAAAAGTCATAAAAGACAACTTTCAGCAAAATTCTGTTGATATGCAAGACAGATATTCTAGCATAAATCTTATTTATGATATATTTTCTTGTTCTTCCTCAGGTATTTTGAGTTTTATGAAGGGCCTTTGGAATACAACTCTACAAAATGCCTGGAATTAAGGCAGGACATCATTGAGGTGAAGGTCTTGTCTATGTAAGTATGAACTAAATGCAAAAAGTAGAAGTATTTAGCAATAAAAGCATTGCTAAAAATGTTACTTCTGAGGCAGGATGGAATGGTGTCTTACAATGACACTGTCAAAAGATGCCAGGCTCAAGAGATCACATCAACAGAGATCTCAGAAGGGATCCCTAACCTTCTCTTACCTGTGCAAGCAGTGTTTGAATTAGATCTGATGTCCATTTACAGAACATGGAAGCTTTTCCCATACATTGGGGCATTTTGGTCAGGCCCAGAATTATTGTTGGGAATTACATACAGTGTTTGTAATATCATATTTTCAGTAATTAAATACTAAGAACAGCCAGACTGACTCATGCATGTGTCCATCTAGCTTAAGGCTCTTTCACTGAGAGTGGCCAGTAGTGAAGGCTAAGAAAGGAAGAAAATTCTCAGCCCTTCCTGATAATAAATACTGTAATGGGGACTTGTTAACTGGTAGAAGTAGTCCAGACTGGAGTCATCAGAGTGGACAATAGACCTTCCTATTAATTTGTTTAGATATTTTCTGAGCCCGCTTGTATTTTTGACCTCTTGAAACAGCAGACAGTTTCACAACTCAAAACTCCTCAGTGAAAAGGTAAGAAAATGTGATTCTGGGAAACAATAAAATATCTCTAAGTTGTGTTTTGTGGTCCAATAAGTATGTCAGGAAACCAATTAGCTGAATGAGATGTATACATGAAGCCACAGTGGAGGAATTGGGTGAAAAAAGTGAGTTTGCCAGTGTGACAGTGCACAGCTGGGTAATTTTAGTTTTGCCTTTTTGCATTTTCAGCATTACACTGAGTTTAGGTGGTTAGATTATACCTAATCTGTCACCATGTCTAAAGCCAGTGGTTTAGAAATGTTACAGGCAAAGCACAAGGTCTGCCAAGTGCACTGGGAATGTCAGTTCAAAGTGCAGCTCCACAGGTGCATAACATTAAGAAGCCAGGGCTGCAGAAAATACACTTTGTTGCTCCAGGCCTGCATGAATCTGAGCATGTCTCCCTCACTGACTTTGTGCACAGCAAAATGTAGGTTATGTCCTTGCCTTCTGCACTGGATGAAGGGTACACGAGTAACACACACTTCGCACCGCTTGCTGACTCGCGGCGCTTAAAAATAAATAGGAGGGGTGAGAATGTCACACTTCTGCCAATGTTCTGCTGAAGATGAGGAGTCCTGAATTGCTTTTTTTTTTTCTTTTTGCATACTCACCAGAGGACACCAACAAGTCCTAATTTTTCTTCATCTTACCCAGTGGCCCAAGGAAGGTGGTGGAGTCCTGCTGAGCTAGACACAAGTTACCCTTAGTTCTACAGTAGATGCCATTTGACATTAAGATCTTTTACTCTGCTGGTCTCTTCTGATGTTCTTGATTCAAATGTGCTATGTTTCCCAAGTCAGCCCTTATGGTAATGGAAGATTTCCAAGTTAATGTGCTCTGGTGGGCTACAGAAAGTACAATATGACCTAATTCCTTCCTGCGACTTCCTCAGCCTGGGAAATGCGAGGTTCTACCCACATTAAATATATCATTATCTTAAAAGTCTTTGCCTTATTCAAACATTAAAAGCCCTCAAGCCTGAAGAGAACTCATTAAGACCTATCAATCCAGCAGAAATCACAGACTTACAAATTTCCTAGCCAGATTATGCAGTTGCTTCCTACCTCTACATATTTGCAAAGCCTTCATTATCTCTGTTGTCCAAATGCACAAGAATAGGTGCAAACTTCAGTGTAGAACTTCTTGGAATTGGTGATATCATCAAAAAATGAGTCATCCTGTATCAGCCTGGTTGAAATAGGAGGTTTGTTTTTGTTTTTTTTTTTTAAATGTGGCTACAGGTATATTGATTAGCAGAGGAGGAGATAGAGATCCTTATGTAAAGAGCTTTTCATTTCCTCTTGCCACCACAGACTCTCATCCCTACACATGAGCTTATAAATTGTTCATAAAATAAATTTAGCTAGAGTGTTGTGCTGTAGAATCTCACAGATTAAGTTAACCTCTTATAAGATTAAATAAGGTTAAATAACAAAATACAGTTATTAAGTAACAAATACGATTTGGTTAAATAACCAAAATGCAGCCTTAGTTGGCCAAATTAATCCCCTTTTCCAATACTTCCCTCCTTGGCCCTTCTGCTGGGTGCACCTTTTCTCCAAAACCCAGCTGATCGAGACCTATTTGCTTCCCAACAGATTTTGGTAGAGTAGATGCTTCTTGCTCAATATTGCATTTTTTATCCTGAAAAAACTGGAGAAAGCCTATCAGGGAGAAGAAATCAGTCCCAAACATCAGTTCTTGCATACACAGGGCTTAGAGTGGCTATGTCTGAGCAGAAAAAGGAAGAAAAATTATAAATTTTGTACTGCATAGACTGGCTGATTTGCCCCATCAATTTGCATGGTACTCTATCTGCAGCTGTTTTAGGGAATTAAGCCCTTGTAATAAACTAAATTTTTTTTCTTTCTTTTTTATATTTTAGGGTGAAACAAACTGAATTGTTTGACAGATGGAAGAGCCTACAGATGTGCAAATGGGAGATGAATGTCACAGAAGCCAATTTATTCAAGTAAGAATGTCTCACATTAATGAGACTGAGTAAAATTTACTTTAGTTTGAGTTTAGCTTCCTGCAGAGGTCAAAATTTCATACAAGCAAGAGTGAGCATGACAACTTTTGGAGTACCATCCTTTTGAATAAATGTGGACTTTCCCCCCTACTTTAAAAAAAAAAACAACTCAGCAACAAGATTTCTGGCATGTGGAACAGTCTTTCAGGAAAGGCAAGGAATTTTGTGTGGAAAAGATTTCCAGGTGTTATTTAGGCAGCAGTGAGGATGGAGATGAGATTTATTGGCTGCACCTAACACATCAACCTAACTCTCTGGCTTGGAATGGTAATATCACTGATGATACTGCTAATTTGGCCTACAAAATACTCAAACTGGATTTCTTCTGGGTGTTTTAGGTACAAGTAAGAACTTGGTTATGACTTTTTCTGGTTGGTTTTTTTTTTTTTTTTAAATGGCTTCTCAGATATTACTCACAGATTATCCACATATTTTTTCTGGTCTTCAGAGACCTCTCAGTTTATTTCTGTAGTGTTCTGTCTTTCTTCATGTAGCTTCTCTCCTGAAGGTCCTCCCTGATCCTCTCAAGACACAGTTTTGATACTGGCCTTGTGAAGGGAACAGTAGATTGAAGCCAAAACAATTTCTGAATGTTATATATTGGTATATTCCAGTGCCATATTTGAGTAGGTTTTGAGAAAACAAACTGTTTCAGGGTAAGTGCTGTAGACAGGAGTCTGCAAGTCACTGGTACAATTCAGAGATGTTGTTTATAATAAGGCCCCCAGATTTATCCCAAATTCTCTTGCATGATTCCAGGAAATAGCTGTCAGGAGTTAATGAGAGAATGTGAGAATGCATGTGCTGAGTTAGTCATTGACATCTTTAAAAATAACATTGTTAGTCTCAGCTCACAACAGTTTCTCCAACGTGATCTCCACACCTAAGGTTTTTTAGGTGTTTGGATTCGTTTTTCTTTTTTCCTGTATTTTTCCTGGAAATTACTTGATAGGTGATTATCAGAGCCCGTTTTGAAGAGAGGAGTTATTCAGGATTACAGCTCATTATTTTAAAAACAGCTGGAGTGAGAGGAGTAATGATTGTGCCCAGAGAGCAGGCAGCACTTCGAGGTGTGGAAAGGAGCCCTTTGAGGTTTGGAGGCCAGAGCAGAGGTGGGATCAGTGAGAGAGGACTATCCAAAGACCACCAGGAGGACCACCAATCTATCTCAGGCCACCAACACCAGCACATTAAACAAAGAACCCCCTCTCCACCCTGTGCACTGAGAGAAAAAAGAGGTCAAAGACTCCTGTCACTGCCTCTACCTCCCTGACTGATACATCACTGCTCCAGGGACCCTCACGGGCACCCAGATGTAAACACAACCTTTGTCAGCTGGTTTCAGGAACAACAGTAGTGCTTGTAATGGAAAAGAAAAAAATGTCTTAAGTCTGTTTCTTCTGTGTTCAATGGGGTACATACATCAGTGTGTGAATTTGTGGGGAAGCTGCTGTCCCTTAAAAGCAAACCAAGGTCTCTGAGTTTGGAGGTTGTTTAGGAGAAGGCTGAAACATGTAACCCTCTGAGCTGTAGGGTTTTGAGCTTTGCCAGTCCTGGACCATCATGTGAGATGGGAAGAATCCACAGACTTTTAATGGCAGCTATTTGAGCAGCAGAGAGGGAGGGAAGGCAAAACTCACAATAAAGTTTGTATCTGGAGACTAAGGAAAGCAGTCTCCTTGAGAGTCTTCTTCCATCAGATATCAGGCATTCACATAAAGGACTGTGCCTCTGGAAACCAGCTGGACATTAAGGAAAAACATCTCTTTCAATTCCTTAAGGAGGAAGCCAATGAAGAGGTTTTTCTCATATCCCAACTACAGCAATTCAATTCCTCTATCTTGTAATATTTTGTAATTATTTTTGCTGTTAGACATTATTCATTGACTTTTTCAGTCTCATTTGCTGCCTTGATCTGACGGTCATTTTGTGCCAGCCTGCATGAGTCAAGTATATGAGAGTAATTGGACATCACTGAAATGTTTGCATAATTCTCTATTTGCTTTCTGGTGCTTGTAATAAAGCCCATAAAGGAGACTGGCTTATTCTTCCCACTTAGAATATGAGGCCACATACCCCAGAGGCAAGGCATTTAATCTGGGTTGTTTGAGAGCCATTTGGCTTTGTCTTCATGCTTGTACATTCACCACGACAAGAATTTTTCACTAAAGGTATCAAACACATTGACTGAGAAATAAACTATCTCTGGTGTCACTCTAGCATGCAACACAAAACGCAGAGACACAGCTGAGTGAAGGCAAAGAAGAAGAGAGAACTTTATTTTGGTTTTCACATTATATAGAGTTTAGGGAATGACCATTGATTGGAAGGTGAAGTTACATCCTCTCTAACTACACTGGTCAATGATAAAGTCCATTAAATCTTTCTTCTCCCAGAAGAAAGAATGAAAAACAAGAAGACAGTTAGAAAAACATGTGCATGTTTACAAAAGCAGTGTGAGAAACTCCATCACAAGAATGAAAACATCAGAAGGCTGAAAAATGAGAGTGACACTCTGGAATAGGAGTGAGCAGAAATCAGGGCTTTCAGTGCCACCAGTAAAAGAGGAAAAGTGTTTGGGGAAGGATGGGAGCTGGGAAAGGGAACCTTATTTGCAAAGCTGCTTTTCCAATTTACATTTCATATAAAACCCAGCAAAGGGATCAGAATTTTTTTTTTTTTTACTCTGAATCCCATGTTTGGGATTTTATGTGGTTCTTGTTTGCACTGCAATTTCTTCCATTTTGTCCCAGGGACAGAGAAAATTTTGGTCATTTGTCTGAGATTTTGGAGTTTTAGGCATGACCAGTTTACCTGGCACCCATCTGTCGGGGCCACATCACCTTCCTGATGCACACATGTGCAAGGCCAAGGGCAAAACTAAGATCTTTGAAAGTTTTCTGTTGTAGTCAAAGTGTGCTGTGCTCCACAGCAGTCTGGAAAGTGGGGCAGTGTCTTTGGGTATTGCTGTGTTTAAACATTGCTTTGCCATATTTCCACATCTCCAGAGGGACTCCTTAACCCCTACATTTCCTGCCCAGTGATGAGTATGTAATTTATAAAACACTGAAGATCTCTAAGGTGGAAGGACTAATTCATTAAGGTGGTTTTGCCAGGATATTGGAGGCAGAACCTCATCTTTGGGGACTAGAGTAGTGCAGAATTTGCACATGTATTTCCCACAGTCTGAAAGGGACAAGTACAGGTGTCTCATTTGCTCTCTTTTCTTTTTGTTTTACCATAGTTTTCTCAATCAAAGAAAATATCCCTGAATCTGAAGTTTTCTGAATGACAATCCAGCAAACCACCATTTTACCCATCCTAGAGCTAAAAAAATTTCTTTTTGGTGAAAAACACCTTATTAGGAGTAACAGCAATTGCAAATCCTGTGTCATGCCATCAGCTCCTTGATCTTACTTCTTTTTCATTTCACAGGTCCACTCTGTCGAGGTGTTGCAACGCCCCATCCTTTCTGTTCACCACCCAGAAAAATACTCCCTTGGGAACTAAACTGAAATATGAAGTGGATACAAGTGGAATCTTTCATATCAACCAAGAAATCTTCAAAATGTTTCCAAAGGTGCTTCTGCCTGTTTGCAGGATCAGCTTCACTCTACTTGCTGCATTAGCCACTATCATATAACCAAGCATTTAGCACTTGTTTGACACTTCTACAAAATTCACTGCTTATATTTTGAAAATGTTTATTTTTGATACAATATTTTAGATGATTACTCTGTTTTCTGGTGGTCATCTGCAAAATATAAACATACACACCCATCCATCAATNATTGCTGACTTAGGGGCAAAGTGGATAATGAAATAAGAAAGCTAAATAAAAGAGACACTTATTTATCAGAACTCTTTCAAAATATAATATTCACATATCCAACATTTGAGGGTAGGTCTGCTTTTCTTTTTTGGCATGATTATTTTATAATTCATATTCACAATGACTATTTTTATACTTATTTCCATTTGCAGATTATCTGTGAACGGGCTTCATAATTTTTAAATGTATTCATCATAATGATTATTCAAAACCTTTCCAGCAAATAACGCTTGACCTCCAGGGTTATTCAAGGTTATAATCAGTGGGCAATTCCCTCTGCACATAGTGACTGATGAGCAGGAATGGGTTGATGGGGCTGCAGATTTATCACGAGGCACACCCCTCCAATTTACAGCAGCATACTTGGAGGGGCTAGCTGAAATTTATCCCTTTTGAGAAGTCAGACATATGTTCAGGTTAAGTACTTAGATTTGTGCCATTGAACCTGTGCTTCAGGGTCCAGCCACTTCTTATCCTTTGGCTTTCCGAGCACTGCTGAGAGCAGGGAAGTGCTGTTATCTGAACGTGCACATGGGGAGCTGGGGCAGAAGCAGGGGAAAGGCTCAGATCCAGGAAAGCACTTTGGCATCTGGAGACATGCAAAGAATGGGTACATCTATGTCCAGGACTAGTATCCTGAAAACCCTGACTGATTAGGCAGATGAGTGCATGGAAGTCTGAACACCTGAGATCTGCTAGGAGTGTGCTAGAGCTGCTGTGGTGTTTGTCCAGGTATGATCAGGATGCTGTGAAGGCATTATTACATGCCAAAACACCTTTGGGAGTCACTGGGCAGTGACCTAAGCCACCCTCTGCATAGGAGCAGGGCTGCAGTCTGGCCCATGTAGGAAATAAAGGGCTGAAAACACAGCAGGAATGCTGTAGGGGCAAGAGCCTTGTGCTAAACATGGGCACCTGGCTTCTGATTTCCCTTCCAGGGCTGCCGAGGGACTGCGTGTTAAAAAATCACTGCATAAAGCACAGACAGCTCCATATTTTCTCTCTCTCAGACAGCTGCTGCTTTTCTCAGACAGGTGTAATTGCCTGCCCTTTTTGCCTCATGGCTTATAGATGCAATGGAAATATCCTGGGAATAATCACCCAGAAATGTCAAGCTACTCCTGCATCCCTCTGTAGTTTGCAGCATGAGATTATTGATAAAATATGTATGTACCAAAAACGAGCATTCTCATGCTTATATAAGCACATCCCTACATATTCATAAGGTGTAGCGTGGCTCAGTTTTTCGTCACAGCCCTCTCACCCTAACAGCCCAGTTTGTTCTCAAGATGCGATTTTCACTCTCTGGCTTCGGCAGCAGCTGCATCTCTGTGTGCAAAGGCAGGATTTTCCCGAAGATTACAGGAAGATGTATCACCCACAAGTCCCAAAATGTGCCTGACCAAACGCAGTGCTGGTAGTGCAAATGCTAGTTAATAATCAGTAACATTACTAGTACCATTAGAGTTGGTAAGCACTAAAATTTGGGCTGCTTTCTGCGATGTGCTGTCTGACAGACTTCTTGGGCTTTGCTGGCTGCCTGGAGCTCTGTGTGCAGACTTCCCAAAAGCAGGACACCAGAGCCTGAGGAGCCAGCAGTTCGCAGGCAGCTCAGAAAACAGCGCCTGAGCTACACTAGTTCATGGTTTGTGCCCTCACATGGAAATCAAAGGGGAAAGCAAATGTCTAAAATTACTCCTTATGTTACTGAACCTGGGGAAAAAGACCAGGTTATTGGGTTTTTTTCCGTTTGGGTTTGTTGCCTGTGCCATCTCCAATTGCACAGCAAAATATCCCATCACTTTTTGTACACGGAATATTGCACCCCAGAACCAGTGTCAGCACCCTATGGTTAATGCATCAAGGTGCAGCTGCAGAGGGAAAAAAAGGAAAAAAGTGAAAAAAAGGAAAAAAGTGAAAAAAAGAGGCTTGTTGGCTCCATGTTTTTGGGTCTTTAACTGTTTCCTTGCCGTGCTGTTGCAGGACATGCCGTACCACCGCTCCCAGTTTAAGAGATGTGCAGTGGTTGGGAATGGAGGAATTCTGAAGAACAGCAGATGTGGCCGGGAGATTGACAGTGCAGACTTCGTGTTTCGGTAACCACCACAGCTCCATTTCTCTCTTTTTTTGCCTTTTCTAAAGAAAAATATAACATTGCAAAGCCATTCTCTCTCACATGGAAACATGACATTTGCTAAATTTGCTGTGTCAAGCCTGCTCCTTGCACAAAAAGCCAAGTTTCAAAAAAAAAAAAAAAAAACCAACAAAAACCAAACCAAAAAAACCCAAAACATCTTAATTTATAATATTTTTTTAAAAATTAATTTTTGAGGAATTATTTCTCCCTAAATCCATGAGGTTAATCATTGACCTATTGGCAAATGCTCTCTTTTGGGATATCCCCTGCCACTGAGGCTGTGGATTTATCCCTCTATGGACATTACCTTGTAAACAGTGTCCTGTGAACCTGGGCATAATTTTTTTGGGCAGATTTGAGCCAGAGGTGCAGCCTCTATTGAGTGAAAAGCAGCTTGGTCAGATGTTAATAGCTCACAGCTGATGTGCCTCAGAGGTGTGTTTCTGGTGCAGAGCTCAGGTGCTCAGTAACAGGACTTAGTGTAATCAATAATCAATCCAGGGCCTCCAGAGTCACCAGAATAACTTTGAAGGTTAAGTGTCTTCATTGTTTCTCACTCTATGTCGAATTATCCAGGTTTTGCATAAACTGGGATGTCCCATGATGAGTGTCCCTGGATAGGAGACCCTAGCAGCAGTTTTATAAGCCTTAATATATATGAGAAAGATTTTTTTTTTTTTGTTATTCATATGCATGACTAATCCCTCTCTAAATCCTGTTAAGCTCTTTGCCTGGGTCATGGCATATGACCACTAGCTCACAGATTCATGACTTGCTCTCTATAAAAGAAAAATCTCTTTATTTCAGTTGGCCTATTTTCTGATCTTGGCTGTGTTGTTGTCAATTTAGAATAAGTATGCATAAAACAATTAATTTCTCTGGCTTCACACCAGTAAAAATTAGATCAGATTTTGGTTCAGTGCAGTTTTAATTTAATTTAACATCATATGAGAAATTTTTACAGGTCCTACATTCAGGATTCGTTATTTCCAGACCCCTGTGTCTGCCTCTTATTCCAGCTTTACAGAAAACTATTATCTTAGTTTTCAATGAAAAAAAAGTCTGTGAGAAAGTCCAGGCTCCACATATTTTTTTTCTTAAAAGCCTAGTGCACTCCATATGCATTAAATAATTACTGTAGATTCCCTGCTGTTGTGTTTGATCACAGCCATAAGTATGGATGAAAGGAGCAGCCCATGTGATGCATGGAGATGGCAAGTTCTTAAGCAGAAGCTGAAATATGTCTGTCAAATCTCATTTATGTTTATGGACTTTTAGTAGAGGTCCTGTTTTACCATTGCTTCTCTTCCTTGAGCTGTACCAAAACTGGTAAAAAAAAAAAAGAGGAGATTATTACAGAACTTAGAAATTGGGTTATGTTTGGTAACAGTACCAATTAAGGAGAGGTTTAGTCAGAACTGGAATATGAATAAATATATCAGTGCCAAAGAAACCCTTGGTTCTCCATCTCCAAAATGTGGATCATGCACAAAGATGTGCCAGTGTTTTAAAACTCATGCTGACATCAGTTTTAAATTAAAGCTTGTGTTTAAGGTCAGGTCTGAACACATCTGCTTTCAAGTTACCACTCTACCAAATTATCAGGAATCATCATCTTGGCCACCAGAGAAATAATTTAAAACATTTC
The DNA here is from genome assembly GCA_013399835.1 of Leptocoma aspasia. Taxonomy (NCBI): domain Eukaryota; kingdom Metazoa; phylum Chordata; class Aves; order Passeriformes; family Nectariniidae; genus Leptocoma; species Leptocoma aspasia. Next base: position 213,687 of record VXAX01006783.1, read on the forward strand.
ACAGGCTGCTTATGGAGCCCTGATTACATTCAGCAATACCTTCAGGACACTTGGGGAAATCTCTTGTTGTGGCCAGCACCATGCAGCCAGGATTGTTCTGTGAAATAAATTCTGAAAGGAATTAGCTATAGTATAACAGAATATATAAAATACACACCAGGATTACATTTACTAGTAGTTATTGTCTGTCTCCATCTACTGGCCAGAGCAGAGCTCTGTGGTGAAACACTGTGAATTTAGAGATGGGACTGCTCTCTTACCGGGGATGAGTTTTTGGGGTCTTATGACAAAAGTACAGTTTGTGCAGATGGGACCATTTTATAAAGCCTTCAAAAAATTCAGCCACTCTTTATCCTGGTGTGAATTTCCTATTCAAAAACATTGAAGCTGATTATTTGAACACCTTCCTCAAATATCATCTAATAAGCACAGTGCCTAGTGCTAGGTGTACTGGGGCTGCCCAAGGACTTGAGTTGCATGATCCAGCAGAAGAAAGTGCTAGAAATGGCATTGTCTATGGAAAGGATAGCCAAAAGCAATTCTCTGACCAGATAAAGACAGACTATCTGTAAGGTGGATGTGAACCTTTTGAGTGTTAGAAGGACTTTGAAGGAATTTTCTGCATTCTTCTGCTCCCCAAACTGTCCTCTCTCTTTCACTGACAAATTATCCTGACAGCCGAACTGTGGTATTTTGAAAACAGTAAGCATCTCTTACACTAAATACCATCACAGTTTTCTCCCTGTTTTTGCTCAGCCCTGTTCTTCAGAAATATGGATGACTTTGAGAATTAGGCACAGCAGTATTTTTAACATGTGAGGGGTCTTAACAGTGATGGTTTTATCTGACTCTAGCTTAAACTGAGCATAAAACCAGTTTCCAGGCCACACATTTTATCCCTGAAAACACCTGCTTAAGTTCTTTTTCAGCTGGATTTCCTTTGGAAGCAAAGACAGTGTGGTAGCTTGTGAGTGTGTGTCTCAGTAACTTCAGCATCTCTTGAGGGATGCTCTAAATTTTGTGAAATGATGTATCTAGGACAAGGCCAAGGTGAATGGAGGTTGGGCAAAGTCAAGGCTTGCAAATCTCATAAGTTTTCTTCCAATAACTTTGATGTCCTGTGGTGAACTTGTAGAGTCAGAATTGCTGCTATTACACGTGTTGGGAGACGCTTATAAAAGGAAAAGGAAGTGAAGCAGATAGTTTGGGATTAATTAGGTCTGGATTGATTTCTCTCTTGTGGAACATTTCCCCTAAATTCTCCTGGGTATAAACCAAAGCATCTTAAAAGTGGTGGTTTAGATATAGTTTATTAATTATTGAATACATCTCAGCTACTGCTCAGCAAGCCTTTGATTTTATAGGCTGATTGGCCTTGGAGCTTCAATCCATCTTGCATCCTAAACTGCCAGAGTAAATAGGTAAATTGCTGTTAAGGAGGCAAAATGAGCATTGGGTACCCCTGCAAAGAGGGTCATCTGTCACAGGTGAGGGAACAAGAGAGGTGCTCACACAGCCCTTGAGGACTTGTTAGATTATTGCACAGTTTGGGCATCAACATGTTTTGATACAATTTTAAATTCTCACTCTGTTTCTAGATTTGTTGCTTGGAGGAAATGCTTAAATAAATTATATTTTCTAGTCTTGAAAAGGAGAATGAAATTTTTCAACTTTCTTACTAATTTCTCTCTTTTATAGATGCAATTTGCCTCCTATATCTGAGAAATACTTCATGGACGTTGGGGTGAAGACAGATGTCGTGACTGTCAATCCCAGTATAATCACAGAGAGGTTATTTCTGGTTTTTTCTTATTTTCATTTCTCTTGATTTCCCAAATCTACCTTTAACTTAATTCTGTTACAGAGAAATTTTTCCCAAATCCTATTTTATACCATCACTATGAATCATACATTTCATTCTGAATTGAATAAGTAACAAGTTGTAGAAATGTGTTAAACACTTAAACCTGCACTTTGATGATAGAAAATGGAAAGGCAATGAGCTAAAATTAAAATAAAACAAGGGAGCCGTCCTTCCCCTGCTCTGCTTGCAAGTCCTACTCAAACATCTTAGAAACATTCAGGGTGAAGGAAATGAGATCCCACCCAAAATGTTGAAGTCATAGAATCAGAGTCATTAACGTTGGAAAATTAAGATCATCAAGTAAATAAAGTAGCACACACTGTCACATGTTTTAAAGAAATGTCAGTGAAGCTTTACTGTAGACAGGGTTGACTAGGTGATTTTAATTTTAAATTTGTTATGCCCTAATGCTACCTTGTGACATATTTGGGGCCATGAGGCTTATCACTGCTTTCCTTTCTCGATGGGGGAATGTGTTTCTTTTCTCAAGCAACATAAAATAATTTGTTAGACTTTGTATTTCTTTAAAAATGTTACAGTTAGACATTTTAAACTCTTGCTAGCTTTGGTGTTCGCCACTTTTTTATACAGCTCTGCACTGCATGGTGCACTACGTAGCTCGGAAAAATTACATACTTAGAATAATACCATGAGAAGCAAGACATGATCAGAAATGTCCACAAGGTCATTATGATTTTTTTTATGTCCTGAATTCTTACCCTACATTTCATGCCGATGCTGTAGCTACAAACCTAAGTACATCCCCTTTGACAACTGAACCAGCATCCCAGTCATCTCCGTGTCAGAAATATTTCAGTAAAAGCCCATTGGGTGTTTCTTGCTGGGAACTGGCTGACCATCACTCACACCCTCTCCCCTTCAGATTCCACAAGCTGGAGAAGTGGAGGAAGCCCTTCTACGACGTGCTCCAGGTGTACGAGAACGCCTCCGTGCTGCTGCCGGCCTTCTACAACACGCGCAACACGGACGTGTCCATCCGCGTCAAATACGTGCTGGACGACTTCGAGTCCCAGCAGGCTGTCTACTACTTCCACCCCCAGTATCTCATCAACGTCTCGCGCTACTGGCTCGGCCAGGGCGTGCGGGCCAAGCGGGTCAGCACCGGGCTGATCCTGGTGACTGCAGCCCTGGAGCTCTGCCAGGAGGTGCACCTCTTCGGCTTCTGGGCCTTCCCCATGAACCCCTCAGGGATTTTTATAACTCACCACTACTACGACAACGTGAAGCCTCGCCCCGGCTTCCACGCGATGCCCTCGGAAATATTCAACTTCCTCCACATGCACAGCAAGGGGATCCTGCGGGTTCACACGGGGACCTGCAGCTGACAGGGACACCCTGCGAGAGTGTGGCAGGAGCTCGATGGCCTGTGTAAGGTGTAGGAGGTTTTGTTACACCCCGAGATTATGCAATAATTGTTTGATATAAATTTCCTCAAGGCATTGCATCCCATAAGATCTAGGACACCAGCATCTTTCCTGCTAGCAGAGTTGGGTCCGTAACAGTGTAGGAGAAGCAAAACTCCTGTGCCCCGGGGTACATGATGTCCTGGAAAGCAAGTCAGATAAGAAGCACATTTACAATACATTTAGGGATAAATAGAGCACATTAATATATTTATCATTTCACTACGGAGAAAAGCACCAAACTTTTGAGGAAAAACAGAGGTGGGGAATTTTAGCATAGACTGTATGACTTTACATAGGTTCCTGAATCGAGTACCTTGGGGTATTGTCAGATGTTACTGAACACTCTGTTCTCTGGCCTTTAGGTTTTTGAAAATACTCTTTAGCATTATAGCTTAATGGGGATATATAACTTAAAATCTTTGTTCTGTAATGTCACAAAGTGTTGATCAAAAATAGCAGATAGATGTGTTAGGAATAAACAAAATCACTTTACAAATTTTTTTCAGCCAGGATAGAACAGAATGTTGAACTCCCATTCACAGCAACAGGTAACTGTGTGAATCATGTTGTGATATTTTTTTAGAGATTATTTCTTCTTCCCTCTTGCGCCTTGCATTTCTGTTCTCCTCTGCTGATTGTGCTTCCTTTTTCCTTGTCTGTGATGCTTTCCCTCCGGCTAACACATGGCAGTGTGTGCACTTCCTCCTACAGCCGCCATCTCAGCATCACATTGGAGTCCTTGCTGAAGAAACAACTCCTTCACAAGGTTTTCTTGAGATGAAGAGCAAGGGGATTACATAGTTATATTTAACAAGTTGATTTTTTGGTTCAGCATAAGATAGAAAAAAAAATTCCTTGTTGATTTTTATTAACGGCTTTGTAAAAGTATCTGAATGTTGATTCACTGTTGTGCAGGTTGAATTAACACTTTCAGGTATCTGTAATATGTTAATGTCAGGAAATGAAGTTAAAATTCAGAGAAGTTATTTTGTGGCTTAGATGATGATGCTTATTTTAAAATTATGCATCCTGAGATGTCAAATGTCTTAATGTGGCGTTTTTATATATTGAGAATGTTATTAGGATAGTAAAAGGGCTGGTGGTGTATTCTTTAAATGTCATCAGTGTAGCTCTGTCAGGTATGCCAAGCCTAATTTTTCACCTGCTACAGTTGACAAAATCCTGAAGCAGAAAAGATGCCACAAGCTGCTGGAGTTTGTTTTGTTGTAGTAGGCCACTGGTATATGCCCTTTCATACTGGCATGACTGCATACACAGGAGGTGAGGCTTGCTGTTTCAGCTGTGCTGGCATAGTTAGATGAACAGAGTTTCCCTGTCTAAGTTCTTCGTCTGAAGCACTAGGGCTGTTGCCTTGTCTTGTCTTATGTAGATTACAAGATCTTTGATCAAGGATTTGAAGTTTGAAGTTCTGTATGAGGGATTTCTTTTGGGGGGGGCGGGGGAGAGGGTTTAAATCCAAATATGGACTTGGATTTTGATTTTGTAACGCATGAATGCACAAAGCGTCTTTTAAAAGCCTCTGTGCTATGCTGAGAGCTGTGCAAGTTGCTCACACTACAGATAAAATTATCACAAAGAAAGTGGAAGCACGATGGTCACCATTTCAAAAGTCCCTGGTGGCCAGCAGTGACCTGGATGGTATGTAGAGAGTGTATTTTATTTACACTAGACTCCTGAGGTTTGATTGCCTTAGAAGTAACCCATATCCTTGATGAAGGTGTCAGAACTCACCTGGGAAACACCAGCCAGGGGCAGGTGAAGGACCAGTGCTTAAGATTAATATATTATTTGTGTGATGTGTTTTAGGCCTTAGAGTTACACTGCGTGTTATTGAGCACCCCCTCGTGTCGTCTACCTGTGAAATAGGCAGCACACCCATGAACCTGCAGGTGAAATGGTTTCTTTGATTCAATATGCAAAAGAGATCTTTGTCTTTGCTGTGTTCTGTAAATTTGTGTGCAAAGGGCTTTGACAATGAAGTGCTGTGATGAAAGTGCTATTTAGACAGCAATGTGACACTGCAGGTTGGCCGTCTTGCTGTGCATTAAGTTTATGATAACAGTAATGACACTGAAGTTGGTACTTAGAGCCCTTACTCCTTATTCTGCCTGAGTTTGGGACTAGTAGTGACTTCAGGTTTGCTTTGCTGCTGCTGCTCTGCTAAGGTTATCTTCTTTAGTAAGAGATTTTTCTTTACTATGCTGATCGAAGTGAACAAAATCAGCTGAAAGGAGTCTGATAAATTGCAAAAGGCACTTCAAAAAAGATGGGAAAGCACTTGAGAAGCATGCATATGTTGATAGAAATAGTGCAAATCCCTCTTTTTAGTTGCAAGAAATCCTTTTGGACAGACAAAAGGATAAGCAAAACTGCATTTACAGTTAATCTGTAATTACAGGGTCACAGACATTTCCTTTCCATTGTTTGCTTCATATAAATGAGCAATGTAAATTCACTGTAATAAGTGCAGTTTTACTGTGTTTAGATTTTGATTGCTTATAAATCTATAGCTACTCTATTTTTTTAATGATTTTAAGAAGTGTGTGCAGGTTACTTGCACATATGCACCAAAGGCCCAATCTTGCCACATTTATCTGAAAAGAGCCCCCGTTCAGGTGGGTGGATATTTTATTTGTGTAGGGACTGCGGAAACAGGCCCAGATATTTCTGTGAAGGTGTACATAAGTGTACAGTTAGATATAAGGAGTGAATTGCAAGCCAGAAAGATAACTAATGAAATATATATAAAATAGTCCTTGAGACGAAATATGTGTCACAACATACTCACTTTCTGATTCATTTTTCAGGTGTTGCTCAAAAAATGATTGCAAAACTATGGCATTTGTCAGAAATGCCATATGCAGGAGGGCTTTTGCAGAAAGAAGGATCCTCCTTGGTTTCTGCCATCATTCTTTTGTGTGCTGAGCATAAGAAAATATTCTTTTGACATCAGTCATTGGTCTGAGTTTGTGGCTGTTTTTGTTATCCCTTCTCCCATGAGGTCAAAGCTGCAAGGGTCCAATCTTAACCTCTGAACAACGGGATACGTGAGTGATAAGAAGTGACTGTCAGATGTGTTTGCTGCAAGTAAAGGATGTGTGTAGCACGTTGTGCTTTCCCAGAAAAAAGTCTCCAGGTCCCAGAGAAATCCCCCCACCAATAATTCTGATGTATCTGTGAAGAAAGGCTGTCAGCTGTCTGGTACCACATCCTGAGTTTGAGCTGTAATCTCAGCTCTGCTGCTAAGGATGTGAAGCCTGAGACAGGGAGTGAGAAAATGTTAAGGTTTAATCCCCAATTCCTCACATTATTTAGGAGAATCCCTTAAGAAGTTTCTGATATCTTTTTACACTGGCAATGCAAGTTCAGTTGGAAATCATAATTAGGATTGCTTTGACTTTATTGTCAGGTCAACAGAGGAGGCTTATGAATCTGCCAGTGCTGTCATCAAAGGGAAGGAAGTATTTAGCTGGAATAGTTTAGCTGATTGCTTTTGATTTATGAAATCCAACTTTGCTGTTGGACAGAATGGCTTCAATGGCGATAGGACCATTATAATATTTTAGCATATTTCCTGTGATTGCAACAGAGTTGTCAAAGCCAGCTCATGAATTGCAAAAGGGAGAACCATGCCATGACAGCTCCTTCTGCTGCTATCTCAGAGAGGAGAGGCACCATGCTGAGTGGGTCTGTGGTCTCCTGGAGAAACAATGTGAAGGGAATAGAGGAGACTGCAAGCACAACGCTGCTCCAGGGCCTTTAGTGCCATGGAATAACACAGCAGAGACAACAGGTGAAGTTTCACAGCTTGCAGCCATCAGGGGTGGCTCCTCCAGCCCTTGCAAAATCTGCCCTCTTGCAGGCTCGGCTGATGATGAATTAAAGGTGACTTGCATTGGCCAGATGTAGTAGATGGAAGGAAACCAGCTCCAAGAATAGTCCTCTCTGTGGGTGTTTGGTGAATCAGTGGAAGTGTTGCTCAAGCCTTGAAGGCAGGAGCGCTGGTGGTGACGCAGCTGCATGGGTGGACTGCCCCTGCTCAGCCCTCCCCGGCAGCCAGGAGCCATCCCTGCTTTGTCTGGGAGGGAAACTGAGGTGGGCAAAACATGGAGACGAGGAGAGGTAGGGAATCTGTCCTTTCTGATCTTCTGAGGCTGGATGGCTTGTCCACTTGTCTGCTTGGCTAGTGAACGTGGAGGGCTCTGAAATGGGCCTTTTTCCCGATCTCACTCGCTTTTGAGTGTGCAGAGAACCTTGGAGCTTTTACGAGTGTAGGAAAAAAGAAGCAGCAAAATTCAGCAATCCCTAAAGGGCCAAGTTCCCTGGGAAATTCTGGAGTGAGCTGAGGTTTCAGGAATAAAGAAGTCAGTATTTATGCTTAGGGCCTTTGCAAAATCCAGTGAAGCATGTGGAAATTTTGGTGTGCTCCAGAAACAGGCCTTGATTATGGGCAAGTAGAGCAGCCTCTTATTTCCCCCTCACTTGACTTCAGATACACTTTTTAATATGCTTTAGATACAGTGCAGCAACATTACCATGTTTTTAATGGTGTGAGTAAAGAACAAGCTTCTCTGGAAGAAGAAGTGTTGTGACTGTCACTCTCCCTTCCAGATTTCATCAATTCATCTTTTCAAATTCATCTATGCAAAGCATTTCATGGTGGCAGTGTAAATCATACATGAGCTCTCTGTACCTGGCAGTACGCATGTGAACCACAGGCCTCAGGAAAAGAGGGGTTTTTTCTGCTTGCTTTAAAATACCAGCATGGAATTTGTCAGTGATATGAATGTGTTCAAGGCAGGATACAGCCCACTACCTTTGAAGCCACCACAACATTCACATTTGGGTTCATCAGAAAGAGAATTCAGGCCTTATGTCAGTGCTTGTAAGTCAAGCCAATAACCTGCATCTCCCAAAAATCACTCTCAGATTATTATCGTTTTGTGTCTTGTTATCACCCTGTCTAATGTGGGTGAGCCTGCTTGGCATCCTGTGTTGTCTGCATGGTATTAAAAGAAAAAAAAAAAGAAAAAAAAAAAGGATTCTATTCAAAATTGAAATTGTACTTAAGTGCTTTTTGAAATAAACTTAAGGGAAATCCAAATGTGCAAGAGGTGTTAGGTTGAGGGAGCCTGGGTTCCAGGCTGTCAGCACCTCCAATGCTCCCCAAAGCTCTGAGCATCCAAAAAACATCAGAAATGAGGGACTGGGCCACAGTGGGAAGCTTAAAGAAAGACAGATCTGCCTCAGCGCTTCAAGGATTCGAAGATGTAAATATGTTACCAATGTGTCTGACTTTCTATTTAGAAGCCATAGATGTTCTCAGTGTTTGATCTTTGGGTAAGCTGATGTAAATTTTTGACTGTACTAATCACTGTAAAATGTGTTAGCATGGAAAACAGCGACAAATTAAGCCAGAAAAATCAGATACTGCGTTGGCTGGTTCTCGAGATGTTTGTTGTACCTGAAACTGTCAGATGGACCAAGACACTGAAGTATCTCCAGTGCTCCATACAGCTTGTGAACACTCTGGTTATTGCCTGCTTAGCAGTGTGGGACAGGCAGAATTAATCCATGTTTGTTGACATTGTGTTAGCCAAGTGATACACACTTACCTGTGCATTTGAGCCTGTCCCCTTAGAGATGAGGAAAGGAGGAAAATTCCCTTCTCTGTCTGGGACAGGACAAAGATCTGGTGATTTTTACTTCATTTCTGGGCCCTCCTTGTTGTCAACCATGAGGTTCTTGATCAAACCTCTGCATTGAGCCCATGTAAATTGTACTGAGCAACTGCTGCCTGTTGAATATATCCCTGGTTTTTACCTCGTGGGAAACAAATGCTTAGTTTGGGAATACTGGAGTAAAACTTTGTGTCTTCATTGTAGGGGAGCTTGGGCTATGACAGAAATAAAGCTGTTTCATGTTTGTTGTTTCTGCAAAGCAGTGGCAGTGGGGGTGGATAAATCCATGCAGAGTTGTGTTGGTTTTATGATGATGTTAATCTCTTGTGTCCTTTGACTGACCTTTATTTTGTCAACCTTACACCTTGTAATTTTGGCTTATTATTGTTTCTGTAGCTGTACTATGGTTGTGATAGAGAGCCTATCAATTGCTGTAAGCCATAACTAGAACAGTAATCAGGGGTTTTTTGGTTTTTTTTGTTTGTTTGTTTGTTTTGGTCTGTGTCACTGTGTTTGAAAGATGATTTAATTCTATTGAATAAACAAACCACTTTAACAGTTTTCTGGGAAAGGCAATCTTTGTGCCACTTATTGTGCCTTCAAACTGATTTTGTATTTTCTGCTCTTCTGTGTCTCTGAAAAGGGGAGCTGGAAACTCAGCTAGTAGAAATTGGTTCACAAAACTAGAGAATGCCACTGTGGAATTATATGATGATATAGCATCATTTATAGGTATATAGAAAAGTATATTTAGGGTTATGCAACCATACAAATTGAGAATTTGGTATTTTGATTACTGAATATTCAGTATATATTCTGGACTGTTGTCTATAAAATATCTAGACACAATAAGGTAATTTATTACTGGAAGTAGCAATCTGTGCAAAGACTGCCTTTGCAAAGCCTCTGCAATCCCTGGGATTTGCCTACTTACACCTTCCTAACAGCTCCATCCTTTACTGTCTTCATCCTTCATATAAAATCATCTTCTTTGGATCTGGTCTGTTTTATTCAGCCTCAGTCTTTCAAGCTTACACTTCCATCAATATTCTCAGAGAAGTAAAATATAGATGTAAAAATATTTGTGGTAATGCATGATGGCAGATGAAACAACTATCTATTTCTTTAAACTGGGTATTTTCCCAATTGCTATTCTATTGTTCCTAGATTATAAACTGAAATGGGAGTATGTAACAGAAATAATACAATCTGGGTATTAGTGTTGGTATAAGGAAAATGTAAATGACTTTGAAGATGCAGAGCTGTGGTGAATGCTGGAGGAATCAGCCCTCATTCTTGCTGACATTAAAACTGATGGATGTACTTCCTTCCCCCAGATGCTTGTGATTATTGTTAGTGATTATTCAATCAAGGAGAGGAAGCATGTGGAGAGGGAAAAATGAATAGGCAAATTGACACTGGATGATATAATTTCTGTCTATCACACTGCAAATTGCTCGGCTAAGCAAGCAATCAAAGAATGGTTAATTTCCTAAAGCCTGCAGCATCCGTCATTTTCCTCAGTGGCATTTGTAGCCCTGGCTCCAAGAAAGTCTCCATAAAAAGCTGTAGTGAATTACAGAGATGTTTCACCACAGTCTGACAGTGCCCAGGAGTGGGCACTTAGGGAAAGAGCAGAAGAAACAGGGGAAATAATAAATGGCCCTTCTGCTGGTATTCCCTCAGGCTGGTATTGACAGCTTGTATTTTTGGCCTCAGCAATGCTGCGTGGTACTGAGTGTCAGATTTCAGCTCTGTGTTCCTGATGAAGTGGTTCCTTCTGCTTTTATGAGCTCCCAAGAGTACCCAGCAAGATGTTTTTGGGTTGTGGGCCCTGCCAGATGGAGCCAAGTACTGACCTCCCTTCTCCCAGCACAGGCATTGCAGGGACCACCTCTTGGAATGAAAGTTTTATGAATTTCTATTTATCTTCTTCTTTCCAATTTCTTTTTCTTTTCTTTTTTTCTTTTTCTTTTTTTTTCTTTTTCCTTTTTTTTTTTTTTTTTTTTTTTTTTTTTTTTTTTTCTTTTTTTTTTTTTTTTTTTTTATTTTTCCTTTTCCTAGCACTGCTAACCCAAATCTGCTCCCGGGTGGTGAAGTGCTAGCAGTCAGGTAATTTTATCACTTAGTTGTTTTCTTGCTCTACATCTTCAGTCACCTTTTAGTCATCCCAACAGATCTGGCTACAAGACTAAATATTGTAATCCATAAAGAAACTATTGTGCACCACAGAGAGGTAAAATACTACATTAAGTGTGTATAAGTGCTGCCACAGGCACCTTTTTAGGTGGAGAAGATGCTGGTTGCAAGGATGTCAGTGCTAAAGCTGCCTATGAGGAAGATTTCAGACCCCACTCACTTTTTTTCTAAACCTTAAAACTTTTGATTTAGCAAGTTCAGGTTTTAGCCCTGAGCTGAGAGCATGAGCATTTTGTTGAAGGTGAATACAGAGTTCTGTAGACCCCAGAAACAATGATAGAACCTCTGGGTAGGACAGAGATCTTTGCTGGGGTAGCTGGTCCTGCAGGGGAAGGACAAGAGAGTCTTGGAATTCCACTGAATTCCTGGGATTCAGTTCTGCCTTTTGAGACCCCCAGACATGCTGGTGAATTAAGGGCTTTCCAGATACAAGATAGAGATATAAAGTGTGCTGCCAGGCCTGAGAGAGTGTGACGAAATTCATCCATAAAAAAGCAGCTTTCTCTCGGTTTTATTGCATCTTTAGGGATAATAAGGGCTAAAATCCACTGGTTTTTCTTCATGGGGCATCTTTGGTTTATTTTTGCAAGGAATAGATTTTGTCAGCCGTACAAACAGCCACGCTGTCAGTTTTAGAAGTCTTTCTGCCTTGCTGGGCCAAGAGTCAAATTTTGGAGAGTGAAGTTCACCCTTCCCGGGGACAAGGTGAGTTAAATGCCATTGAGGTGTCTGAGCTGGTGTCTGGAGCTTCACCTGAGCATTTTTGTTTGCTGAGTGGCACTCATCAAAGCCATGGTCTGCACTCAGGTCAGGCAGGCAAATGCCTTTCAGGCACTGGAAGTTAATCTTGGTGACATCTGTATTTCTAAGCACGTTATTTCCCTTGAGAAGTGCTGAGGCACTGAGGGAGCCTGGTAATTTTGCAAATAATTTGCCATCTTTACTGCTCAACACAGGCACCAGCAGGCGATAAAATGAAATACTTAGTCCCTAATGCCCTGCTCTTTGGAGGTTTCCATGAGCATGTGGTGCAGGATGATAAATATGGGATACGAGTCCCTTCCCTCTGAAAAGATTAATGAAATTTTTGACTTCCCATAAAGGTGTTCCATGAAGTACTGTGTACTCAGAATGGGTTTTGGTTTGTTTTTCTTTTTTTTTTGTTTCAGATCTGTCTCCCCAATCACGTCCTTAATAAATCTTTCACAATTTTTCCTTCACGTGGCAACACTGGGGAAGGATTTGTAATAGTGATGAATTTCAATTTCTCCTTATGTGGAAACAGATTGAATAGGCTCTTTGGATGGTGGTGAGAATGAGAATTAACCACCCTCAGATATTTCTCTTTGTCCCTTGTGCAGACCTACTGAGTCCAGACTGTTGGACATGTATGTGCCCCTCTCCTGATGAGATTTGGGTGTGCAGCCACAACCCCTTGAAGGCAACATAGGATCATACAATTGTTGCTGTTGGAAAAGACCTTTAATATCATCAATTCCTGCCATCAAACCAGCACCACCACCACCTTCACCACGAACCACATCCTCAAGTGCCACACACACACATTTTTAGAACATTTCCAGGCATTGTGATTCCACCACTTCCCTGGATGCTCTGTTCTGATGCTTTACAACTCTTGACATGAAACATTTTTTTGTAGTATCCAATCTAAACATCTAATATCTTAGTCCAGGTTGCTGTGTTCACCAGCTCATTTCTCCTGTTCCATTGGGATGAGTCTCACTGGTCCTCCTGCCTTTTTCTGGGAAATTTTGTTTGCATTCTCTACAAGGTAATATGGATGTGGTTCTGCCAGAGCACATTACTCCAGAAAAAACTTTGGTCTGCAGCAATCTCAAGGCTGCTATTTATGGCCTGAGGAAATCTTTCTGCTTCCTTTTATTCCCAGAAGCGGAAGATAGACAGGAGGATTGGACAGAGGCTCTGCACATCACTCTGAACCAGGCTTGTCTGACCTTCAGCAGAAGATGCATTTTTTAATGTATTTCTTTTTCTCCTTAGCATTCACAGTTTCATGGCTCTTTGGTCTTTCTTGCCTTGCAACCTTTTACAGTGAGTTGTACACAGCAAGGCAGGTTTTGGAGCAGAGGGGTATCCCTGGATTTTCCATTCTTATGGGAGCAGAGAGGCCCTGAGGCCCTCCCATTGCTTCAGGATTGGCTGTGGCAGCAGTACATGAGCCAGTGCTATATATGGTGGTAAATATCATGGAATCATAGGATAGGTTGGGTTGGAAGGGGCCTAAAGCTCATCCAGTCCCCACCCCTGCCATGGGCAGGGACACCTTCCACTGTCCCAGGCTGCTCCAAGCCCTGTCCAACCTGGCTTTGGACACTGCCAGGGATCCAGGAACAGCCACAGCTGCTCTGGGCACCCTGTGCCAGGGCCTCCCCACCCTCAGAGAGAAGAATTTCTTCCCAATATCCCACCTAACCCTGTTGTCTGGCAGTTTAAGTCTTGCTCAGTTCTGCCTTGGCTGAAATTTAGCACCAGAGCTGGAAGGTGGAAGGCTGAGACTGACAGAGACTGACAGGGCTCTTACACAACGTGTTCTGTGAGAAATCATGTCAGTAGGCACTATTTACTCCAAATATAAAACCCAAATAGATTTGCAGACATTTTGCCAGGCGGGTGCTAAACTTTGTCACAGAGAAGAGGCTGATAAGACACCTACAAATGCAACTCTGTGGTTCTCTGAAGAAAGTGGCATGTATTTGCATTTTTATAAGCTCTCATCATTAAATGTTTTGGGTGAGTTTTCAACCAGCTCACCAGATGCTGACTGTCCTCAGCAGGGTCTTTAATGCACCAGCTGTGTGTCTTTATGCACAGATCATTTCCATCTCCTCTGCTGAGTATTTTTGGCCACCCCTAGTGCAAAGTTTTCCTAAGTATGCTAAGCCGTTGCTTGAAAAAAATGTATTTTTATGATTAGAAAACTTTGTTGCTGCAAGAGCAAAAGATTTGATTTCTGGGGATTAATTAACCTTTATGTTAACAACTTTTTCATCTATTAGCCTTTTGATTTTTAATTCTACATGCACAACCAGCAGGAAAAAGCAAACAAGATGCACTCATTGAGTAATCAAATATGACATTAAAATAGTTTGGTCCTGCCTCCTTATCCCAAGCAAGATTATTTTTATTAAAAACTATTGGTTTCTGTTACATACTTTTACAGCATGATCATGGCTATTTAAAGGAGCTTGCTGTGAAGGACAGCTCATTGTAATCCATCCATAAATCACACAGACTTGGATGAGTCTGATTGAGTTGTTAACCTCGACTGTCTCTTTTTAGGTCTAATCATGCTCTTTGCACAAGAAAACCAAATCTGGCTCATCTCACAGTGTCACGTTTCATCAATTTTGAGTGAAAAATTAGCTTTCTGCCAAGCAGAGAGCTCAGCCTGGCTTTTTCTAAAGCTGCTGTCAAGATCCTGCTTGTTGAACATTTGAGGCACCCCAAAGAGAAAAGACCCTGCATGGAAAATGCAGGGGTGAGAGCTTGTCCCTTTGTCCATTGATTTCCAGCAGCCTGAGGAGCACTAATGAACACAGCTGTGTGCTGTTCACATTCTCCATTTACATATGGAAAAGCAGAGACAAAGACAAGTTGAGTCTGTGCCTCCTGCAAATTCAAAGCAGTAATCCTCAGTGTGAAGTGAGTCTCTCCTAACTTCAGGCATGTCCAGTGTAGAGTCAACATGTGAGCTCCTTGCCAAGGCTCCCTTTAGTAGAAACACACCCCAGATTTATCAGTTTAGGGCAGGAGTTGGTTTTGCTCCCTACAAAAGGCAGTTTTCCTGATCACCATCCTGCCTTTGTTCTCCCTCCTCTGAACCAGCCCGGAGGCACCAGAGCTAAATGGAGATGTCATCCCACACCTTTCCAGGGCCTAAGTTGGGCATTGCTCTCTCTGAAAGATGAATTCATGTCCTTGAAGAGATCTGCTTAAAAAAAAAGTAAATTAAAATTGGGCTGACCCTAAGCTTGGAGCTGATTTGCATCACTCCAGAAAGAGTGAACATCCAGCTGATCTGTAAGGCTGTAATTTAGGAAGGGCCTTCATCCCCACAGAGCCAGCTTGTGTTGCAGAGAGTTTGTGCTCATGATATGGGCTCTGATATTGGGACGTAATTGCTTTTCTAATATGCATGTATTATTTACACCATGCTACTGTTGCAAACTCCTTCTGACTCCAGATCTGTTGTTGCTGTAATGTATTTATTGGAGCAATGCAAGGTCAGGCTATCCTCCACTGCTTGTCTGTAAATGACCCAGCAGAAACCAATAGTTTTAGTGCTGGAACACCAATGTAAGTGAGACACAAATCAGGACCCTGAAGTATTAATTTACTTTACTGCCATAGCTTTATAGATGATTATTAAGTGCTTAACTGTTAACTATTAATGTTGCTGCTTTATTTATTACACAGAGATATGTCTAAAGTGTGTCCTGGGTATTTTTTCAGGAGAAGGGCTTCAAGGGAAAACAGATCAAGACAGGCACATCAAAGATGATTGGATCAACAATGAGTGGGGCAACATTAATCAAATTGGTTAAGAAATTGGTTAATATCTTTGCAAACCACAGTCCAGAAATCAAAATATATATAAATATGACCCTGCAGAAAATATTTCAGATTATTCTGATTTTCTTCAATGTGAAATTACAGACTAGAATGGGCTGAGGGGAGTGTGAGGGCTTTGTTGGCTTAAAATCTAACTCAAAATATCAGTGTAGTCAGCTCTGGCATGCAAAGAACAGCACAGGAAAATGTCATGCAGAGACATTCCCAGACACAGCTCATAATTTGCCATGTTCCTATTTGAGGGGGTAATGTTCCTGCTCACCACCTACTCATTTCTTTCCTTGCTCTGAGCATGCTGCCCCTGCCTTTATCTTCAGGGACACATCCTTAACTGTTCTAAATCTCTACCTGTGCTAATCATGGAGCCCTAAGGCACCTGGGGCAATTGCCTCTATCACCATCTGAGAGTCTGGTTACGGCTTGCTGGTGCTCCTGTGGGATGGAAGCTGCTCAAAACCCCCCCAGTTCTGGCTGTCTGAGACATTTTGGGATGCCAGAACCCTCTCCCAGCACTGGTGTGCCCATCAGTGTGGTGCTGGGCCACCTGCCCTGGCTGTGCAGGATGGCTCCTCATGGTCATTCCCTCACAACCATGCAGAAAGTCTGTCTTTCACAGCAAAATATCTCAGAAATTGTCCCCAAGCCACTCAGCTGAGCTGGGTTTTGTGCAAATGAGGCACAGTTGCTCTGCCCTTTGTTGAATTCCACAGCTCAAGCTGATAATGGCCTCATTCCTTCTGTGATGGAACATCCTCTTCACCCCACCAATACCTCTGCCTGGTTTGAACAAGACTAGCCCACATATTTTTACGCTTTTCTGTCTTTTTGAGGAGTTTTTTCTGGTGTTAAATATATATCCAGGAGATGTAACTGCTGCCAGATCAAAAGGATGCCAAATAAAACACAAGAAAAATTATAAAAATTTCACAAGCACAAATTTTATTATTTAATGAGGATATTAATGCAGTGCCTGCATAGCACTTTTTCCTCTTGCTATCACAGTCAATGAGACTGATGTGAAAAACATCTAAGAAAGCAAAACAACCCAGCCCAACTCAATGGACAGCTGCCAGATAGGAAATCCAGGATGAGAAGGATGAGGTGGGCAGGCTGGCACTGGTCTCATGTGCTTGGAGCTGCTCCATATGCTTGGAGCATATTTGCATCTAAACGAATGAAAAGACCTTTTTCTTCATATTGATTATTCCTGTGTTTTTGTTTTGTTTCGTTTTTTAAGTAAGTCTACATCTTTCACACATGCTGGGTTTCCATTTCATAAGGTCTGGCTCATTTATTCACCTCTCAGCAAATCCCCTTGTCTCTTCTCCCCTGCCCAACACTTGAATCAGCCTACACCTTCTTTAGCTGATTAAGTTATTTTCCACTTCACAGCTTATTCCATAACAGACTAACTTGCCAGTATATGAGACTTGGTGCATTTTTGTTTCTTAAAAAAATAGTCAGTAATCAGAGAAAGAATTTATGTTAGTTCTCTCTATTTACAAAATCCATGTTGCAATCTATCTTATTAATTATTAACTCCAAAGTCTGACTCAGACTGACTCTTTCAGTATGTCTTCTATCAGCCCCTTAAAATACTATTTATATTGGAAATAATAAGCTTTGAACTTCTGACACAAAGTCTCCAATACTTTGTTCCCTTAGATCTCTGAAGCAGTTGAATTCACTAACCAGCTCCTTTATTTGTTTCAAGGTTTGTCCTTTTGAATTTACAAAAGCCAACAAAGCAAGGACTGCTTTAGTACGTGCTCACCTAACCACAGGCACAGAGAACTGGAGCAGGTAAACTGAAATGGTGTCTAAATTCAGTTGTTTGAGGGATGGTGAGCTGCAGGGTGAACACCCATGGCTGGTCCTTGCTGGGGTGGCAGTGCCACCCCACCTAGGGTTTGAGCACCTTGAGACCCCCCCTTAACACCCCCTGTGACAGGGCTGATGAGTTCAATGCCTTCAAAGTCCAGTATTAAACCTTAAATGTTGCTTTTTTGGAGAGACTTAGTGATATATCCCTTTGCTGGTGGCCAGATCCTCACAAGAGCAGCTCTGTAATTATGCAGTGTTTTAATTACAGTGAAAACGATTTGTTTTACAATGGAAAGTGCAGCTGGTGAGTTGTGACCTGAGGAAGAGCAGCAGATGGTGTCCTCAACACAGGGTTTCTGCATCACATTTTCCTAAGAATTCCTGCACTGACCTGATTTTCTTCCTATTGCAAAGCAGCAGTGACCTGCCCTTTGGTCAACTGCAGGCCAAGCTGGCCGTTGTGTACAGCTCTCCCCAGTCATCCTTTGTTTCTTTTCCCAAGGAGAAAATTCTTGGGAAAGAGGGAGGGAATCTGTGCTGAGGTCTGCATGCTGAAAAGCACAAAAATATTGTACGGCCCATTTATCTTCGTGACAGAATATCCTCAGTTAAATAGGATTGACTCCATCAAACAAACCCAGTTCATGCCTTGAGAAGGGGATTTGACTCTTCTTTGATGTTGAAAGTCAGAAGCTGCAGGTTTTCTCCACCTTTGTACAAAAGGATAAAATGGATCTACTCTGTATTGTATGGAGAAAGTCAAAGTGAATTAAATGGGAGAAAGGAACTTCTGGGTGAACCTGCAATGGCTGAATTAGTGGACAATTCTTCCTCTCATTATTAACAACAACAACAAAAATAATAATAACAACAACAATAACTATTATTATTGTTGTTGTTGTTATTATTGTTATCCTCATCATCATCTCCTTACCATCTCTTAGAGGTCAATAGATCCTTGCTGGCTTCATATTTTTTTAAAGTCCTCATTAATTCTTTCAGGGCTTCCAGCTGACTTTGGCAAGTGAATACCCTGACTCCCTTCCTGGCTGAACTCCTCTGCTGAGGGCACCTGAGACCTTGGGAAGAACTTTTTCCTTTCTCAGGTGGTTTCATTTAGAAATCTGCACCCAGGAGCTCAGCACTTCCACAATAAGAGTGGGCACCATGTGGTTGGGGAAGAAGATGCAATCTGCTGGTAAGGTGGTGGTTTTCACTTTTCTGTTTTTATTACCCCCAAATCTATAAGTACACAGGCCCCCTTTCCCTCCAGAAAATGAGCTGAAACAATATTCAGTTGTAATCAGAAGTTATAATGTGATTTTTTTTTTCCCTGCTGTAATCAGAGAGAAAAAAAATTACCTTCACAGTCTTTTATCTCTGTAAGGAGAAAGAAGTTAAAATATGCAGAGAAAAAGCCTCAGGCTGAAGGGATGCAGCAAACTGCCATAATAGCTTCTGTTTACTTTGAGCCTTACACTGATATTTTGTAGACAGGTAAAAAAGCTACACTGGCAGCCTTTGTTGTTTTTGTTGGGTTTTTTTCCCCCAAAAATCTTCACCATATTATCCCCTGCAGGAGAAGACAGGTGCCATCAAAAAATGAGTGCTTCTGCTCTTTAGCAGAGGTGGAAGATGCCTGTAAGAATGTGCATAAATTGGGGTTAAGAGCAATGGAGTGCCCTGTTCACTCCCTGCCACAGCTTCACTCTCAAAGGAGCCAAATTTACATAAGTTAATAACGAGGAACTAAAAACTTAAATGATGACTGGGTAGCTTATGATTATAATAAGCTTCTCCAAATCCATATGGTCGGGGGGGCATAGGTTAGACTGCTGCAGCACGAGACAGGAGGTTTATTAATATTTTAAATGAAATAATGCAGACTTGAAGATTTAGGGCAGGGATATTGTTGACCAGATGATCTCAAAAGGTCTTTTGTGACCCAAACCATTCTATGTTCTGACCCTGGCAATGAGGTTTGAGCCATATTGAAAATCTTGATGGCAAAATGGTAAATGGTCAGGAGATTTTCCTGCTTTATTTCTCTTTATTTGCACATGAAGTGGTATGCAAGTAAATCTTATCAAAAGACCGAGACTAGTTACACTTTCACAGGCTCTTTATTAATAATATATTTTAATTATTCTGCTTTGTAGCATCACATGAAAGAAATTGGTGTCTTTCAAATGTATGCATGGTTTCTCCTTTGTGTGCTGGAGATCAGGTATGGTTGAATCCTGGAGCAGTTCCCTGTTCTGTGAGCAGCTTTAACATCACCACAAAAAATCCCTGGTTTGGACCCTGGGGTCTGAGGCTTGATTTTAAGCCTGTCTTGGGTGTGCTGCTGGACTGAGCCCAAGCAGGGGAGGGAGGATGCCCAGTGAGGCATGGTCCTAATTACTGATCTCTGAGGCAGGGATTTTTTGGGTGGGTTTTAAACATCTTGGAGACTGTTCCCTGAAGGGATAAGGGGGGGAATGTTTGTCCTCAGCCCTGCCCAGAGCTCCTGAGGAGTGCACAGGATGCTCTTCCTGTGACACTGGTAGGCCCTGGTGGCCTTTGTCCAAGGAAAACATCAGCCAAGGGATGTCTGAATAAGTTTTCTAGAAAACTTATTTAGGTGCACTTATTTATCCCTGGTGAAAACAGCACAAAATACATCTCAAGGTAGAGCAGTAAGAGTTGTGAAATTTGGCCTTGTGCAATTTCTTTGTGAAGGGAATAAAGAGAAATTCTGTGAGTGCTTTCTCTAGAAAGATCTGAATGGGACTTGGCTCTCAAGTACATATGCCTCCTAGATTATAGACACACAGTAATATCATTTTTTTCTATGTATCCTCTTGTAAAAATGCCTTTTATATATGGGCGTTTGTTTGTTTGTTTTGTTTGGGGTTTTCTGTTTGGTTTTGGTTTTTTTGTTTGTTTTTTTTTTTTTCCTGTGTCAGGTTATTTCATCTGCTTTCTATTGTGTGTCTGCTTTGATATTTCACATCTGTCCTTCATGTGCTGTGGCCCACTGCAAAGACAATGTTAGCTGGGCTAGATTACTTTTCTCCTCTCTATTTGTCCTAGTGCTTCAGGCACTTGTTTACTGTCTGTGTGTGCATATATATTTGCACATTATACCAGCTCTCTCTGCTCCTGCCATGGTGTCCTTTTCCCTTAGCAAATGGAAGTGACTGTCATCCTCCTCTTTGTTTTGGAGTTCAGCTGTGTAGAATCACAGTGATCATTTAAGTGGATATTGAGGGTTGGTCTTGAAACAGTAATTTCAGAAACCTAATTTGAAAACTAACGGCATGGAAAAAAATCATCACCTGTTTCTTCTTGGCTACAGGCCTGGTGCTGCACCACAGAGCAGTGGGGAAGAGTTTGCTGTGGAGGAAAGGAGGTCAAGGGGTGACTTGTCACTCTCCACAACCCCCTGAGAGGAGGTGCAGCCAGGGGAAATTGGGCTCTGCTCCCAGGAACAGGGACAGGAGGAGAAGAAAAGGCCTCAAATTGCAGCGGGGAAGGCTTTGATTGGATATGAGGAAAAAATTCTTCACAGAAAGGGTTGCTAAGTATTGGAACAGATGACCCAGGGCAGTGGTGGAGTCCCCATCCCTGGAGGGATTTAAAAGCTGTGTGGATGTGGCACTCGGGGACACAGGTCAGTGTGGGATTGGCAGTGCTGGGGGAATGGTTGGGCTCAATGGTTGTGGAGGGCTTTTCCAGCCCGAATGATTCTGTGATTTCTGCACATGTGCTTCAGTGGGCAAGGTATTCCAGGGCTGGTGCAAATCCTTCTCAGGAGTGAAAACCTTCTGAGCGTGTTGGGGTTTGAGTTAGGTGCTTTTGGCTCTAGATCTACAATTTACAGAATGAAAAAAAAATCCCTCTGCTGATCTGTCAGTACATGCAGTGACATAAAAAGCATGTCTACAAGTGTGAAAGAAAGGTAACAATGAACTCCTACTGCAGTGGGAAGTGTACCTGTGGAAATAGGGTTCAAACAATAACAGTGAAAAGCTTGGAAATATGCCTGAAAACAGAAAAGTCAAACACCTGGGTTTACCTCAGCATGGTGTCTGTGCCAGTGCCTGTCTGGGCACCCAAAGCCAGTCTGGCCTCAATTTGGCACATGCAAATACAAAATATGTTGTTGAAAGCTGAAATCAGACACAGGAGATAATTGCCAGGGAGGTGGTGAACCTTTATTGTAACTGTGCTGAATTCTCCAACGTTGGAAGCTCTGTTTCTGAAACCTCCAATATTCACCTACAGGAATCAATGCTGCCATCCAGTCTCACCAATCTCAGGATGATCAGCAGGACCTGGAATAATCACCAGACTAAAATACAGCTGTTTACCATGAGAAGTGTTAGTGCAAGTAGGTGTTAAACTTGGTTTGCCCTTCCCCTGGGCTGAACAGAATTTATTGGTGGTTTTGCAGGAGGGGCCGGGCAGGTTTTGCCTTGAAGTGCTGAAACACTGGCACAGGTTGTCAAAAGAAGCTGCCCCTGGATCCCTGGGAGTGTCCAAGGCCAGGTTGGATGGGGCTTGGAGCAACCTGGGATAGTGGAAGGTGTCCCTGCCCATGGCCCATCTTCCCACCCAAACCATCCTGGAATTTTATGACCTGAGGGTGTGCTTCTTGCCCACTGTCACAGGAGGGAGAGCATTTGTGCAGCTGTTCTGGAATCACCTATGGAGAAATAACACAGAGGGAACTTGGGAAAGGAGCTAAGGGTACCTGGGGAGGGAGCTGGTGTTGTGCATTTAGGGGAGCTTTATTTGCATGTGTGCAGCTTCTTACAGCCATATTCAGATAAGGTGTAGGAAGCAGTGCATCCTGCTGGAAATAACTAGATCAAGTCTGACAGCCTGAGAGTAAATCCATGGCACAGACAGATAAAGGGTATTGCTATTTCTTGGGTTAGGTCCGGATCCCTGTAACTCTGACAGCTTTTCTATTTTTTATGTCAGCTTAATAGAAAGTTTTGTATTTATTTGCTGTTATCTGAGCAAGTTCAGCTGCAATTATTTTACTTTTATCCTTTCCCAGACACACATACATACACTTGCACTCTTGTTTCTTGGCAGCTTGTAACAACGTCTCTAATCCTCTTTGGCAGAAATCTTTTAAACTAATTCTCTTAGCAAAAAAAAAAAAAAGAATTAAAGAAACTGCAATGATAATTTTATGGCTGATACAAGAAAAGAGGTGAACAAATATCTGAAAGAAGGAAGTTTGGCCAGAAGTTGACTTTCAGTACCTCTTTGTTGTAGTTTGTGTGCTGCAAAGCCCTAATACCTCTTCAAGATAAGGAGCATTGGATGGATGAGGATGGTACGATGGGATAGACAATGCTACCAGGGTGACTCAGAAGTTTGGTGTGAATAAAAAGAGAAATAAACCCATTCAGCCTCTGTGTTTAAGCAGACACACAGGTAACACTTGAAATCCCATATCAGAGTTTGGATAGGGCTTGCAGGATTCACAGCGTTTCCAGTCTGTAAAAGAAGTGCAGAACGGGCCTTTTGTTTCCTTCCTAACATCAGGTCCTGGAAATTCTGCCTTCTTATAAGCTTTCTGGGAATGATTAATGTTATAAAGGGTGAAAAATTAAGAGAACACAATGTTTGTACAGGATTGCAAAAACAAGACTTTGTTGAGGTTTTTTTGCTTGTTTGTTTAAGGTTTGTATGTGTAGTTTTTGTTGTTGTTGTTGGGGTCCTTGGGGTTGTTTTCTTATTTTTATTTTTTATAATTTTTATTTTATTTTGAAAGGAAATAAAGCCCCAGCAGCTCTGCCCCTGTTCTCAGCTCTCCATCCTCTCTGATGCCTAATGTGTAAGACTTTCAGCTGTGGCTCACCGATGGCTGGTGCATTTTGCTCAACACCAAAACTTTGGGGTTTTAGTGCTTGTTGTTGCAGGTGACTCAAAGATTGCTGAAGCAGGACATGTGATGGAGCCAGGAGGTGTCCCCAGCTCGGGTGTGGTGACCTGGTGGCCATTTCCTGTGTGGCTCCTGCCCTTTTCCTGTTAGTTCTGCGTCCCTCTTGACTACCCAGATCCTTTGGGGTGAGGACTTTTCCCTCTCAGTGTGGTTTCTGCCATGTTCAGCACAGCAGGGACCAGTCCCAGCTGGGAGCACTTCTGTCACTGCAGACTAACCATGAAATTACAAACAAAGGCAATTTTTCCCCTGTTGTCCTGGAAAAGTGGCTGCTCTGGTCAAGGCTACACTGCTCACGACCATCTTAAAATCTAAGACAACACTTGCAGCACAGGAAGTATTTAAGGTGTAGACCACAGATGTGTCTGGGCACTGCTGCCAGGAAATTTCTGCCCGCTGAGCAATGTTTTGGAAAGTTTTGAGGGGGCTGTGGGCACATGGGAGAGGAAATCAATATAGCAGTTTCAGTGGTAGTTTGGCAGCATCTGAAGAGCTGAGTGTTTGAGCCCTTGGGGTTATTGAATTAGATCCTTCTCTCTGAGCAAGTAGGGCAAGATTGGGATATTTTCTGCAAATTTCCCTGGATTCAACAGCATGCTGGGGACCACAGGCCTTAATCATTGCTGTTCCTCTGGTCTCCAACACATGGATCTGACAGAGGAATTGGAGAGGTTTGTCTACAGAAGCTGTGGCTGCCCCATCCCTGCAATGTCCAAGGCCAGGTTGGAGAGGGCTTGGAGCACCCTGGGACAGTGAAATGTGTCCTTCCCCATACAAGTTGGATGAGCTTTAAGATCCCTCCCAACCCAAACCGTTCCAGGATTCTCTTCATGAGAATCTCTTCAAAGTTTAACTCCATGGAGTTAAATGAAATCTCTTCAAAGTTTTAACTCCATGGAAGTTGGAAGACACTCATCAGGGTCTGCATATTTACTGCCTTTACATCAATTATGAGTTTGAACTCTGAAAGCACTTATTCCTGCTGTCAAATGCCAACAGTGGCAGCGGCTTCACTTGGCAGCACTGAATTCTCATTGTGATCACACTGTTTAATGGCTGCACTCAATGATCTTGGAGGCTTTTCCAAACTTAATGACTCTATGATTCCATGTTTGCATTAAATATTCAATGTACTTGGATTCAGAAGACTGTGCATAGGTTTAAAATTAAAAAAAATTAAAACGGTGTTCTTTAGTTGTGTAACTTTTAAGTAAACAGAGCTGAAGAAACATCTGCAGGCTTTGATTTTAATTTAATGTATAATAGCTTACATCATAATAAATGATGTTGTGTGATTTGGATGTAATTTTGAATTTGTCAGGAAGCTTGCAGCCAAATTGTTGAAGTTAATAGTAGTTCTGCAATCAACTTCACTGTGTGTCAAATCAGAGGAGCCATTACTGAATTTTAAAAGGCTAAATTACTGTGTTGTTTGTATTAAACCTTAATGCTGTTTCGGATAACGGGAACACTTTCCCTTGGACATATGTGCAGGATAGGGTTTCTGTTTCTGGATTGAGAAATCAAATATGGTTTCAGTGAAATTGCTTGAATTCCAATTTTAAAGGGTTTAGGTATATCCAAAAGTAATTTCAAACCTGTCCTAAAGGAAAGAATATATTTCCCAGGTCAGATATAGTGTAGGAGTACAGTCCTTTTTATGAATTAGGAGAACTTAGCGCTGCACTGTAATGATGGTAATTAGAGAAATCAGTGTACTGAGGTGACTTATCATTCAGAGGAGGGAAAAAATACATTTGCATTTATTTAGGGATGGAAAAGGAAGGGGAGCTGCCCTGTACTTGCTTGCTTTGAGGCAGTCCTGCTTCCACTGACTGTTGCTGGGTCCCTGGAAAGGAAAGGCTGTGACAGCTCAAGGTGCAAAAAGTCAACACTTGTGTCAAGGAAGGGGGGGCAGATGGGACTCATTTGCTCATATTTCCATCCCTGCTCTGCTAAATCAGCTTGGGCAAGAGGCTGTCCATTATCTCCACCCACCTCAAGCCCAAAATTATCTTTTCAAAGGGTGGAAAAGCTTTTGGGCTTGGCTACTTCCTGTTGGATTGCTTTGTCTTTAAGGTCTCTGAGATGTTTGAAGAAAACCAGAGCTCTTCTGGAGCTTTCTCTTCTCCATGATGAGCAGCCCCAGCTTTCTGTCTCTAGAACAGAGGTGCTCCAGCCCTTGGGGCATTTTTATGGCTTCCTCTGGATATGCTTCTATAAATTCATGTTGTTCTCATGCTGGGGGTCCCCAGAGCTGGGTGCACTATTTGTGTGAGGGTGTGCTCATGATTTCCTGTAGCAAACTGCTGCCTGGTAGGTTTTTCTTTTCCCCCTCTCTAGTTGTTGTCTGTCTGTGTGGTCCCCAGCCCAGCAAAGCTTCTCACGTGCAGGAGAGCACTGGTCCATGGCATCCCTGCTCTGCTGGGAGAGCTTTCCCATCTCCCTCAGGCAGTGCATGACAGCAATAGATATAATGGACTCATTTGGATAATTTAGTACTTGCTTAGTGTATCTGGTTTCTCTAGTGACACTCTGACGTTCATGCTTGACTTCCCCACCTCTCAGATAATAAATGAAAGAGGTTTCACCTTGTTGGCAGTGCTGGCATTGGGCCCATTATCTTTCCTGACATTGTGTACTCAAGAAATTAAATTACCTGGTTTCCTGGCTACCTCCCTAATGAATGCCATTAATTAATATGCTTTTCAAAGGAGGAGGTGTATTTATTCTTAATCCAAGGGAGAATCTCTTTCCTGGCCTGCCTGTGAGCAGCGTGCTCAGGTGGGACCAGGTTGGTCAATTTGCAGGAGACTTGCCCATATGGGCGAGTCCTAAACACTCCCTTTCGCTCATAACTTGTCTTATAGTGGTGTTTTGTTTGTTTTTTTTTTTTTTTCCCCTGGAAGATCTAGTCCCAGGAGCATGCAGGTTAATGAAAAGGATTATTAAATCTGCAGGTGGTAGATCAGTGTAGCAAAGATGTGCTGCTCGTGATGCAGTGAGAAGACGGATGGAAATGCAGCTTGGTCCACTGGCAGGAATTACCCGGAAATGTGGACCTGACACCCTTTCTCCTTTTTTTCCCTTCAAATCTCCTCTCCCCAGTGGAAGTGGCAGCCCTGCATATGGATGGATATGGGGCTGTTAGCCCAAGCTGGGCAGAGCTATGAAAAGCAAACAGCTTGGAGTTCAGGGGTGGCTTTGATCATTCTCCTGGATGGACCAAAATGAGCTGAACTAAGAAGAAAGAAGATCAGGGCTGGCACAGTGGGTGCTGGGGTGGATGTAGTGCCCATATGTCTTTGCCTAAGATGGCACTGGAGTGAGAAGGAGGGAAGCTTGGCTGGGAGGGTGCCTGGCCTCCACCACAGACAGTAGTTTTGACAGGGTGGTAGGGAACGAATTTAAAAGGGTGTAAATTCCCCCTTTGGAGCTGTCCCAGTGCCTTGGCAAGGGAGAAGTTGAGTAGGACCTGGTGCTGCACCTGGTTCTGTGGGCTGTGGTGGGTGGGAGCTGTGCAGGAGCAGGCAGAGGGGTGGCAGGACTCTGCAGGGAGGAGCAGCAGGGACGTGCTGCATGTCCCTGGGACAGAAGCAAAGCCCTTGGGACTGCTGAACCTGCTCTGATTCACGTGGCGCCTCAGCATTGATTAGTCCCAGTGATGTCAGTGGTTCAATTCCTGCTTCAAATCTCACTGTGGTCAATACCTCACAAAACAGAGCTCTTAAGGTTCTATGCCCCTGCTGCAGTGCCTGGAGACAGCTGCTTTTCTCCTGGCATCCCTGCCACTCCTGCTGCTGCCTCTCATTGTGATCTGTGGTGTTCTTCTTTGCAGGGAAAGAACAGCGTCCTTTGAAACACTTAAAGCTGACGTGAGTCACTGTCTTCTCAGGAAACACTGGATTTTGTAGTCTTCTACAAAATCAGAACAGCCACATCAGAAAGTTTTAGCAGGCAAGCAGGTAGGTTGATCCCTCCTGGGGGAAACTTAAAATAACCCTGCACAAGACAATGGAGGCTCATAGGTGGGATGCTCAAGTACTTGGTACAGAAGGTGTTCAGAGTAACTCCTCCCATGTTTGGTGGCTGGGATAACCTGTATTATGATCAGAAGGAAAAGATGAATTGCAGTCTTGGGGCTCAGTCTCCTATTCTCTTGAAATCAGCATGACTTGAACTGTTAGTCTTTAAGGAAAAAAATCTGTTCAGTAGGCAGCCAGGTGCAACACCAGTAATTGTAGCTAATGCTTTAGCTAGAGCTGCCTGCATAGCTGGTTTAAATAGAAATAATGTCCTTTAAGCTGTTTAGCTGATACTTTTGTCCCTCATGCACTGGAGTTTTACTTGTGTACACTTGAAATTCCTGATCTTCTTATCACTTACTTTCTTATCACCTTGCTAAAAGGCGGTTGAAGAAGCAGTTGAAAATGTAATAAGACCCTTTACCATTTTCTCATGTTGTTAAACTCCCTTGAAGAGGTTTTGGATCACATTCTTCCCAACACCCTCTTGCTCAACTCCTTTGGTGACAGAGTTTGACTCCTCAGCTTCAAAGACCGCTCTGTTTAAACAGAAAGCTGAAAATAGAGATTTTTTTTTTTTGAGCTTGTATTTTCTGAGTACATGTACACTCAGCTTGACTTCTTAAGGACACATAATCATAGCCACAATCACAGTTCAATCTGGTTTTAATTGTCATTAATTAATTCTTAGCAGTGTTTAAATCTTGTGAATTAAATGGATTTAAAAAGAAACAACCAACACCTCTTTCACCAGATTTGTTCTTTTAAGGGTTCAGTTTCTTACTAACTGCAGTAAAATGCTTTTTCCCAGACTTGTGGCTTCTAAAACAACTTAAGTCTGTGAATAAAAATTAATGGATTACTGCATGTATAACTTGGCAGCTGTGGGCATCAGGAGGAGATCCTACATTTCTGGAAGAAGCCTTCAAACTGAAGGCACAGCAGCTCCAGGGAAAAGCAGATGAGGGCATCATACTCCTTGTTTCTACTGGAAATCTCATCAGAGAAGAGACCTGTGGGAAATCATAAAATAATAGAATAGTTTGGGTTGGGAGGGACCTTAAAGCTGATCCCATTCTACTCCCTGCCCTGGTCAGGGACACTTCCACTATCCCAGGTTGCTCCCCATCCTGGCCTGGGGCACTTCCAGGGATGGGGCAGCCACAGTTAGGAATTTCTTTCTAATACCCAGTCTAAATCCAATCTAAACCTACCCTTTTTCAGTTTGTTGAGGCTACATTGAGCTCTGTGTTCCTGCAGCTGCTCTGGCACCTGCAGGTGAGAGGTCACATTTACCACCTGTGTGTCTTGAGAGGTGCAGGTGAGCCCCAGGGGCTGCCAGTGGGGTCTGTGTCTTGATGCCTCTTTGTTCAGGTAGTGGGAGAGAGTTCTGTGCTGTGGAGAAGTCACACAAACACCTATGGTGAGATGGATTTAAGATCCCAACTTCAATCACCTGTTCTTGAAAGACATGGCACACATATATATGGGTATATATATACATATTCTTTTTTTTTTTCCCTGTGCAAAATCTGAGAGCCTTCATGCTGTATTGCTATTTTCAAGGCTTTTTCTTACAATCTTGAGCGAAGCAGTTTCCCTAATCCTGAGTTGGAGATGGCTGCGGGAGCTGCTGGCTTGAGGATTTTGAGGACTCTGTGCGTTTAAGCATTTCCCTGCTGATGTATGCCTGCGGTTCCCGGGGACCGGGGGCTGCTGCTGCTCTCTGTGGGACGCTTAACACCTGCCTGCCTGCCTTTTGCTAGGGAATATTTCTCTCGGCTAAACCCCGTTCTACCAGCAGAGGCCGATATGCCCATGTGCTTGGAAGCAGCGAGCTCACACCAAAACCCACGGACGCACTAAAACCTTTCCAGCCTGCCTGAGATGGTGTCTGCACCCCAGCATCCTCAGACTGCCTCTCTCTGTACCCCTGCATCCCACAGATGGGATTCCCATGCGGGTTTTGTTATTTGAGTAAAAAAAAAAATTAAAACGAATAAGAAAATGCAGCGAGCAGCCAGGTGGGGTGGAAGAAAAAGCCAAGCTGAGGGTAGGCACTGGGAGGTTTGATTAAACCTGACATGGTTGTGCTGCAACACCGGCCAGCAGCTCCCACAGCACCTCCTCTGCCCAGTCTGGGGTAGTCTCCTGCACCACTCATGTGTGTGGCAGAGAAATGAAATATCTCAACTAAAGGAATCCTTCAGTATTTATTTTTATGGCAGTAAACAAATTCATTTTCTGAAGGAGGTGGACTCTGTGAGTATATATATATAAAGGTATGTGAAGTGCTGGGCTGCAGGGAATACTTCCAAGAAATTATCCAGAGATGGGGTTAGAGCCTGCTTTAATGCCAAGAATATGCACAGAAAAAAAAAAAAAAAGCAATCTGAGGCTGTGTGCCTGGTGTTTCAGATGCCCTAGGCAGAGCACCCAGTGCTTCAAACTCACCCAAAGCTCTCGTAACTGCAGATCAAAGTTGCCCTTTTTTTTCACATTATACCTCAACTTGAACCCTCCACTGGACCCGCAAGGGAAACAAATTAAAACAACTGGTTCATAAAACACCTGGGAAAATGCTTTGCCGGTAGCTAACCTAATTCTTGCTGTCTGCCCCTTGTAGCCACTTTCTTTGCCTTCATCTCCATGGGCTGTGTTGGTCACCAAGAAAGCACTTAAAACAAAGACCATGCATGCACACACCAACCTTGTTTGTTTGTTTGAATTTGCCCCCAGACTGTGCAAGAAAAATGAGAAAACAATCTTCCCTAACCATAACTGCAGAGCAGCATGTATTGAAAAATAACTTGTGAAACAAGAGGCTTCCCTGCATCTGCCTTGGGAAGGAGACTGGAACAAATGTTTCTAAGGTTTCTTTGGGATGTGTCAGCTGTGTTGCATGGCACATGGGTACAGGCATCTGGATTTTTTTGTAATCATGCAAAACAGGAGTAACAGAGAAGAGAATGAACTAAAGAAAAGATGTGTTGATGCATTTCCTAACATTTAGGTAGTAATTTTTATTATTAATCATATAATTACCTAATAATGGGTAATTCCAAGTTCAGCATTGGACAGGTTTCCTCACCTTAGGAAAGAAGTTTACAGGTGAGCCAGGACCTCAGAAAGACAAATTTTTACCTCTTTTACTCTACCAAATCTGTTATAATTCAAGAAGTCTCCCTGGAACATGATGCTCTGCTGGGTTCTGGCCTGACTCCTTTTGGGAGGAAGAATTTGGGAGAATCTCTTGCTGGATGTGGACTTTAAGTATAAACCCATACAAATGCTGTTGGCAGTTGTAACTAATAGTTCTCACCGATAGCTTGCTTGCTTTTCTGGTAGTTCTTTATGCACCAATAAATCCTATTGTTCTTCTCCCAGCTGTTATTCACACAAAGTACAAAAGCGAGATGGAGCGTTCTGGGTGCATTTCTTTTTAATTAAAATGAAACGACAGACGAAGGAAGAGTGTGGAGCAAAGATCTGGATCAAGACATGGTAAATGTCTCTCCTCCCCATTCCTTCAGCCTGTTTGATAGAGGGGATTTAACTCTGGCTTTCACCTAAAGTCCTGCTCTACTGCACCAGGACAAAATGAAGTGCAAGGCTGGAGTTACCTCAGAGGGATGGTTCTCCCTGGGACAGCTGTCCTGGTGCTCCAGGGTGCTTTTTGTGCCTCAGATTGTTCTTCACGACACATGAGGCATTAATTGCAATATTTCTGCAAAGTAGCTGGGCTTTGTTCCTCCCTGGGGCTGCACCAGCCTGAGGCTGCTCCCAGAGGAGCCATGAGCATCCTAAATCTGAATCTCCAAGTGCAGGAGGAGAAAAAGGCATTTCTCCTCTCCAACAGCTCTGCTGTCAAAGGCAGGTAATTTTTTTCTTTCTTGGTGGGGTTGGTTTAACACTGGCACAGGCTGCCCAGAGCAGCTGTGGCTGTCCCATCCCTGGCAGTGTCCAAGGCCAGGTTGGATGGGGCTTGGGGCAACCTGGGCTAGTGGAAGGTGTCCCTGCCCATGGCAGGGGGTGGAACAAGACAAGCTTTAAATGCCCCTTACAAAGCATTCTGTGACACTCTGCTGTCAGCATTTTGCTGCATAGAGCTGGAGCTGTTTGGAGCAGCAGCTCTCAGGGACTCAATGTGATGAAGTGTTTACCTACTGAAAACATAGAAAAGATATGAGCTTCGCTTTTCTCAGGGATTCCATGGTTTTTATTTTTCTGAAGGCTCGTTTTTTATTCTGTGCTGTGGATTTTTTTTTTATTTCTTCTTGCTGGAGAGGGCTGGCTTTTCCACACCCAAAACCTAAATCAATCTCCCAAATTTCAGCTGAAATATTTACGCCTGCAATTTCTGCTGTGTGCTGATGGCTGTCCCAGAGAGGGGAAAGGTAATAGTTAGGAATGCACTGAGCTGCAAAGCACCTGTCTGGGAAAATGTGCTGCATCATCAAATATCCCTGCAGGATCCTTGGGACTGGCACCGTCCACGTGCCTGGACGGTGCCTTTGGATCAGCGTGCCCTTGGTGCCTGCTGAGACAATCGTTCCACACCTGCTCTCAGAAGTGACATGCAGAGATGAACTATCTGCCTTTCTGCTGCTTTCCAGAAACTAAGGACCTGGAAACAATCATGGTATTTCAGGCACAATGCAGGTCCTGTGGTGCTGACATCCTGGGAGTTTGGCAAGTCAGAGCTGTATCATAAGGGACAACAGTGATTATTTTATTTTCTTTATGGTTTTAAGAGCCTGGAAAAGCCATTCTTATGTTTAATCCCGAACCTGTGCTTTAACCTACTTGGAAGCTCTCCCTGAATAATCCACTTTATGATCCTTAACAGAAAGAATTCCATTCAGCAAACAAAGACCATTAAAAATACAGCGCTTTCTAAAATATTACCCACATTAAATTGTTGGAGACTGGTGCCAAACAACTGCTAAGGAGGGGGGGACAGACCCACACCAACCCTGCAGCCTCTGGACCTGGTGCTCTCCACCCACTTCTTCCCAGGGCAGTGCCACTGCCATCCTGTGTGGGCTGCACATCCTGCCATCCAAACATCTGCTCCTTGTGCTCCTGATAACCCAACGCTCCTGCCATCCTCTCCTTCAAGCTGGGTCAAGGAAGCCCCCAGTTTTATCATATACATGAAAGTTTTAAAGTTTTAAATCATGTACATGAAAGACCCATCATGGATGAAACCTCTGACTTACTGACAGTATATCATTAGCCTGGGCAGCACACCATCAAGCAAATCACATTTAATTTATCACTCTAGGAAGCTGTGGGCTGAGTTATCCCACAGACAGAGTGGGTGGTGCAGGAGGTTCTGCATTATCATCCTACAACCCTGCCATAAATCCAGCTCTTCCATTACTGGGATTTAAAGCCAGTCTGACTGCCCTGCTTGCTTTATGTACACTTCATCTCCACTGGAGAAATTCTGTATGTTTTTTCTAAACTACCGTTCTTTATTAAACTTAATTTTCTGTGATAAAGCCCATAACAGCACCTTTGAAGAAAAAAGAAGATATTATTTTTCCTTTCTGTTCTCATTCCGTCAGACTTTAAATCATCAGCTCCTGACTGCAGCTGAGATTGATCCAATCTCATGGTGTTTGTCCTTCTCTTATCTGCCATGAGAGCCTGCTGGAGCCCAGGGCACAAGTGGGCTGATGGGCACAGTTTATGCTGCAGTGCTGTGCTGTTACATCATTTATTTTCCCCATCTCTCTCCTCTCTCTCCTCAATATTTGCCCCTTGAAGCAGTCAGATGGGCATATTTGTGTTTGTGCCCAGTTATTAATCTAAGTTTTATTTCTATTTGGTTGGCCAACACAGGCTGTTATCAGGGCACACTCAGTGGCTTCTTCTGACTGTTGAATTTATTTATTATCAGTATTTGGAGGTTCTGGTGGTAGGTACAGCACAGTAATGGGCTGGAGGAACTGGTTGCAGGAGTAAATTGTTATTGCCATGACATCTCCAGGCAGAGGTCCTGGGGGTGTTTGTCTTTTCTGGTCACTGGCCTCACTGGTCAAAAGAAAAAAAAATCCATGTAAAGTTGAGACCACTGCTATCAGTAAGGTGATCCTGACACCATGAATAATGGAGAGGAAATACAGACCAGTGAGATATGGTTGCTTGGTGGGTCTCCTTTTTCACCTGCCCATCTGTCTTATAACCACTTGACTGGGCAGCACTAAGTAATTTTTCATGAGGTTTCTGAAGCTGCTACATGCCATGAGGAGGAGAAATGTCTTTGTTTTCCCCTGCCCTGGGCTGGCATATGAAGGACAAGAAGCGACTTGACCATGTGCCCTCATCTGACCAATTTTCCAGGGAGTTACAACCTTGATTGGCACGTCCTGATATCCTAGACCCAGATTGTCAACTGACCCTGAGGAGAGGCTGAGGCAGCTCTGAAAAAAGAGGAGAAAGTTCTCAGCACACACTAATGAATAAATAATAGTAAGGAAAAGGAGAGAAACCCCAAAGACAAGGAGAGGCAGAAGAGACAGGAAAGGGCCTCCGTCAAGGAGGTGAAGGAAGG
Source organism: Leptocoma aspasia (assembly GCA_013399835.1). Taxonomy (NCBI): domain Eukaryota; kingdom Metazoa; phylum Chordata; class Aves; order Passeriformes; family Nectariniidae; genus Leptocoma; species Leptocoma aspasia. The sequence continues at coordinate 247,851 of VXAX01006783.1, forward strand.
CAGGGAGAGGCAGAAAGAGAGGGGGGCTAGGAAGGGACTCTGGGACAAATCTATGCTGAACAAGTGGCGAGGAAGGACATTGTGAAAGAAGGGCACCCCAGCCCCAGGCAGGGAGAGGAGGACTAAAGGACTTTGGCAGTTGGAAACGTGGCAGAAGATAAAGGCAATCCCAGAGTGCTGTTAAAAGGGCAGGGGCGCAAAACAATGACATGAAAGAAAAGACTGAAAAGAACAAAACAGAAGAGGAGGAAAAGGAGGAGGAAGAGGAAGAGGAGGTAGTGGAAGAGGTAGCTGAGGAAGATGGGGAAAATGAAAGCCAGGAGAAAAAAAGCAAGAAGAAATCAAAGTCTGAGGACTCAGAGATTGATGGGGAAGTGAAGAAAAAGAAAAAGAAAAAAACCAAGAGGAGAGAGTATAGCAGTGAGGAAGAAGATGACTATGAGCGCAGAAAGAAAAAGAAGAAAAAAGGCAAAAAAAGCAAAGACAAGAAGAAGAAGAAGGGTGACAAGTCCAAGAAAGGAAAGATAGATGAGAATTTTTTGGAGATGTATGAACAGGAGCTTCGGGACTACCATTCGGACTCCTCCAATGCCACGGAAGATGACTACAACAAAAAAAAAGGTCAGCTCCATCTTTCCCCATCTTCCTTCTTGAGCAGGCACTGTTGGCCCTGCAAATGGCCTTGTTGGGGTCCCTCCTGGGGTGCAGGCACTAGTTATGCCTATGTGGGTCATGGTTTTGTTAAGTATTTTAGCTGTTTGAGGTGTCACTGACAGGTTGTGTCCGTATGAGCTTTTCTGTTTACGAAGCCGCTTTGCTGTGTGTGTGGTACTGCTGTAATTACATTCTCCTAATTAATATTTGCATTGTGGGGCTGTGCAGAAGCTGCAATCAGCAGGCTCCTCCTGTGTAAGCAGGATCCATGGCAGAGGTGCGTGGTCCTGATCAAGCAGGAGCAGCAGGAGCGTGCTGGGGATTTCAGCAACCAGATGGGTGGAACACTTAGGATTGATGTAGAAGCAGGAGGTCCAGCACACCAGACCTCTGTCTGTTTTAAAGTAACCAAATAAGCTGGGGAAATATCAATATTAGCCTCTAAACCTTAATACTGTGTTGTTACAATAGATAGTCAACTTGTTTCAAAAGCAGACTGTATTTTGGTTCAATCCATGGTGAGCCATGCCCAAAGTTGCACCAGAGGAGGTTTGGATTGGACATTAGTAAAAAAATTCTCCCTGGAAAGGCTTTTGAAGCCCTGGCACAGACTGCCAAGGGCAGTGGTGTAGTCTCCAATTCTTGGAAGGATTTAAAAGCCATGTAAATGTGTCACTTGGGGACATGGGTCAGCAGTGGCCTTGGCAGTGCCAGGGTAGGGTAGACTCGATGGTCTTGGAAGCCTTTTCCAACCCAAAAGATGCTGTGATTCTGTGACTTAAGGTTTCAGATGACTCACCGAGTTTCAGGAGAGGACCATGGCGTAGCTCCACGATTAAAAGAAAAAGTCTTGACAGGTAGGAGGATGCTCCCCAGCCCAATGAGGTTATCTCCTTGTCAGGGAGGAGGGCAGCAAAGAGGTCATGGATGCTGAGGGGTGGTACCAGCAACCAGAAACTGGATCCGGGCGTGCCTGGGACAAGACACTTCCCCTCTCATCACTGTTGTTTCCCCATCAGTTCATGAGTCATTACTCACGTGTGGTGTGTGGCAGCTGGGAGAAATGGGCCTGCCTGAGGAGGCCCATTTCTCTACTACTACCACTCTACTACTACTGAGGAATAGTAAGGCACTCCACACTCGTGGTGTAGCTCTAGGTTAACTACACCCAGTGGTTTCTGTAGTGGTGACAAGTGGCTGGGACAGGAAAAAATTGTTCCATTGCTCTGGTGCAGAGAAGTGAGTCCCTCACAGATACGCTGCATTTAGGCCGTGCACAAAACCTGCCTCATTCGTGATGGCCCCTGAGGGGTAGGGAGGTTGTCCCACCTCATACTACACTTTTTTAAATATAGTTCAGCAATAATAATTTGCACTTTTCAAAGACAGAAGCTACAGCAAACATTTGTAATAATTTCTCCATGGTCTTCTATATTAGATATTGGGAAGAAGTTCTTGGCTCCGAGAGTGGCAAGGCCCTGGCACAGGTTGCCCAGAGAAGCTGTGGCTGCCCCATCCCTGAAGTGCCCAAGGCCAGGTTGGACAGGGTTTCAGCTATTCGCTTTACTGTGCATCATGCTGCTATTCTTACTATTTTGAATTAAAAAAAAAAAACAGATTTTTTCTGTGTGTAACTTATTTGGAGGCTGCTGCTGCTTTTCTCCCAAAGGACCACAGAGTGAAGTGGCTGTTGCTGGTCAGGCTCTGGAGAATTTTGTGACTTCTGCAAAAGCCTCCCAGAAGCTTTTGGGATGTCAGCTGCCTTTAGTTCTGGTGGATATTCAGTAGAGATATATTTCAGTCCACAAACTGTGATTCTTTTTGCTGTAAAAAAGAAAAGAGAGATGTTATAAATGTTTTATAAACAGGGAGTTAATGCTGCCTGTGTCATCTGATGTCCCCTTTATCTTATTGTATTAGCAAACAAGAGAAGGGATCCCCCCATCAGGTTCAATTGATGACTGAAGAGCAAGGCAAATCCAGCTCCTGGGGACAGGAAAACAAAAGATATCAAGTGACTGGTTGATAGTGTATCTGAGAAAATTAAAGCAGAGACAGCAGGCATTTTTAACTAAATTGCAGCCGTTGTCCATTCCTGTGATCATGGTGTTAACGAGATTGGTTATTTATTAATAAGTGTTTGCAAAGTTATTTCTACAGTAGAGTAAGGAAAGCTACAGGGAGACTTTATTGTGGCTTTTAAATGTTTACAGGGAACTGAAAAGAAAGATGTAGAGAGGCTTTTTACCAAGGGCTGTAGTTACATGATGAGGGGGAATGGCTTCAAACTTAGAGGGTAGGTTTGATTTAACATAAGGGAGAAATTACTCCCTGTGAGTGTAGGGAGGCCCTGATAAAGGTTTTCCAGAGAAGCTGTGGCTGTCCCATCCCTGGCAGTGTCCAAGGCCAGGCTGGACAGGCATTGGAGCACCCTGGGATAATGGAAAGTCTCCCTGCCCATGGCAGAGGGTGGGAACTGGTTGATCTTTAAGGTTCCTTCCAACCCAAACCATTCTATGGTCTTGAGCTGCCAATAACAGTGCAAATGGCCCACTGTGTAAAAAAACATTTAATAGTGGAACCAATGGCTTTAAAGAGCAGTAGGTACCCAGAGAGTGTTCACACATCTCCCGGGCTGCCCAAACCATTATTAAAGCATCTACAGGTGACAGATGCCTGAGGTTCAGGTCTCTTTCAGACACAAACTCTTTAGAGGAATTTACCTCTTTTTTTTTCCCTATACCTTTCTCTTGATATCTCAGGTCTTGTCTGTGATAGGGAAGAGTGAGACAGGCATGATTATTTATCCTCCCACTCAAGTTTGTGGTCGCAGGATTTTGAAGGAGGGGACCAAATGTCTCTGTCTGTTTTCTGGATGATTCCTGCCAAAGTCATGGATGTCTCTGTGTTGGTAGGAAGAAAGAAAATGTTTCTCTTTCCAAACATGCTTTCATGCCATTAAATGTGTCTTCCCTCTGGCTGAATCAGTAGCTGCCACCTTGGTGAGTCCAGGCCCAGACATGCACAGGGTGTGACAGATGGTGGAAAGCTCCTTCCTGTCCCGTGTCACAGCAAAATGCTGATGTCTCAGGAGAACACCGAGCTTCCCTTTTTGATGTGGCTCACCAAGAGGCATAACTCACTTCAGAGGATAACACTCCATTTTTGGAGGTCCTTATGATGGTAAAATTCTCTATTTTTCTTTTCACTCCTTTTTTTTTTTTCCTACCGAGTTTCGGGTATGGATATTATGTATATTATTATGCATGTTATCAGTAAGTGGTGGAATCACCATCCCTTGAAGTGTTCAAAAAAACACATGGATATGGTACTTGTGGACATTGGTTGCTGGTGGGCATGGAAGTGTCAGGGAATGGTTGGACTCAATGATCTAACCTGAGGAGTTCTGTGACTCTCTGCCGCTTTGTCCTTCTTGCACAATGAGTCAACCTGGACTTGAGTGATCTTAGCAGTATGAAAATCATAACATGAAGAAAGCTACTCAAAAAATGCATGTTTTCGTTAACGTGTTGCCTCAAATGGTGATGGAAGGGGGAAACAGCCACTGTTGATTTGTAAATAGATATGCAAGCTGCTCATCACTTCCTTTGATGTGTGCCATTGGATTTATTATGTTATATCATCACACCATGGTCGTGATCCTGTTCCTTCAGCAGCTGCTGCGAAGGGTTACACAGGAAAAGCATTCAGGACATGCTGAGTTCATTGCTAAGTTCTGTTTAATGCAATTGATCAGGAGTGGGGGAAAGCAAGCACTGTGGAGTGGCCAGCCCTGTCCCTGTGCTCTGTACAGAACTGCAGTGATGCTTTTACAGACAATCACCAGTAGCAGAATCACCTTGTGTGCACCCTGCGCCCACTGATCTTCCCCAGCTGAGGCTTTGATTAATATTGTGAGTCAGGATGAACAAGGACTCCTCTTTGGAAGACAGATATTATTTTTACTCCTTGGCACTAAAATGAGCTTGGGTTTTAGGCATAAAACATTCTGAGGAGAGCTTTGTGCCAGTGGCAATTTTATTTCTCATGATCCGTTGGGAGATGCAAACGGTGCTACTGAGAGAAGGTGGTTCTGAAATCCCTTTGGAGTTATGAATCTCATCTGCTTGCCTCCCAGCATCTCTCACAGCTGCAAATGACCACAAAAAACATGTACTTTGAAAAGTTTAGATAATTTTAAACGTTTGTTAAGTGTGCGTACATGTCTGGAATAGAGAAGGCTTGGGAACTACTTAGTTGAGTCTTCTGGGACCTGAAGGGAGCGTAGAAGAGATTTGGAAAGGGACTATTTACAAGAGCCTGGAGTGACAGGACCATGGGGAATGACTTCATATTGAGAGAGGGTAGGTTTAGAGTTAGATGTTAGGAAGACATTCTTCTCTGTGGAGGGGGTGAAACACAAGATCTCCCATCCCTGAAAGTGTACAAGGGCAGCTTGGATGGGGCTTGGAACAACCTGGTCTAGTGGAAGGTGTCCCTGCCCATGGCAGGGGGCTTGGGACTAGGTTATCTTTAAGGTTCTTTCCAACCCAGGCCATTCTGTGATCCTATGAACTATCACAGAATTCACTATTGTGTGACAGAACAAGCCAATAATAAATTAGTTGTGATGCTGGAGCACTGATTAGTTTCAGGAGCACTTGATAATAAGTTGCATGTAGGTGCTAAAAAATCTTTGTGCCTGTCTATTAGACACCCCCGCTACACACTTGTGTATTCCCACCGGAGAACTGAAGTTGCCTGGAGGTGTCATGCTCAAACTGGGCCTTACAAATAGGAAATGAGTGATTAAAATGCTGGGAGAGGGGCTTTGCAAGGAATCACAGCATCTCTTCATAGTCCATGATGAGCCATCGACTTGCAGCAGGGATATCACTAGTCACTGGTGTGGAAAATCAGTGTCATAAAGCAGATGAATGCAAATAAACCTTTTTGGAGCGAGTTCTTGCTGGTATCTGGAGGTTTGCAGATGTCACCTTTCCTTTGCAGGTGTGTGTTTGGCCAAGTGCAGGCACAGAGCTGGGGGGAGCGAGCATTTGTGCTCCCACACCTCTCCCTCTGCCAGGGCAGGACCCCAAACATATGCAGAATTCATTCTTGTTAGGCACACATGATCCATTTGGGATGGCTCAGTCCAGCTGGCAGCCCCAAAAACAGCATCGAGGAACAGCTGTGGTTGCCAGGCTGCCAAAGGCACGGCACAGCTGATGTGAAACCCACACCCACCAGCAGGAGCTGCAGCTTCCCAGCACTGCTGCTCTCCTCACACCCAAAACATTCAGATCTGAATGGAGTGGCGAGTTCAGTTTTATAGAGCTCAGCTTTATACCCTTAATTGCCTGTGGGTACCTTTTAGATTGAGTTATTGGGTTTGGACTTGAATAGAAAATACCTGGGAGTTCCTGGAGAGGAACTGAATGAGTTTCCACTGAGGATAGATGTTAAATGCAGATCAGGATGTTCAGTCCTAGATGGGTTACCCGCAGTCCAGGTATGCCTCAGTCTAGATTCAGTTATCTGCAACACCCAAGGAGCCCTCTCTGAGGAAGGGCTTCCTCTCTGAGGAAGGTGACCTTCAGAGGATGCAGGAGTAGGACCTGATCACATTGGAATAATTCAAGAATATTTGGGGGTTTTACCTTTCGCTTTTCCGTTGTATCCCTCTTCCCTTTTGTCTTTCCACCCTTAAGAATCGAGATTCCTATGTCTTTAAAACACCCAAGCTTTGCCTGGATAGTTTTTCATTCTCTGGTTGCAGAAAGAGAACTGAGGAGATGCTTTTGCACACAGGTAAAGCAGTTCTTCTACTGGTACATCAAATTCCCAGTTTCAGGACTGCATTGATATTTTAAGGATCATTAGTTTTCTTCCTGTTTATACTTTGCTAAATATACAGCTTCTAGGCCCTCTGTGAAGCTGTTTATCATCCTGCCCCTGGGAATTTGGACTAATATCTGAATACTGTTACATTAAAACAGCAGAATTACATCCATCAGGATGGAATATCTGGGAAAAAAAATAATACTGAGCTACGAGTGGCTAAGCACAGAGAAAGGGCCAGGGTAAACCAGTATTTTATTCCAGCACAGGACAATCGTACAGCCTCAGGTGGGGTGGTTTATCCATCTGTGGCCCAGGAAAGCAGAGATTCATGGTGGGTTTGGTGTCAACAGCCTCTGATCACTGCTGGGATGTGGTGGTTTACTGAGGGTTCATTTTAGCTGTCGAAGTTGCAATCAGGATGTAGCTTCCAGATTCACAACATGTTTTTGTCTGCTTAAGGCCTCCTCTTGGCTGACAAGAAATATTTATTTATTGCCAGTGCCTTGTGGGTGCAGCTATTTCTTCAGGCATTGTCAGAGGGGTTTTTCTTCCTTGCAACACAATGACACAAATACCTGAATTGCAACACTTAAAGAAAGACTGAACATAATAATTGTGGCTTTTGTTGATGGATTTACGTGCACTGCAAGACAGGCTGGACAGATATCACTGAGGAGTTGGGCATTGTTGCTGTAATTGAATGTGGTTGTTGGAAACTAGGTCTTTCTGGCCCTTTGTCACCTGGTGTTCAGATCTGTTGTATTTTTCAGCATCAGTTTGGAGGTCTGCTTTTTGTAGACATCTGTATTGTAGTAGTATCTCAATCAGACTTTCTCTGTGGACTGTAAGAGTTAATTAAGACATATTTGTAAAGAAGGCAGACATAGGAGGTGGGAAGGCTATACCAACTTTTTTTAAACTCTTTTCAAGTAGTTTGAATTTGAATAGTAGAAATTTTGTGTCATGACTACTTAAACTGGGGAGTTGTTGTTTATTCCTAGAACCATAGAATCCTAGAATGGTTTGGGTTGGAAGGGACCTTGGAGGTTACATAATTCCAATACCCTGTCATGGGCAGGGACACCTTCCACTAGACCAGTTTGCTCCAAACCTCACCCAACCTAACTCATAACGACATCTAACAATGCTCATGTAAATACAGGTAACACACATAACCTGTATTTATTACAAACTTCTGTCAAGCATCATTCCCTGCTTAGGCCAAGCATCAACATGAAACACAGCTATAAATCAGCTCCCAGGGGCAAAATGTGCTGGTTCCTCACCCACGAGCTGCCAAGGGTGCAGTGTCCCCTCGGGCTTGCAGCCAGCGTGCCTGCTGTCCATGCTCACAGTGTCATCCAGCCCTCACCTGCTGGTGGCTTTGCCAGCTGTTGACTCAGTGGCTTTGCCAGCTGTTCCCTCCTGAACACATTCCTGTTGGATTCAGCGCCTCAGGCCAAGCAGTTTTGAAACACGTTGATGTGGGTGTGTTTTTCTCTGTGAAAACAGCTCAGCTGCTCCCCGGAAAAAAGGCTGTGAGAAATGTCTTGCCTTGCTCACGTCAGGGAACATCCAACACCCAACGCTTGGAATGCCTCCAGGCCAGAGACGCTGGGCAGGAGTGGGCAGTGAAAGAATCTATGGTGACATTGCTCTTCCTCCTACCTGGGTATTGGGGTCTGGCAGCAAGGAGAGCATCTCTCCTTGATCTTGGTTTTTCTCTGCCTAGGTGACCAGAAGAGGGTGGGGATCTTGTTAGAGTCTGGTGACATAAAGCCCAGAATGGTCTGGGTTGGAAGGGATCTTGAAGATCATGCAGAGCCACACCCTGCCATAGGCAGGGACACCTTCCACCATCCCAGGTTGCTCCAAGCTCCATCCAGTCTAGCTTTGGACACTTCCAGGGATGGGGCAGCCACAGCTTCTCTGGGCAGCCTGTGCCAGGGCCTCTCCACCCTCAAAGGGAAGAATTTCTCCCCAATATCCCATCTAACTCTGCTCTGTGGCAGAAGCCATTCCCTGTGTCTTGTTAATCCAGGGACAATGTCCCTCCCAAGCTTTTTTATAAGCTCCCTTCAGGTACTTGGGGGCTACTAGAAGGCCACCCCAGACCCTTCTCTTCTCCAGGCTGACCTATCCCAATGCCTCCAGCCTTTCCTCATAGGAGAGGTGCTGCATCCCTCTAATCACAGACATGACAGACAGCAGGGAATTACTTCCAGCTGCATTCTGCAGACACATTGCTCTACCGCAGACTTTGTTCAGTGCTGCAGATAAAATCGATTTCATATTTTACCCAGGCTGTGCTCCCATTGGACAGAAATTTCTAATGTTCTTGTCAATAATGGTGACTCAGAGACACCCCATGTCCAGGCAGGTCCTTCTTGCCTCCTAGAGATGGTGAAAGAAATGGAACAGGTTTCTGTTGTGAGTGTCTCTCTCCCCTGAGGCACAGTGCTTTTCTCCAACACAATTTAAGCTTGAATAAAAAAAGATGTTGATTGCTAAACTAATTCTACTTTACTGTTCCAGCAAAGAGCTAAGGTGGTTTTTCCTGGTAGTGCTCAGGCAAAAATACTCTTTAAGTGGTAGCTGGAACACCAGATGAATTGAGTTTGGCTTCCTACAGTGCATGAGAATGAAATGTTAATTTTTACAATAGCTGATGAAGTAAAACACACTCCAAACCATGACTGTTCTGCTTGTGGGTCCAGTCAGGACAGTGTTCATCTTTGGATTTATACTTTAACAGATAAATGACATTTCAGAGCTCAAGATAATGATACTCGTGTGTACCAGCACTAAGTTTGCTTAGAAGAAAACCTCCCTAATTCATGTCCATGACAAAGTCTCAAAATGCAAGATGCTATTAATTCTGCAATTCCTTGTATAAACTATGAATAGCAAAATGTGTAACAGTGTGCAACCAGTCCAAATATTTGTGAAAAAAAATCCCTCTCTTTTGCTTTGAATAATTAATTTGGCATTCATGCCAGACTCAAAAGCTTCTTCCCATGAAGCATATAAAGAGCAGGCAATCTCTCATAGAGTGTGAGGCCCAAATCTGCTCACAGTTCTGAGGTACAAATCCAAAGCCATTGTGTTCAAGTCAATGGAGTTAGTCAGGATTTGCTTCAGAGTGAATGAGAGGAGAATTTGACTCATTTTGTGTATGACAAGAGATTATTGCACAAATTGTGGCTCACTAAAAACAAACAGGCTGCGATTTAAAAGGCCCGTCTTTGTGGTGGGTAAAGGATGGTCCTGATTAAACTGTTACCATCATGAGTATTTAACTGATGTGTGCACAGGCACAGAGCATTGTTTTGTCAAACACAACCTGTAACAGTCAGCACAGACCCTTAAAAACTTCCAAGTATTTTGCATAAATGTCAAGGTACTCTTCAGGTGCTCCAAGACAAACACACTCCGAAGTGCTTCAGGAGAAGCCAGAGTGATTGGTGCTTTGCATGAATTAACATGAAGCGAATATTGAGAATAATCAGCGAATTCCCAGCTGGAAGTGCAGCGAAGTGCAAACAGCCATTAGTGCTGCTGAGGTAAATGCATCCTGCTGAAGAGAAGCATCTGAAGGTAGCTCTGAGAGCCATCGCTTCAAAGCAGTTGGTGTTGATTTGGGCTTATGTTCAAGATAAATCACAGAATCCCAGGATGGCTCAAGCTGGAAGGTACCACACTGGGTCCTCTGGTTCCATCTCCTTGCTTCAGCAGGGCCATCCCAGAGCACAGGGGACAGGATTTTTTCCAGATGGCTCTGGAATATCCCCAGTGAGGAGACTCCACACCCTGTCTGGTCTCTGTTTCAGCCCTTGGTCACTGCGCAGTGAAGTTCTTCCTCATGTTCGGATGGAACTTCCTGAGCATCAGTTTCTCCCTGTCCTCTTGTTCCATTGCTCTGCATCACTGAGAAGAGCCAGTCCATCCTCTGACACATCCCTTCAGAAACCTGAGGTTTTTGCTTTCCCTCTTCCTTCCCCAAACTCCTCACTATCTTTTCTGTCTTATTTCACCTGCTTAATCATTTTCTTGTGGCACAACCTTAATTTTTTTTCCTACCAAGTGACAGCCTTGCTAGACAGAAATTAGGCACCAACTCAATTCTCCATATTCACCTCATGAGAACGTGACCTGACGGGACCTGCAGTCACTGCCATAATTGATGCTGAGCAGTCCCACGTTGTTGGACTCAGAAAAACCTGAATTTATCAGCCAAAGCACTCTTCTGTGGAAGAGAAATATTGGAAATATTCCTTTCTTGGGCAGCTGAGGGAAGTTTCCATGCTCTTGGCTAAAGTGTCCCAGTCTGCACTTGCCAGTGTTTATAGTTTTACAGTAATTTTAGGAGTCATTTTGAGGCAAGTGTTTCTCTACTCTCATCACTGAAGGGATGGATTTATATCAGCCCACTTCATGTTTATCATCTCCTTCTGCAAGGCAAGGAAACGGGTGTGAGTGTTTCCAGCAGCGATGCAATGTAACTTGAAACTGATTTTATGCTGTCTGTACCCTGCGCTTGAAATGACCATTTCTGAATGCTTATTTTCAACAAAGAAAGTACTGTCTGTAATTTCCTTTATTGAGCTTGTATTTGCCTGAGAAAAGGAATGGGTTTGCAGTTCATTGCAAATCAGCCCTGTTTAGCTTGCTGGAACTTTCACTGGTTTCTGAAGCCTTCGTGCTGGATAGCTGAACAGTGGAGTCAGCTGGGGATTCAATATCTACCAGAGGAGATAAGTGAACTAAATTCCACTTGATTGAGATAATATTTGGAACAAAAGAGCCTGTATCAGTAAGTGTATTAAAGCTTTGTATTGACTCTGCCCAGCCTGTTGGGAGAAAAGCGAGATTTGGAGACTGGTCTGAAAGTCAAGCATTCCCATACTAACACTTTGTATTTCTGTAACTTGGCCATGGTCTGAGCACTCAGAATAGACTCACTTTGGCCTCGGGGCGGAGTTGTTTGCCACCTAAAAGCATCTTGATGTAGATGTCTTCCTGTGAGCAGAGGCCCATGCAGCATGATGATCAGACTGGGGTCCAGCCCTCTCTCTTTTGCCTTGGTGGTCTCTCTCTGGGGCTCCTCTTCCCAGGGGCTGCCATGAACTCAGCCAACATTGCTAGGAAAAGCATTAAGGAGTACCAGTCACCACAGAGTGATTTGGGTTGGAAGGGACAGTTAAGAATATTTAATTCCAAGCCTCTGCCACGGGCAGGGAAACCCTCCACCAGAGCAGGTTGCTCCCAGCCCCACAGCAGGAGCATCTGAATGCTGGCTTCATGACCTGACCACTTGAGTGAAGACCTTTGGGGATCCTGTCCATGTCTGAAGGGAGGTGAATGACCTGTGAAAGTGTCTGGAGACACAGGAATATCATGGTTTACACCTTATGTTTGACCAAGAAGGAAGTAGGGGCATCATGGGTACAAGGTCATACATGGAGAGGCCAAGAAGCCTCTGCCAAATTACATCTCAGAATGTTAAAACAGCAGGAACATGTAAAAGGAGTTGGTTTTTTACATTGCAGAAGCCAAAAGTTATTGCAAAGCTCTGAAGAATTACCATGGAGGAAAATCTTTGGTGAGCATTGGTGTCCACGATCCAGAAAATAATCATGGGGGTGGACCCTCCATGAGAACTCTGATTCTTTGAGCGATGGAGAGTGAGAAAAATATGGACTCAAAATGGGAAGATTAGAAATAGCATGAGGCCATCCAAAAATGAAGTAAAGGAACTTGGCTGGAAGATGTATGAAATTTATAGGATACCTGAGAATTTAATTTCTGTATTTTCCTAATGTTCCTTTTCAAAACTGGAGCACTGCAGTAGTAAATTTGATCCTTCTAACCTAGATGCCAGCTTTGGTTAGATAACTTCCACAAATATCCTATTTCAAGGTTTTTAGTTAATTCAGTTTTATCATCTTAAATCACAAAATACAAGATGGTTATGCTTGGGATTTGCTCACACTGGACATGTTCTCTCAAAGCCAGAATATCCAATTATTCGGGAACAAACTCAAGGGTGGTTACGAAACGTCACTAACCCACAGTTCCTGTTGAACTATGTCATGGATGCTGTTCCCAGCAAAGGGGCTGGGGTGCAAAATGTTTCTCTCCACCCCAGCTCTGTAGCCTTTTCTGCCTTCTGGGCCCTCAAACTGCAGAGCAAATATGTCACAAATTAGCTGTCAGGGGCTGATAAAAAATTAGAGAAAAAAAATGCAAAGAAAAGAAACAATCCTGACTCTATACTGCTGAATTTCTTGCCTTTGAAGGTAGTGGCTAAATAATCTGCATTTGTCTCCTGCCTTTTCCAAAAGGAGCTGGCATCAATATTAGCATTAAACTTTAATTTTCTTCCTGCAAAGGAAATTATGCGCCCTGCATCCATGACATCACTGGAAATCTGGGACATAATTTATTTGCACAGCTGGCCACCCAGCTGTAATGCTGGAAAAGAGGTGGCAGGGCTCCTTCCCCCTTCCAGCAGTGCACTGTGACATGGGTCAAATGCAGTGATGTGCTGATGTCATCAACCCAGACCCTCCTTTTGTCCCTCAGTGCAAAGTTAATTAAAATGGTGTTAACCACAGTGTATGCCTGGTAATGGCATGAGCTAACCAAGCAGGGCTCAGCACACCTGTCCTGGTAAAAAACTATTCATCCATGTGCTGCCTACCCACTGCAGTGTATGGAGACTGATTTTGGGATTGTGAACCTAAATTGCAGCCCATCTACTCTCCTTGTCATTGTTTTGCAACTGTGAGACTCCCATTGCAGATTTGATTTTCATGGGGGGGGAATTGTGGCTTGGTGGTGGGTTTTGTCTTAGACAATGTCCCTGTATCCCACCACCTCCCCTGCTAGGGTTTGAAAAGTGAAAAATTTTCTACAACTTCAGCAAGGAAATTAAGATTAGTTGTACAGATGGGTTGATGTCAATACCTGCACAGGTGCAGCAGACCAGCTCAAGAATGGGTTTCACTTGATGGGCAGGTTTAACATGGCAGACTCTGCCACATATAACCTATAGTCCTAGCAATAGGACTATAGGTTAGTTAGTAGTCCTTTACTTCTCTAGCAGTAAAAAAAAAACTCACTAGAAAAACTGTCTGAGCTTTTGAAAGGTCTCTGGGAACTTACAGATTTTTGTGGTGGCTGGTGTTTCTCTCTTCTCACATGAAAAATGCCTGCATGCCAGCACAAAGTTGAACATGACTCGATCTCACCCCTGAAAATCCAGAACAGTGGCAAATTTTGCTTAGGCTCTGTGGGGAAAGAGGAGACAATGCCTAAAGGTCCTTTCCCCTAAAAGAGCTTGGAGTCATGGAATCATTAACGTTGGAAATGATCTCCAAGATCATCGAGTCCAACCTTTGACCAAACACGCTGTTGTCAGCTAGACCAGGCACGAAGCGCCGTGCCCAGCGGGCGAAGCTTGCAGAGGGATGCTGAGCTGTAGCTGCCACTTTGGCAGCGCCTGTAGGGAAGCTCTGACAGTGATAAATACCTCCACGGCACAGATAAGTCATAACGCTCTTTGAGATGACCGGGCATAAAAGGCTGCTCTGGATGAGCTTTACCGTGAGCCGGCTGCTGCTTCCGAAGCGCAGCCGATGCAGCCGAGAGCCCTGGAGCGACCGGCGGTGACTCACCGGGGCAGGGCGGATTACAAATCTCCCTCCTGCTAATGGCTAATGCAAACACCTCGTCTGTCTCTCCCCGCTATGCCAAACATCTCCCGTTGGCATGTGGGAATGCTAACAGGAGGAAGGTGAAATGAAAACACTGCTCATACATATTACTCATGTGCAAGCTGTGGATCGCATATCCTTCCTAGGGTTTGGTTTTTTGGTTTTTTTTTTTTTTTTTCAAACAAATCTCCTCTTCCTTTGAGCCTGTAAATGAAATACAACAAGCCAAGGGACTCTTAAAATGTTGCCCAGCACAGATCACAACTTACTGTACTTATTACAATTATGTCCCCCTTTCTGCTCTATTTACATTCATAGGAAGGTGAGATTAGGAAAATACTGCACTATTTTTTTTCTCAGTGCAATAGAGCTGATGGAAATAAAGAATAGCTTTTAATAAGTTTTACATGACAGAATGTCATGTATTTTGCTCTTTTGGTTGAAATGGTGATAAAATTTCTTTTTGTCCTGCATTTTGCTCTTTTGGTTGAAATGGTGATAAAATTTCTTTTTGGTGATGTTTTGAGGGAAGAGTGTTATTGTAGAAAAACATTTGATGCTCAGAGCAGAGTTATAACATATTTTTTGTGTCTTTTGAATAAATATAGAATAGAATAGGCATGTGAATAGAATAGATTTGTGATGTAGTGAGGGAGAGATGGACACTAATAAAATATGTAACTGTTCTGATGCACCCATGAAAGGGACATTTTTACAGCATTAGTTGTGAGAAATCCCATAGTTAGCAGTCAGTTTATGCAGGATGAAATGATGAAAGTACAGCCTTTCCTCTAGCTATAGGTCTGAGGTTGTGATGCCACCACTAGATGGTGAACATCATGTTGTCTGAAGCCAAAAAGAGCCTAGCTTGGCCACAGACAAGGTTCTGTAATTTCTTCCAGTTCCTTCTCTGTTGAGCCAACCAAGACATGTCTTTCAGTAAAGTAACCTGTTTTCAAGCCTCGAGTCTTGTCCTAACATCACTCATCAGCCTAAGAAATGTATGCTTGACTGTTACTTTAATCTGTCTAACTCTGCCTTTTGGCCATTGGATCTTGTCATGCCGTTTGAGTAAAAGGCACTTTTTAACTTGTGTGTCTCCCAAGAAGATATATATGTGTGTAAATAAAGTTGTCACTCAGTCTACTGCTTGGGAAGATAAATAGATAGAGCTTTGAGACTCTAATTTAAGTGTTTTCCTACCTATTGTCAGGGGGTTTAGTCTGGATATCAGGGGAAGGTTCTTACCCCAGAGGGTGCTGGCACTGCCCAGGCTCCCCAGGGAATGGGCACAGCCCCGAGGCTGCCAGAGCTCCAGGAGTGCTTGGACACCACTCCCAGGGATGGACAGGGTGGGATTGTTGGGGGGTCTGTGCAGGGACAGGGGCTGGACTTGATCATCCTTGTGGGTCCTGTGAGAGACTGGACAGATTGATGTCTTGTTGAGCGGGCCTTTTTGGGGCCTTCCAGGTCTCTTCCAATTCAGAACATTCTGTGATTCTCCTCATGATTTACCATTTTGTCTTTGGTAAAATCTCCATAACAACCAAAACGCAAAATTCCTGGCTGTAGTGATGTCCCAGCTTCCATACAAATATCTTATCAGAGCAAACAGGAAAGCATGCATTGCATTGACATGTGCATAAATGAAAAGTGGCTCAACAGCTTTAACACTTCACACAAATTCATCTGCTCTGTGTAACACAGGCACGTGCATTACGGTAGGGGAGGCAGCATGTTTCACAGAGAAGTGTTTTATTTGCAGCAAAATCCATCTTAACTCAGTCCCTCTCTGCCCGTGTAAAATATGTCCAGCAGTTGTGTTTGATGTGATGACTTTCAACAGCTGGTTTCACTATGCCCTGTCCAAGAGATGGGTTTGTTTGGGCAGTGGGTGCACAGATCCATCTCTAGGGTGTGTCTATCAGCTCAGGTTTGGTGATGACTTGGATCTGTAAAGTATAGAATGAGGGCTTTCTCCTATTGTCCTGATTGTTTGGTTTCTGGTGGAACTGACAAGAGTGGGAACCCTCCTCCTAGGCCCTTTGGAGGGGAGTTCCCCTGTGAGTTCTGTGCCAGGGATGAAAAACAAACAGGACTCTTGATTTCCTGGTCTTCAGGCTGTTGTTTATTCTTCTCTTATCAGAAGTTCAGTACACCATCTACACACCAGACTTAGTGTACAAGAAGCAAAGCCCAAAATGGAGACCTGGCACCTAGATTCAAGGCCTTTTAAAGCTGATTAGTCCAATTATTTTCTAAATCATACTTTGTTTCTACTTTTCTACCAATAACTTCTATTGACCTATTCATGTAACACCTATTCTACTGCTTTCTCTAACCAACACCTTTGTGCCACCAATACTACAGAAAATGGAGCTGAAGAAGAACAAGAAGGAGATGAGACAACACCCAAGATCCTCCATCTTCCCTCCTATCCACTCTCATATTAAATTTTAAAACCCTAAATTTCTCACCCTCTGATAAGCTACACTACTATCTAGTTCATACACCCATGGATTCTAACTCATCCCAGAGCCTTGATACCTTCCTCCAGGGACTAAGGTTAAAAGCAGTGTTCTGCTGAGGATCAGGGCTTCCCAAAACAGGCAGAGAAACATTCTCTGTGCCCTGGACTCCAACACTGACCTTTCTTTTCTCCTTTCACAGTTTACGAGGTGGTGACAGTGACAGGAGATGTCCGGGGAGCAGGGACCGACGCCAATGTCTTTGTCACTCTCTTTGGAGAGCACGGGATCACTCCCAAGACTCATCTCACCAGCAAGTAAGTTTCTGAAAGGGAATCTGTACCTTTGAGGCCTGTTCTTCAGGGGCTGTTAAAGCATTTTGATGAAACATAATATCATGCTGATGGATGTGGAGGGAATAAATCTATACGGTATTTTAAGATCACCAGGAAAATCTGATTTTTTTTTCCATTGCATATTTCATACCCAGTCCATTGCAAACCTGCATTCCCTTCTGTAGGTGGAAATCCATGTTATATAAGGCTCATATTTGCAAGGTGTGGGGATATTTGCTTTTCTTAGAGCTTAATTTTGGAGCTCCCAAATTAGGAGCTGAGAATATTCATTGCTTGTTGAAGTGGGCATGATGGGCTATATTCCCATGCCTAGATCCCACAGAGGTCTCCATGCTAGTCAGGTACAGACAGAAGCATCCTTGAATGACTCTGAAGAGTAACTCAGTGGTTTTGAAGTAATGTTGATAGATAACTACCCACAACCAGCCATAGGAAACCTGAGGCAAGCAGAAATGGAAGAATTTAAGCTGACTCCTAATTTAGACTGCTTCCATCCTATCTGCTGAATGCCTTGCTGCACACCACTGTAGTTGCACATCACTCTGGTGGCCCTGTTCTATTTTCCTCCAGCTGATGTCAACACCATCCTCTGGATGCATCTTCTCATTCCTAATCAGCATGTTGAACTTAGTGGGAGCCATATTTTTATAATTTAAGAACCTATTAAGATGCTTTTGACTCTCTAAATAGGTTTGCTTTTTTGGTTTTCTTTTTGGTTTTGTTGGGGTTTTTTGTTTTGTTTTGTTTTGAGTGGTTTGGGGTTTTTTGTTTGTTTGTTTGTTTTGGTTTGTTTTGTTTTTACAAAGTGACCATCAGGGCCAGCAGGTGCTCATTTCCCATGAAAGCAAGATGACTTTTAAAAAAGTACCAGCTCTGCATGTACTAACTTCCCCTTAGTCAGGCAATTGCACTAAGATAAAGCAGAAATCCCTTCTCCAGAGGGTCTAGGAGAGGCTGTGTTTTTCAGAATTCTTATTGTTTCGGTTTTCTTGAAAATGTGTTTCAGAATTATTAATCCTGTGCTAATGTCACACGGTAACTTCACATTTTCTCCATTTCTACAGCACCGACAAGAGGTACCTGCAGCTATTTTAAATTTTACCCTCAAAAGAGCTTCTCTTCCCAGTGAAACAACTCAAACATGAGAATCTGTAAAGAAAATGATATGGGAATGGTAAAGAAAATACATGAAATTTCAGCCCTGTTTGCCATATTTGAAATGCAGAAACCAGAGCTAGGCAAAGGAGTTCTAATATCCCTAGAATCTCTAGAAACACCAGGGAGAGCTTCCTGATTATATATTATATGTCTATATGAAATACTTTGGTTTTGTTGTGTGGTTTTCATCCAGACATCCCAACAAACTGACAAAGTGGAATGCCATTTTCTTTGATGTAACAGAGAAGGAAAACGAGGCAAGGACCTAAAAGGGAGCGTGGTTCCACAGCAGGTCAGTGACAGAACTGGGAGCAGCAGCAGCAGCTCTGCTGGGGAAAGAGCTTCTAGCCTCCAAACCTGCCTTGTAGTATTTGGCAAAACCATCAAAGCAACCCCTGCTCTCCAGGGAGTTGTCTTGTGGCCAGCATTTACATAAATAGCCATTTCATTGGGAAAGCACTCCTCTGCTGGAGGCTATGGAAAGAACCCAAATATTACCCTAAAAAATTAATAAATATACTCTATGCCCTTTAGAGAAGTCAAAAGATGTCCATCAGCTCTGGCATTAAACATGCTGCTGGTTGTGCAGGTGGTATTTACTGCCACTTGGGTTAATGCCTCCTCTTTCCTCCTGCTCTCACCACTTTTATTTTGTGAAAGGAAAAAAGAAAGGACACACAGAGACCATTTTAGGTTGCAGCAGCAGCACTCTGAGCTTGTTTAGACCTGAGTTAGCCTTTTGGGCTTGGTCCCTGTTGCTGCAGTGAGCAGATGGCTGAGGTGTGGAAAGCAAGGATGAAAGGCTTGGGAAGCCAACCTTCTGCAGTTCAGGGCTCTTGAAACTGGTCCCGTAGGAGGTGACCGCTAGAACTGCAACTACAGCTTTCCACTGGGGCCTTCCCAAACATCAGCAAAATTTCTGTGTCTCTAAGCAAAGTCTGGCACTTCACTGTGCTCCATCGAGGAACAGTGAGGAAAAAATCTAGTCTGGATGAAGGAGAGCCTTCAGACCTGCTTAACTGATAGTTTTGTCTCCTAATTACGAGGAAAACCATGAAATAGTCAGTTTGCCCCCCCATCCACAAACTTGTTATGCAGCTTTGTGAATATGGCAAAAGGATGGAATCTCATGCATCTTTCAACTAAATGTTTACAAGAGTTCACTTATGACTGCAAATGCATGACATTTTATAGGTGTTTACATTTCCCCATGTATGACAGACAGCTAAAATATCATGCATTGCCTAAAGATGGTACTACCATTTCGGCTTCTGGTTAGAATGGGTTTTTCCTGTTTCTTTCCTGACTGTGTGCTGGTAGTGAAAGACACGACTGTCCAGGTCTTTTTGTCGTGAGCGGTAAGGGGGAGACATGGCAAGCTGATGAAATATTCTGTGTTTTTTAACACTGGCCAACAATACGGTGACTGTGAAAGACACAAATCTTTGCCGTGACTGGTCAGGGGGAACATCGGTTCTTCAAGTGTCAGCACTCAAAATCTGAGCCAAGAGTTGAGTTCCAAAGAGGGGGGGGGCTACAAGAAAGGACATGGAGTGACAGGACAAGGGGAAAACTGCTTAAAAATATCAGCAGGCAGGTTTAGGTGGATATTAGAAGGAAATTTTGGCTATGAGGATGGTGAGGCCTTGATACAGGTTGCCCAGAGAATATCCCTGAGGCAGGGATATTCCAGGCCAGGTTGGATGGGGTTTGGAGCAACCTGGTGTAGTGAAAGGTATCCCTGCCCATGGCAGGGGGTGGAATGAGATGGACTTTAAGGTCCCTAAGGTCCCCTCCAACACAAAAATCTTGTGATTATGTGATTTATTTCGGAAAGAAGGTTCAGACAGGTAGTGTTGAGTGCCTGGGAGGGGCTGGAACGGCTCCTCCTTTGCAGTCATTGTCTGCCAGTTTGGGGGGACTGTATCACTGATGCTGGCAAAATGCTGCTTGGGCCCAGAAGCTCTTGGCAAAATCCCACTTCAAAACCCAGCTCATGCAACTCTTCAGTGCCCCACCTACCACCCTGCAGCAGGTACAGCTCAGCCAGAAGTTAAAAGCACTACCACAAATGAGTTTCTTTCCACTGGCTCCACCACGAGCACCAAGGCTTTGCTTCGTGGCATTTTGACAGTTGTCAAGACTTTTCCCACAGGTGTGAATTGATCCTGTGTGGTCCCACTCTGAGCAAAGAGTGCTGATCCTCCACAGTATTTTATTTCTCCATGCTCATGTGTCTTCCAACAGTCTGAGGCTGGTAAAATAATACAGCACTCAGCTGGGAGTGCCACTGCCAGCTCAATCACAGGTTTTAGTCCAAATCTATGTTTTTCTTGCTAGTGTAACTTTTCAGTGTTAGGCTTATTTGGTCCATTTGGGGGCAACTGCAAATAATATCACAGAGAAGATTTTACCCTGAGGAAAAGAAAAAAAAAAAAAGATTTAGCAGCTATGGCAATGTGGAAGAAAGATGGAATAATTGGTGACAGCTGGCCTTCTACTGAATTTGAGGACAATACAGAGGATTTTAAAAAAAATTTCTTACGTTGAAGACAATTAATTGACAGTCACTTCTACCTGGTCTTGCGTGACTATACAGAATTTTTGCTGTTCCTTAAGCCACCAAATACATATGAATTGCAGAGTATGTACAGGATAGTCTTTAGAGGATGGCAATGTTTGTAGCTCTAATACAGTTAAGCCAAGCCCAGTGGAAGAAGATCTGATTTTTTTATTTAACCTCTCTGGAATAAATAAATAAATACAGGAAAGAGAGTTTATTTACTCTGAGCAGTTAATATAATAAGTTAGGAAGGGTTAGGTAGTTGGTGCAGAAAGGGCTGTTCAGGTTAGGAAAGGAACAAACTCCAAGTGCTGAGAGGGAAGGATTCCCACATTGCTGCCCAAGGGCTGCTTCAGAGAGGAGCTGTGATCCTCTTCCTTTAATGCCATGGGATGCTTCCCATTTTACAGCTGCTTATGTGTCTAACTGTGCCCTGATTTACGTCTGTACGAAACTGCAGCACTTTCAGTGCTCTCTGAAGACTTAATGGTCTGGGACAGCGTTAAGTAACAGCACATTTTGGAGTCCATATTCAATTCTGAAACAGAAACAAAGTGGGAGTTTTTTTCCTCTCTCTTGCTCAGCCTGATTAGCCAGCCTATGTCTAGTATTTCAGGAATAAAATACCTGAGAGAGTGCTTAGATCAAGGTGTTGGACAACCTAAATATAAGAGTGGGTATAATTGGCATATGTATAAATTATGAACCACCAGCAGCTATGAACACAGCAGCTGGTGGTACCACTACAAGGAAGGTCAAGCCTTAGAGAGAAAAACAGGATTTTGCTTAAAATAGCCAGACTTTTAAGGGAATTCAGCTGTTAGACCCAGGTCCCTGCTGATCAAGTGTCAGCTGCAATTTTCAGACTGTAAAACCGGGCCAGTTTTCCCCTTGAGATGAGAGTAAGGTGTATTCCTCGAATGAAGTCAACCATTCTATCTTGCTCAAAATCCTGCCCCTATCCTAAGCCATTAATGTCAATCTTAAAAATGCCTGAGCTCATTCTCATCAAAAATTTTAAAATATTTCTCCATGGGAAGGGGATGAAAATTTTCAACAGACTAAAATCTACCTCAATCTGGCAAAGTTAATGTAATTAAAAATGTAATTTAATACTGGGAAATACTGAGCAACCTTTGCACTGTTCTTGGTGGCACCGTTTGCTTTGCATACAGTTTCTCTAGAAAATAATAGCCAAATTGCAGATAACAAAGACATGCCCACCCACACCAGTGGGGTTGGAAAGAAATAATCTTTAAGGTCTCTTCCAAACCAGGGCAATCTATGATTCAATGATTTTATGATAAAGCGTAGCTAAGATTGTCTAAATTAAACACCACTACTTTATTTTGTTTATGCAAATCACACCACCAAAGATGAAAAACTGATATTATGATGATGCTGCTCCATGCAGTACAAAGTGAAGGAGCACTTACTCAATGTCTGTAATTAAGGCTGTCTGAATCTGTACCTGGAATGCTTATGGATAAGGCAGTGTCTGTGTGTCCTATTGTAAAGTTTTGGGATAAATTCAGGCTCCCACAGTTTTGGGCTGGTGTTTGGCTCCTGGGTGTCATCACGCTGCCACAGCCCTGAGCAATTCATCCAATCCAATTAAACCCTTTCAAGTGGGGCTGTTTTTTCACCAATTTTTCAGTGCCTGTTTAAGCAGGATTCATTCTGCTGGTCGATAACGCCCTTGGTACAGGCATTGACAGCGGCTGTGCTTTTCTGCTGGTTTCTTTTCCATCTGGAGTGGTTTTGGACGTGTGCTGCCTCACGTGGTATTTCCAGCCACCTGCTGACTGATGCTGTCAGCTTCATGACAGCAGTCTTGGCTAAATATTTGCAGACCGAACTCCCTGGAGTATTTGTTGCTCCAAGGAGGAGGTTAATGATGCTGATATTGGAGCTCTGTACTAAGAGTAAATATGGTTTGAACATATGGGGGAATTTTTGTTGTTAGTTTGTACATGACAGTGTCCTCTCTCCAGGAGTGATCGGCAGTGGATGTGTAGGGAGGGACAGAGGGATGAGGCCAACACATTGTCAGCATTTTTCCAACACCTTTTGCATCTTCTGGCAAGACCAGAGGCCTGATAACACAGGTTCACGCAGCCTATAATGTGTATTAGACAACCTGAGGGTGAGGGAAGCTGTCTGTACTTTCAAGCCAGGAAAAAAACAAGGATAGACCAGTGCTGATCCCTGACACCTTTTCATGCCACCCTTACAGGTGATACTGGCTGAAAGGTGGAAGGGAAATCCTACATGGAAACAGGATGTAGAAAGAGAACACTATAGCTATTGCAAATATATGGGGAAGGGAGCAGGGTTCATTGTGTGGTTTTGGGAAGAAATTTCCTTCCTGTCCCTCTCAATTCAGCTCTGACACACATTAAATTCTGGGGACAGCTCTGGGTCCCTCAGGACAAGAGAGACACTGAGGGGCTGGAGCATGTCCAGGGCAGGGAACGGAGCTGGGAAGGGGCTGGAGCCCCAGGAGGGACTCAGGGAGCTGGGAAAGAGGCTGAGCCTGGAGAAGAGGAGGCTCAGGGGGGACCTTGTGGCTCTGCACAACTCCCTGCCAGGAGGGGACAGCCGGGGGGGTTGGGCTCTGCTCCCAGGGAACAGGGACAGGAGGAGAGGGAACGGCCTCAGGCTGGGCCAGGGGCGGTTTAGATTGAATATTACAGAAATTTTCTTCACCAAAAGAGCTGTCCAACCCTAGAACAGGTTGCCCAGGGTGCTCGTGGAGTCACCATGCCTGTAGGGATTGAAAAGCCACGTGGATGTGGCACTTGGACACATGCATTAGTGGTGGCCTTGGCAGTGCTGTGGGAATGGTTGGACTTGATGTCCTTGGAGGGTTTTCTAACCCAAATGATTATGTGATTCTGTGATATTCTACACTGCCCACCCACAGTGCATGAGAAACTCCCCTGACCTAGGAAGTGAACCAAGTAGCATTTATTTTTTCCTGGAGAGTGGCAGGCTTTAGAATGGTTTGGGCTGCATGACCTTCCAAAATCACCCCTGATACCCAGCTCCTCCAGCTGCTGCTAAACATCCGTGGCAGGAACAGGCAGACCTGTGAGCAGCACTTCAGGGAGATGCAACCAAAAACTGACTCTTTCTAATGGTTTAATGGAGCATTTTTTAAATTCTGTTTGAACTGACATCCAGAATAACACTTTGTGGTTCTGTGCAGCCCTTAATCCATGGTGCTTTTGCTGGCAGTTCTGTGTGTACAAGGCATTTTCAGGTAAAACACCAAATGGAAAGGCAATTTAAATGCTTGTTAACCAGGAATTCAAAGCTAAATTGGTTAAGGTTGCTCCATCACTGCTGAAGGTCATTCTTTCTATGCCTCTGCTGTGATCAGTATCCAGGTTTTTGGTCCGTTCCTAAGAACTCAGCTGTGAAAAGAGTGCTGTTAGCTGATCAAAAGGGAAGACTATTATCTACAAACATTCAAAATTTATATTTCAAATGTCACTTTTTTTTTAGGTGGTGGGATCAACTCTTTTTAATTCACCTTCCTTAAAAAAATATTTACTTGTACAAATGTTTATTTTATGTACTTTTGCAATAAAACTGCATTATAGAGACTTTCTGGTTATGAACCCACCAAGAAGTGGCAAAACTCTCATGGTCACTGGTGCTGTTGGCTGTGGCCATGGCCTACAGAGGAGATGAATCCAGGGATTTAAAAAGGCTACACTCGAGTATGTACCAGTTCTCACAGACTTTTAGCAGCACCACTAACCCAACCAGGGGACAAAGTGTTCTGAATGATTGTACATTTGCAGCGCTACAAGCAGTGCAGCCTGTAGGCAATTACTCAGCTGAAAAATCTGAAAACAGCTTCAGATTAAAAAAAAAAAAAATTTAAAAATTTAAAATATATTTATATAAGAATTTCGTATACTAGTCTTTGATGAAGATCCTTGGATGTTTCTTACAAAGAAATTTTGAAATTTCTTTGTAAGAAATGGGAAAATGGGAAAAATGCTGCAACACAATATGAAAAAAATAGAGCTGCTAGAGCCAATCAAATATGTCAAATAACAAACCCAACTGAAAAATATTTCTGGAGTTGCCCTGGCCTGTTATTTCATATTAGTGACAGGTTTCTAGTGAAATTCAGAAGATCCTTAGACTAAGCTTATGGTCTAAAATCCCTGGGTTTGAGCCCAGTCAAGCCTGAATATTGCAAATTTAGTGCTGCAATTTCCAAGTCATAATTTTCCTGCTTTATTTGTCACCAGGGCTGTGCAAGCCAGTGTGCCTCATTGTTTGGTGTAACAAGTTCCTTATGGTAATCTGGCTGTGAATGTCTCACCCTAGTCCTAGCCTGGACCAGACTCTGACACAGCCCAGCTGTAATTTCTCCTTTTCTTTCACTCTTTCTTTTTTTTTTTTTTTTTTTTTTTTAGCCTAAATTTCAGTGTGGCCATCCACTGTGGGATATTCCCTCACTCACTTACTCCATCCTCACGCAACTGGCAGTGCTAGAAGGAAGGACTGGATTTTTCTTTCCCAGTGCTGTTGACGCTGCAGCTCCATCTCAAGGGAAGAGACTTGTCAAAACTCTTCCTACCTTTCGACAGCCAGGCTTCCCAGGGCTCCTTCCCAGGACTCCTGGGCTATGTCGGGTTTTCCAGCGCTTCCCTAAGCTGTTTTGGGATGCACTAAGCATCTGCCCAGTGGGCACTTTTGGACGCCCTGCAGAAGGTTTGCTCCCCAGCATCCATCCCAGGGAACAGGAGAGCCCAGCACAGCGGCAGGACTGCCACAAACCAGTGGGACTGGTGGACCGAGAGCTTTGGGCTGATTATTCTCACTTAATACTTTCATGCCATCTCCGTAGCAGTCTGCAGCACTGCATCGATCTCCGAGCCAATGCGGGGAGAAGCTGCTGTCATTACGATGCTCATTCAAGCCTGACAGACTAATTGCCTCGCACTCGCTGCCTGTTTTCACTCCAGCAGCCAGGCTGGGGGGAGGCTGAGCCGGGTTTAATTGCCTCCTGTCTTCACGGCAAGGTTAACCATTTTAGCCTTTTCGTACACTGGTGTTGCTCCTGGCACGGGGTGTGAAACAGCAGAATGGACGAGGAGGAGGAGGAGGAGGAGGAAGGCTGGGGATGGGTTTAGCAGAACACAAAATTACCTGCAGGCAAGGCACATGCGGGTCTTTCAGCAACATGAAGAGCGGCGAGGGAAGCCAAACCCCCTTGCTGGGATTATTAATATTCATTAACTTTCTCCGTGCAAACCGCTTGTCGCTGTGGCTTTGCGCTGCTGCAGTGCTGTGGTTTCTTGTTCATTTTAATACGACTTCTGGATTTTGCTGTGTTTGATCATCCATAGCCATGCTTAGCAGCCCAGGGGAAATGGGGGCCCATCAGGGAGGGCAGGTGGGAGAGGCTGCGTCTTCAGAGCTTTGCCTTGATGTTATTCATAGCGCTTTCATGGCAAATACTCAGCCCAGAAAAGGACAGAGGTGCTTGTCAAGGATCACACTGCAGGCTAGAGGCAGAACTGGATATTAAGTTCTACATCCCCTGACCTGGGCCAATAGACTTTATATTGTTTCTGCACTTGCACCTGTGAAATACAAACTGCACATTTAACACGTCCCCAAAAAAAAAAAGTCAAACTGCTTCCTGCCTACAATTGTTTTACTTGGAATGAGATACAAATTGTAGGAGGAAGCACCAAAGTTTCAGTAGTTGTTTAAAAAAGCAATGGGAGATGGGCCTGGAAAGTTGGATGTGGTTGGATGCTTTTATCTCTGGCTGAGTCCTGGGCAGATCCGTGGTCACACAGGGAACTTACTGGAGGCCTTTGCTCCACCACCAGGAGCAGGTCTGCTTGGTGCCTGGAGCCTAGGATGACAGGAGAGGACATGTCTGGGAGTGGGTCTCTGAGACGAAAAGTATATTGCATTTCCCCCAAAGCTTCTGTCTCATCTTCTGGAAGAACTCTTGGAGACTGAGAAGGAAAAAAGTCTGCTGAATGTCAGTACTTAGAGCATCCAAAACCTGTCACTGGGGAGAGGGCATTGAAAACTAGGTCTTTCCAGCATTAGGAATGACACTTCTTTATCCTTAAACGCTAGCACTTGCGTGCTCGCTGTCACGGCTGCTGGTTTTTCACCATTCCTTTTGATGCATGTGCATTGCAGGAGCAGCACGGCCTTTGAGAGGAGCAAAACAGATGTGTTCCGAGTGAAAACCAATAACGTCGGACAAATAAAGAAAATAAGGTACCTGCACAACGCTGCTACCACAGCACCTGCTCTGTGAGGTGCTAATAGGATGACAGGCTGTAGAGGTTTAAGCAGTGCCATGTTTTATTCATCATTTCTTAACGTGCTCCCATCAAGGTGAAGTTAAGGGGTGGTAAAAGCTTGTTTACTGCCGAAGATTTGAACTGAAGTGTGAAATCACCTGCGGTATTGCTTATAAGTATCCGTGCTCCCCACCAAGAATTGTATTTCTGTCATATACAATCATGGGGAAAGACGTTTAGGACTGTTTTTATGTCCCAATGGAGGTAAATGAGGTTTGCCATCCACTTTTGCTAACTTAGTGTAATGTAAATGATAATTATTATGTTTAACCACTGTCTGACTGACTGATAAAAATTTTTAAATTAGTAAGTAGTACAAAGAAAGCTGGGAAGAGGTGGTTAAAACAATGCAAGAGGAGAATAGAGCAGGAGGGGTACTGGGTGGGAAGGGCGTTCCTTATGTTTTAGATATGCAGTGCAAGGTGAATGAATGCATATGATGAATGAATGTGGAGGTGTAGGTATGTTTGTGAGCATCTCCTTCCAGATAAAAGATTCACGGATTCACCTGTGATCTCTGCCCGTATGGAAGGTTGTTATTTTTAATATACCCTGTAAAAGTACATAAGTTCCTTGAAACTCTTTGGATAGACAGCCATAAACGGGAATTATGTGTACAGTTGCTCTAGCCTTGCCTGGTATATAATATTCCACAAAATTATGGTGCTAGTTGCCAGTCTTAACCAGAATACTAAAACAGGGTTGTTCCTCCTCTAGGATTGAGCATGACAACACCGGACTGAACGCGGGATGGTTCCTCGACCGCGTGATCGTGACCGACATGAACAGACCTCACCTCAGGTTTTACTTCCCCTGCAACAACTGGCTGAGCAAGGAGGATGGGGATGGGCTGTATGTCAGAGACCTCATTGGCAGCCTGAATCCCATGGATGTGCCCAAAAGTAAGGTTTAAAAAAAAAAAAAACCAAACAAAACCAAAACAACTTGGCTTTCTGGTGCCTTGTAGGAAAGGACAGGGTTGCTTTGAGATTATCTCATCACATAAAAAAGTAATTGTGTAGTCTAAGCTAATTTAAATTTTCTTTATAGTCAGTGGAGAGAGATATAGGAAGATGCAAGATGACTCTAGAGGGTAATTTCTTCTCCCAGTGTTAGATCTCATGTCTTAGGGTGGGATAAATCACTGTTTGGAGAAGCTCCACTCATTTGTCGAGTACTGAGGGATCTGTGATGACAACATTACATTAGATTGAATACCTACCTGTAGATGAGAGCCATCCTACCCTACTGGAAGATGTAGCTGGTAGCCCTGTGTGCTACCCAAAGAGGCAGCGTGGTTGCAGTCCTGTCCATAAAGTTAAGTGTTTTGAGTCTCTGGTGATATCCTGCAGGAAATTTCCATAAAGGAGCCAACCCTTTTCCTGTAACTTTGAGTCTGTTTTGCTGTAACTCCATGCTGTATGTGTGTGCAATGCCCACACTGAGCTGGTGCCTGTTTTTCCAGCGTGGTTTTAAGCTAATGATGTTGAAATGAGGCTAGGACAGCTTGCACACCATTCATGTACTCCCAAACCGGTACCGGCGTGCCGGCCACGCGGTGATGTGTGGTGCATGTAACGTGAGTGGGAAGGGATCCAGACGTGAGAGAGGAGCCAGCAAACCAGCCCCAGGTGGGATGTCAGCATC
The DNA here is from genome assembly GCA_013399835.1 of Leptocoma aspasia. NCBI lineage: Eukaryota > Metazoa > Chordata > Aves > Passeriformes > Nectariniidae > Leptocoma > Leptocoma aspasia. The sequence goes on from VXAX01006783.1 coordinate 276,618, forward strand.
CCATCTGCAAGTGCTAGTGAGGAAACAGACTTGTGTTTTCCTGATAGACTTACCAGGGCACTGCTCCTTTCTGGGAGCTTAATTTTGGGCCTGGAAGTGAAGGCCATCAGCCACAGGTCTGCAGGGAAAGAGAGCTGTGTGGTTTGGTGCTAAAAAGAGGAAACTTGTTCTTTTGCTAGGATTGAATCTTATTGAGAATAATTAGTAGACCTCTTGCAATAATGTTGCTGACATTACCACTTAGGAGCAATTATTTGGTAAAACGAATTTATTGCCAGATTTAAGCAGTGCTGTGAGCATTGATAGATGCTCTAGAAGGGCAAAGTATTGTTATTTTTATTGGGGTCATGTTAACAGTGAAAGAATACACTAAATTGACCCAGAATCATTGAGTAATTTTGCACTATTGAGATACAACCTTCTAAAAGAGTGCTGGTATGTTGAATATGTAAGCATTAAAGGATACTGCATGTGAGCTAGCATGCACAAATAATATCCATTGACAAGAAATGCATATAGGAGCATTTTAAAAATGCAGACATCCCCAGGGTGGCTGCCACAAGGGAATGAGATAATGTCTAGAGACATTTTCTGCCAAAAACCCACCCAGTTACTACTGGGGCTGTGTGTGCTGAAGCATCTTGCTGCTTTTTTCATCCAAATTGATATGTGAAATGGAGAATCTAAGGACACTCGAGGGGCAGGAGGGCTCTGGAGGAGGTAGTGTATGAGTCAAAGCAATGTACAATTAAGGAGAGGTTCCCTCGAGGAGGAAGTCAACCATTCAATCTTAATAGATCTTTAAATGACACAATGCCTTATCTGAATTTATTGTTGCCCCTGCCTGGGAGAGATGATTCAAGGGAACATGTATGATTTCCTCCATCCTGTTCAACACCTGTCTCACAGCAGGAAAGGACTCATGGGCTAAACCCTCAGCTGGTACAGGAGAGTGCAGCTCCAATGAAATTGCTGGAGCTGCTTTGCATTTCACAAACAGAACAGCCAGTCCCGGGCGCTCGCTCTTCTGGAGAAGCGGCTCTGGGATATGGATGAACTGCTCTCTGTGTGCTTGGCCCAGGATAAATACAAGTAAGATCATCTCCCAAGCGTGAAAGAAGAGATTTAGACAGGCGTTTGTCAGAAATGCACCAGCTCTCAGCACCTTTATCAGAGATAAACCCCCTCTCCTGAGTGGCACAGGCTGGGCTCTGCAGGTGCCCACGTGAAGGCGGGAGCTGGGCTGAGGCCAGAGGCATGGGTGAGGGGTTGGACACCTTCCAGGTGGCAGGTCTGGATCTGTAAGAGGAGACCGTTAGCTCAGCTATCTCAGGTTGCAGTTCCCCTTGAACCATAATTAATGAAAGATAAACATCCCCAGACTGCTGTGGTGAACTGTCAGCCGCAAACGTAAATGTATCTGAATTAATATGCCTCCCTTCGGATCCACAAAGGTCTGAAACGAGATTGTGATATGATATTTGTTGTAGATACAAGTTGTTTGCCCTGAATTTGATTGGGTTTTAGGGTATTTTGTTTTTTTCTTTCCAATGGATTAAATAGTGATGTTTACTCTTCGAGTATTTATATTTTCTAGGCCCCTAGATAATGAAAAATTATGTAAGTTTATGTAAAGAAATATAAGTAATTCCCTCCTAAGTCTGTGTTCCCATTAGCAGTTCAGTGCCATATTCTTCTCCTTTCTGGTTATATCTCTTCAATCACATCTTCAATATAATTATTTCCTCAGTGTTTCTTTATAAACCACTCAGATATTGTTGTTGCCAAACTTAGCTTCATGCTTTGCATTCATGCTCGATTTGCTGTCACAGTCAGGAATGTTTTTGGAGGTAATCAAACAAGTTTCCTCCAGGTTCCCTCTCCTGCAGCACCTTCAGCTTTTGATCTCCTGGAGAACTCTCCTGTCTTTGTCGTGAGGATTTACCTTCCTCTTTTGAACTGGAGGTCACTGCTGGGACCTTCTCTGTGCTTTGTGTGAGAAGGATGTGGGATTGAAAAAAATAAACTCCTTTGTCATATTTTTGCTTCACTGAAAAGGCACCTGAAGCCTATTTGAGGGGGGCTGTTGGTGCTTATACCAAAACTGACCAAAGTATGGGCAGACACAGCCTCTTTCTTGGTGAGGAGCACAGGCCAGATAGAGAATTCCTGTAGACTGTGTGAGTTTTGGAGAGGTTAATTTTAAGGGAAAAAAAAAAAATAGGAATAATTTAAAAATGCACAAAAGAATGTGTGGCAAAAAACCAGTCAACAATATAGATATATATATATAGTGGAAAAAATGGACACACACACTCAAAACCCAAAGGTAGAGTACTTTTCCATGATCCAAATAGAGCTGCCAGGGATGCCTGACTTAGCAATTGCAGACACCTGAGTGATTGCATTTACTTATCCAAATAAAATGCCTCCTGTCAGGTTCCCTGTGGAATGCCACACATTTCTCAAGGAGAACAGGTCACATCTTAAGTGTTCCTGCTTGAATGACCTTCTATTCCCTGTATTCACATCCATGGCATTATATGACCATGGGCCTTTGACAGGGATAGTGTCACAGATTCTTATTTATCCAGCAGCTTCTATTGGCAGCCTGGATTAATTTACACTACAGGTATTAATTACAAGGGAGGGCTATTGTTCAGCTTTGTGCTGCTTCACTTGAGTTTATGAAGCCTTGGGATTGTATGGCTGTGGCTGAGCCTTTGTGCAAGGGACAGGCCCAAAACTGGAGCCAGGTGCCGGTTTTCCTTTGAGTGCTGCTGGTTTTGGATCACTCTGAGGGTGTCTGATGTCCTGCCAAAGTGGTGGGGGTGCATTCATAACAGCTTGCAGCTGCACTGGGAGATCTACTGACCCAATGGAGGTGTAAAAGGACACGAAATTCAGGAGTCAGTTCATGGAACCACAGAATCCTTTATGTTGGAAGAGCCCTCCAGGATCACAGAGTCCAACTGTTTCACTGTTCAGCCCAGACCGACCCACGTCCCCAAGTGCCACATCCACGTGGCTTTTGAACCCCTTCAGGCATGGGGACTCCAACACTGCCCTGGACAGCTTGTTCCAGTAAGTGAAGTTCCCAGACCCTTGTTTGACACTTGCAGAGTGGTCAGGAATAATTTGTGCCACTCAGTGGGAAGATACTCATGTCCCCCACCCCAGGGTGACTCTCATTTGCCTGGACCTTGCTGGCCTTTGCCTCATGGTCTTCACCCCTGCAGGAGGGACACCAAGGTTGTGTCCTTCTCCATCCCCTTGTGTGATGAGTACAGCTTTTCATCACCTGGCTGGAAAGCAGGGAGCCCTGAGAGCTGGTCTCCATGTGGGTTGCGGGGTTTCTCAAGCCACAACACCACAACATACCTGCAAGGCTAAGTTTTGTCCAGATTCATAAAAGATGCTGAGGTTTGGTCAGGTTATATGACATGTTGTTTATCCAACAATAAACATCTTTTCTCAGGGGGTGACCACAGGCAGTTAAGGCTACTCAGCTGCTTGAGGTTAGTCTGGGCTCTGTGCAGTGTAAACTCCAGTTATGCTCAGAACAAGGGAAATACATATTGGCTGTTCTTGATTTCCCTTGAAACCTCTTGCTAATCAAACAATTCTCTGTACATGCTTTACTCTGAGAAAGCAGAATCATTCATTTGCAATGGGGATGTTCACTCACTTGGTCCTTAAAATTATGTTCAAGAACACAGTGAGCTGAAAATTAATTCAGTATCCTGTGCAATTTTATCTTATGCTAACCTGTCAAATTTTGGTCAAGTCTTTGCAGCCTGCCTATTGCAAATGAGGTTGAGAGCCAAGGACTGGTTTTCATCTGGCTTTTTGGCCATCAGCACTCTGAAAATATTTAGGGTTGGACGTGATGGGTTATAAATGTGCATGGGACAGCAACTCATGTCAAACTCTTTCAAGGCTGAATATTCCCAGCAGGACAGAATTGCATGTGTGACACCAAACTGCAGAACTACTTCAATCTCTTCTATTTCTGGGTAAAGTTTAATCTTATTTGGTCTCTTAATAATGAAAGTGAGGAGCATATTGGTGTGGCATGCCTCGACCTTGAGGATGGAAATGTTCCAACACAGTTGCATTGTGTTTAATTTTTCCATATTTAAATGTGTTAAAAATTGGCCACCTAAGGCTATTCTTTATTATTATTACTATTGCTATTGTATAAAAAAAGGATCACAATAGGAAATCAAATATGGCTGTTCTTTATCTAGGTGTGGGTCTTTTACAGTCAGACACAACATTTCTGCTTTGCTGAAACAAGAAGCAGTTTTGAAAGGGAAAGTTGTTGGTTGTGTCAATTCTGGCCTGATTTGGGGCTGATACATGGAGCACCTGAAAATTTGCAAGGGTATGTCCTAAGGGTAATGGCTGTGGAGTCACAATGAGCAGCTGGGACTTGGATTTTAGTAAACCCAGACTAGTGGCGAAATTTCCTTGAGTGCTCATGCAGGCAGAGGGAGGTCTTGCTTTAAAAACATTAGAAAAATGTTCATTATCAAAACATTAACCTGTTCTAGGTATTCTCTGAGGTTTTCAGATCCACTATGACCTAAAACTCATGTATTTGAGCTGCAAATGTGAGCTTACTCCTTTGCTCTTTTAAGGATTCTTGGGTTAAGGCTTCACAGTTCATTGTCCATTTTTAATGTTGGCTGTTGGTTGACTTGGAGGCTTATGAGCACTGACCTGGCTGTGACCTGAGGAAACATCTGGAGCTGCAGGTGTTGGTGCACACAATTCACTTTGAGTCAGAAGTTAAATCCTTCCTTCCATCCTGGGATATGCATGTCCTTCAGGGCTGGGCTGGATCAGAACTGAAGCTGTGGCCAATATTCCCCAATAACCTGCTGATGTTAGAAGCTCAGGTAAGGAGCAGAATTTGGGGTGTGAGGCACCAGCTGATGATGCCCTGTCAGATTTGCAACCTCATTTTATAAAAGGTTGGGCTTGAAGACTAGCACTGGTCCCTCATGGATGAGTCCTTATCCCTGAAGGGATTTAAAAGCCGTGTGGATGTGCACTTGGGGACATGGGTCAGTGGTGGCCTTGCAATGCTGGGGGAATGGTTGGACACAATGGTTTTCGAAGGCTTTTCAAACCTAAGTGACCCTTGGATTCCCCTGGGTTTTTTTTTCAAAATGTGGTCACACAATTTCACACTTTTGGAAACTTTCATGACGGGAAAAATAAAAAAAGATTATTTACAAGGACGCAGAAGTTGAGGAAGAGAGAATAAAATATTAGGACATGTTGCCTTCTCATCAAAATGCATCTTTATTTACTCTGAAAACTGAAAGTGTATAATCAGCACAGGAAAACGCAGATAAATATATTTATGAAATACATATGAGTTGTTTGCTTCTGAGTAATGGCAAGTACCCTCTGTTTTCAGGATGAGGCCTTGCTGCATGGTGAAGCATTCAATAAACAGCGTTTGCAGAAGGAGTAATATCTTTTACCTCCCCACTTATAACTCTGGGAAAAAAATTGTCATGCTATCTGGCAAACTGAATACCCAGAAATGTCTTTTCTTTTTGATCAAAAATACTTCCTTTGTTCTAACAAGGACTTTACTTTCCCTGAAAACTTTGCCCAACTTATTGCCACTGTGTCCAAAATGAGGCATCTATGGACATTTTACTAGTCACACTTTCTTTTTTCCTGTTGTTTTTTCACCAAAGATGGGTAAAAGGAATGAGAAATGGAAATGTAGAAACAAAAAGAAACACTGGTTGCTTGCAAAACACAAAAAATGCTCAGAGCCGTGAAATGGGACAGAAAAAGAGATTTGTAATTCACATAGAGAGAAAAGATTTTGGAAAGGCAAGAGTGTGTGGCTGGTACATAGATCTCTGTGTACCCAATACAAAACAGAGAGTACAGCATGTTTTTGAAGACATGTGATAATTTTGACTGATTATGTCTATATATGGAAATCAATTCTGCTTTCCGTTTTGAAATTAAGCAACTTTAAAAAAAATTCCGATCTATTCAAAGCAAGACTAAAGTACAGAGTTAACAGTATTATTTTCAACAATACTGTAAAATTATTTCACTCTTATTTCTCAGCAACAGTGTTTAAACCAAGAGGATATTCTAAACGATTTCTTCAATTTTGATAATAGCAGACCTGGTGAAAGCAGAAAACAGATATTTCTTTTGTGAAACAT
>VXAX01006783.1:282870-334066 GCA_013399835.1 Leptocoma aspasia
TTTTTGATTGGCTCCCACCCTGGGGCTGAACTAATGAAAAATAATGATAAATCTTGGAGAATTAGATGAACAAGGATTTCTGCACCGCTGTCACAAGGTGGGTTGCCATGTGCTAAGCTCCATGCTTCTGCAACTAAACCACTATTGTCTCCTGAGCAAGGCCGTTTAAAGCTCACTTCAAAAAGTCATAATCACTTTGAAGTCACAGTAGGAACATCAGTTTAGCATATCCTACAAGCAAAGCCTCCTGCATGTGGTAGATTGCCTCTCACAGGCCCTGCAGAGGGATGATCCAGGCTGAATCCTAATATATTAACTGTTTGGGTGCATGCTTTGGTTTCATCTAAGAGCTGCAGAAAATGGAGGTGAATCTCATGGTTTCTGGCCTGGGTGGGGAGGACAAGGCACTGGATTCATTGTAGGAGGGGCATGAGACAGTGACTGAGGGTGATGCAATATTTGACAGCAGCACAGTCAGAGTCACAGAATACCCCGAGGCCACACAGACCCCCAAGGAACATCGAGTCCAAACCTTGGCCCTGCACAGAACAACCCCAAGAATCCCACCCTGTGCCTGAGAGCATTGTCCAGATTCTCCTTGAATCCTTCCCCTTTCCCATGTGTTGGAACTCCTTGAGCAACTGCAATAATATCTCTTAAGAACACACTTTTGGAGAGCTCTTGTGAGACTAAAGAAGTGCTGAACCAGGGTCAAGCCAGCCTTGCATCTTTAGTGCTGCCTCTAGTGACAGGAACCCCAAAGCCTTGCAAAGGCTCCTCAGCATTTCTCCCCTGCTGACACTGTGTTTTGGTAGAGGTGTTCACAACCAAAAGCAATGGAATCAGAGAATGCTTTTGGGCTTTTAAAGGTCAGCTAGTCCCCTCAACGGGCAGTCACATTTGCAGCTAGATCAAGTTGCTCAATGCTCTGCCAAATGCAAAACTCCTCCTTCTGCAGCACCCCCTGCTCCAGGTGTGCTTGTTATCTGCATTTCCAGTTTGAACCCTTGGCTAAAGATGCTGTTTCCCAGCTCTGAAGGCACGTCTCATTAACAAATGTAGCTGTCAATTACCCTTGAAAGAGATTAATTATTTTTGAGCTCTAAACCAACCCTTTGAATTCAACACTTTTCTGAATGGGAGGAAAAAGAAGTCTTCTTTATCTGTGTGCCATTGCTTTGTGCAAGAGCAGGACCCAAATTTGAGACAGAACTGGCTGCTGGTGAGCTCAGCAGAGCCCCTCTGCTTCTACAGGGGTTGCTTTAGGCTCTAATTATATTTTGCTGTGCGTAGCTGTCTCTGGGGTCCCTGCTACTGTTTCACAAAGAGATTTAATGGGTGGGCTGGGTGAGTTTTCCTTTCCACAGGCTTTTTAGAGACTCAGTTGCTAGATACACAAGACCAGCAGGACGTTTCCAACCACAAGGCCACCAGAAGCTAATCTAGGAAGAGGTTATTTTATCATGGTGGGATAAGCTCTCTGCCAGGTCAAACAAGAACTAAATTCAAATGTTTGCTGTGAATCAAGTGTTTTGGGAGGCCAGGTCCCAGATTTGTGCCCTAGCCATAGGCTGTCTGACATTTTAAGGATGCTGTGACCCAGAACTCTGTCACTGAGGAACATGCTGTCAGCAGTGGCATAAAGGAGCTTCCACTTTGACAAGTCAGTCCCTTCCATCAAGAAGAGGTTTTGTCAGACAGTTCCTGGTGGGCTGGAATGACTGACTCGATCTGACAGGCAGGAACCAAGGCATATGGGTATTAAACCACTGTCCTCAGCTCGTGCAAGGCTGTGGCAGACTCAGGCTGAAATTGTACCTTGTCTGCAGGTCCAGGGGACTGCCTCTCCCTCTGGCAACAATTCTTTTCACATGAACCACAAAAGTATTCCTTTTCCAGAAGTAATTCAGAGATGGTAGCAGTGCCTCTCCCTTATCCACCCACCCCCTTTCCCACAGCCCCTTCCCAAATCGGTGCTGAGCAGTACAGGATGGATCTCAAGCACTGCCACTCTCGGGAGCACTCGGAAAACAGAAGGATAATTGCTAGGAGTTGCCTTATGAGAAAGATCCATCCCTGCCTATGGCTTGGTTCCTTGCTTTTAACCCCACCTGCTTTGCCTGTGAGGGCTGTGACATTTGCCAGATATTGGATGCTGCTGCCCTGCTCCACGGTAGGTCAGGCACATGGGAGGCAAGCACAGCTGGGAATTCACTGTGCCCTGCAGGAGGTGATAACCCCAGGTAATGAAGCACAGTCAACTCAGTTTTCCTGCCCAAATCTCAGGCTACTTCTGTAGGAAACTGAGCAGATTGTGCATAAACTTGCTATCTAATGCCCCAAATAATAGTAGATACAAAATTTCTTTAGGCAGTTCCATCCTATGGTGCTTCAAGTGACCATGATACCACATTGCTAAATACGTGACATTAACAGATGAATATCACACGGCTGGACAGTCAGTTGCAGCTTGCAGGTGGCAGGATTTGTCTAGGTTATGTCTGTCCATGGCTGGAGGCAGGACAGAGGCTGTACAAGAGCACCCAGGGGTGTTGGGTCTGGATGAAAACATTCTGGGCAGTGTATGGGGCTAATGCTGCACCTGGGATGGAGATGACAGTGGGGACAGCCTGGATGGGGAATATTGTGGTGTAGGAGAGCAGCAGCCCCATATCCTTCATCCCCCAGGATGTGTTGGGAGTGCATCACATTCACAGACAAAAACCTCTTGGCTCTCAGTGGAGAGAACCTGACTCCAGCCCACAGAGCAAAATTAACCTTTCCTCTTGGCTGTTGAAAGCTGAGGCTGAGTTAATCAGTAGCAGACAGGCTGATTGACTGCCACTCCTCTGCTAAATTAATGCAGTAGGGTCACATCAGTGCCACCCCACTGTCTCCCAGAGATGGCATCCTGGCAATGTCTTCAAATGCAGACACACAACTGTGAAGAAAAGGAAGGTGCTGTAGCCACACAGGGCATTTACACTTGTGCATTGCAATGTGAAAGTGGAAAGACAAGAGAAAATAGCTACTGCTCTTCCTACTGATTTTTTGTTGGCTGTTCTGCTCTTGGCATCTTGCAGTACGTGCCTCTGAAGCTGCTAATTTTGCTCCTAGGAAAGCTCCCCTCCCCATGCCTGTGCTGCAGTGAGCCTGTGCACTGCTCGATGGAGGCACAGCTTTTACATTAACATTTTGCATGTTCTCAGTGCTAGGAGAAGCATTCAGGAAAAAAAAAATATCCAGGCGACATCTTGATCTGTGTTTTACAGATGAAGTCAGAGCCATGTATTGGGTTTAAAAAAAAAAAAAGAAAAGCCAAGTGGGTATTTTTTAAAATATGCTTCTGCCACAGGCTTAAAGAATAGGGAACAACATCCACCCATGATTAAAATGAAGAGTACTTGACTTATGGCAAATCTCTTCCTGGCTGCAGTGAGAGCTTTTTCTTGCATGCTTTTAGCAGCTGAATCCTCACTGTCTTTTTAAGAGGCAGCATCCCTTTCCATTTAAATTGCTCATCCACCATGTCACTCTGTAAGATCTGCTGATGTACGAAGCACAGAAGGACCCCTGAGCAGCATGAAGAGCTCCTCTCCTTGCTGCAGCTGAATGTCAAATTGCTTAGAGAGGGAGAAAGTGCTGGCAAAAATTCAGCATGCTTCAGGGTTTGCTTCCTGAAGGTGGAGGAACTGAAATTTTTCTGAAAGCAGACCTAAGGGTCAGGTGTAGGGACAGGTTTGAATGTCCAGTTTCGGAGTCGTTAAGATGGAAAAAATTAAAGAAAAGACCTGATGAGCACAGGCTAGGCATACTTTATGACGCAGGAATGTGCTTTAACCTAAGCCAAGGACCTCTAATGCTCTTGAAGTAGTTTTGCCTACAGAAACACATCAGCGTGGAAAAGAGCCATGCCAGGACATGCCATACACCCCAGCCTTGCTTATATTACAGGGGACAACATAAAACCCTCACAGCACAGTGCCCTGTGACTGTCACCAGTCCAGAGTGATGGCACATCCGTGGGCTCAGGAGTCAGCTCTGCCACGGGGCCCTTCGTGCTGACCCTGACAGCAGAGCTGTGTGTGTACAGAGCCCGTGGGACCACTTGGTGCTCCCAGCAGGAGGTCAAAGGATGTCATTCTGGACCTTAGATTTGAAACACAGCCATGCTGAGAAACCTTTAAAGGCTTTTTGATCTGGCAAATAATTTCACCAGCGTTCTCCTTGCTGGCCAGATATGTTTCTGCAGTAGCCATGCAAGGTGCCCTTCCTGCCCTGTTTGGTCAGTTGCTTTTCATGGACTTGTCCTCTGCATGTCTTCCTTGATGCTCTGCATGCATTGAGACGTCCTTCTGGTTTATATCTCAGAGTCATAAAGCCTTATCCTGTGAGGGAATGTAAGTTAAGCCACTGTAGTTTGTCCTTTTGAGGATCCTGTTATCCTGTCAGGCTCTTCTGGTTCCCAAAAAGTGGAGTGGAAAATTAATCACTGGCATCAGACTAAATATTCTAGAGGAGGTGCAAGGAGCAAAGCTTCTTGAAAAATGTGGTCTGTAATTAAAGATTGCAAGGTACAATGGGTCAGTTTTAGTTAGAGCAGCTTAGTGGCCAAGTAGGAGATGTAAACTGCACCATCCCCACGCTTTGCTAATGCAAATGAACACTTTTGGTGTTGGTGTATCTCTAGCAGGTTGTTAGAGCTCTGTGAACTGAAGCTAAATAATTAAAGAGACTCATTAAGGCATTTTTCTCCCTTGTCTGAGCCCAGCTCTGTTCTCCTTTTTCTTGTTATTTAGTATTTATTGCAGTTTTATCATTATTATTTTATTTGCATTGGTGTGTTTTGCGATGAGGCGCCACAGATGTCAGCTTGATTTTTAGCCTTTTCCCAGCACATTCATTAAACTGTGACAGGTGATTTTCCCTTCTGTTTGGGCTCTGCCCTTGTACTCCTCACCCAGGGAGCTGAGAGCATCATTGTAATTCAGGGGATGGTCCAACAGCCTCTCCTCATACGTTTGCTCTTACCTCCGCTGCCTCTGTGGAAGCACGTGCACCAAGCCCTCTGCTGTCTTTTGGAATAACTTTTAATATGCACTGATTATGGTGGAGGAGGTGGGGGATACGTTCTTGGAGTAGTAACCTAGTGTTGGTGATGTTCCATGGCTCCTGAGACAATCCATTTCTGTAGCTGGCTGGGAAGCCCAGGAATGATTATTCCCTAACTTGGCACTTGCCAAAGGGAAAAAAAGTTGCAAACCAAGAATCATGGTTAATGGTTGGACTTGATGATCTTAGAGGTATTTTTCAGCCTTAATGACTTCATGATTCTGTGGTGCAAGAAGCTCTGTTTTTGCCAAGGATCTGTGTGTGAGGAGACTTGTGCATTTGACCCTGCCACAGAAGCAGCGTGCCCAGGACTCAGAAATACAGAAGTGACATTGCACAGAGCTCTCAGTATCAGCTACCCAGGGTTCAGTAACAGGAGCTCTGTTCAGGGCTTGTATGACATCATGTACTCTTCAGTAGCAGATTTTGCATTCATCTTCATCTGTTTTGCATCTTGCAGCCTGCCTCCAGCACTCATTTTTCACAGGAGATACAGCACGAGGCGTCTGTCATGGCTGTTTGCTTGGGGGAACAAGGTAGTCAGGTGACTTCAGTGGTAGATTTTGAAAGTTGCTCATGTTTGGCTTAAATAAAGTCACACTGAAGGTCATGGGAGTTTTTTCATTAGTTCCAGAAGAAACTGAGCTCGCTTTTGCTGTCCTTGGGAGCCAAGTGTGTCCCACCCCAATCCATTTGAAGAACTTTGCTTCTCAAATTCACTTGGTGTGTGATGTCCATGGTGCGTCTCACCCGCAGGGTTTTGGTGCCATAGATGATGTAGCTTCACAGTATTACAGCTCCTGGGTTTACTACTCTTTCCTCATTAAATAAAAAAGACTGGATGACTGGATTTTTTTTTTTTTTTTTTTAAGGAAAGTGTGGCCTCCTTCACATTTTGGTTTCATGCAGGGTGGCTGACATTTCAGAGAATCAGAGAATGTTTTGGGTCCATCCAGTTCCACTCCCTGCTATGGCAGGGACAATTTCCACTAGACCAGATTGCTCAAAGCTCCATCCAACCTGCCCTTGGACACGCCTAGCAGTGGGGTGTCAACAACCCTGAGCAACCTGTGCCAGTCCCCCACCACCCCCCAGTAAAGACTTTCTTCTGTATATTTAATCTAAATTTCTCCTTTTTGAGTTGAAATCCATTATTCATTGTTCTATCACTATGATATTATTTCCTTAAAATACTTGCTTAGTGTAAAATAAACTTTCAAAATAGCTGTAGGACAGAACTGGGGTCAGGCCTGAGCTTGGGCAGACTCCGTAACTCATCGACGTTTGGAAAAAGCAAAGCTGGTCCACAGGTCTGAGTTCATTTAATGCCTTTGTATCCACATCAAAATTTTCACTTTCTCTTCTATTTCACTCTTCAGTGTCAAGGCCAGGAACCTAGTGATCCATCCCCTTGCCCTGGGCAGTGAATATGCAGTGTCAGAATCCTGCCTATGGATTTTATTCCTCTTGTGGAGAAGGGGGTCATTGTACCAAGAGCCAGAGTTCAGGCCATGCTTTCAAGATAGCATCAGCACAGCCTGAATTGGTCTGTATTGTTATGTTTTGCATCAAACCATTGAGTTATTAATGCATTGGGATTTCTGCCTCCCTCATTGCAGTCAACAAATACGTGGTCCGGGTTTTCACTGGTGAAGTCAGCGGCAGCGGAACAGATGCGGATGTCTTCATTAATATCTTCGGTGAGAAAGGAGACACAGGTATTCAAATGCAAATAATTTCCTAAAATATTTCCTCCTGCTCTGCAGGCCTGTGATCTGAACAACGCACACACACACACACACACAGAGGTAATCTGGCAAATGCAGAATAATTTGGCTGAGTGAAAGGCACAACAAATGGTGGCGTTAGCCCTGGGGGCCCTCACATCCACAGCCCCTGGAAGGTGCATCTGCAATGCAGCAGTTGTGGCTGGGTGTGGGCATGACTGAAGTTACCTGTCGTTAAAAAAGGCAGACTCTGACAAAATGCAGCATAAACCACCAGCAGAAAGCAGTGGAGTAAGTGCCAACACACTGAAGGGTCCAACACCAATGTGAATTTACAGGGAATGCAGTGAGAGTGGTGTGTCTCATTTCCTGGGTACCTGGATGGATAATGGCATCCCTTCTCTGTGATAAAGGTGGCAGACTCAGCCTGCTTGGCCACTTGTAAAAATAATTTAAGCAAGGTTTATATTAGTTGGGTTTGAATAGCTTTTTTTCAGAAATATTGTGATTATTTTTAAATGTAGATTGTGCTGCAACAGTGGTTTGGAAACTTTATTTTTTTAAAAAATTAATTGAATAATATTAAAAGATGTGCCCAAACCAAGCTCTCTGGGCCATGAACAGAAGGGGGTGGAGATTCTTGGAGATTCCTGTAACAAGGGAGCAAATATTCTCCTGCTTCTACACTGCACTTATCCTGTCAAATTCAAGAAATAATGATATGATGTCTGCCAAGTGTCCTTGAACAGATTACAAAACCTGGTGGATAGGGCTCATCCTTGATTAATCCTCCAGACTTTTACAGGGGGATTTATCTGATCTCACTGAAGACATCCCAAAGTGAGAGTTTGAATCTTAGCTGGGTGTCCAGGCATTCTGTCACATCCACACAGAGAAATAAAACCCCTAGGGAATGATTCATCCCCTCTAAGGTAAGAGGGATGAGTTGCCCACTGACCTCTTTCTCTGCACTGGTACCTTGGGTGGGTTTCATCCCACTCACAGCATCACTCAGAGAGGCTGCAAACGGGGGCACAGCTTTAATACTTTTCATAAAGGCAAACCCCTGTGAGATCAGGAAAAAGCCAACAGTCCTGGCTGGGTCCTAATTTGAAAATAAATCCTTCCTCTCGGATACACCAAAGAATTCTGTGTCCTGAAATGTCAGAATCTGCAGCTTGTGACCAAAGCCTTTCTTGAACAGTTTGGAGATTTTCAAAGGCAGTAAAAATAAAAGGGAAATGTGGTGATATGAAAAAAAAAATATTTAAGAGCCATCTGGATATATATTTCTGAAAGCTCTGAGAGCTGTAAGTAACTGTGACATTAGAATGGAAATCCTGGTCTTTTGTGTGCTTGAGAAAAGGTACCTTTTATTAGAATAAAAAGTCCTCTGCCTTTGCCTTGAATCCTGGGTGCAGAGAACTGATATCTAGGGAATATTTGATTCAGTCAGTTGCGACATTCCTAAATATTCCTTCATTTACAAACATGCATGTGCCAGTAACCCTTTCCTCCTTGGAGTTATTATTTATTACTTATTTGTTTGGGGAGGTGGGGGCAGGAGGGGTGGTGTTTGTTTGGTTTTTGTTTTTGTGGGATTTTTTGTTGGTTTTGGTTGGTTGGTTGGGTTGTTTTTGTTGTTGTTGTTGTTGTTGTTGTTGTTTTGTTTGCTACTTTTATTTTCACTTTTTCTTTTCCCATTCAGGTGTGAGGAAACTGGACAATGACAAAGACAACTTCGAAAAAGGAGCAGAAGACAAGTTCACACTCGATGCTCCAAATCTGGGAAAATTAAGAAAAATTAATATTGGGCACAATAACAAGGGTGGCTCTGCTGGTTGGTTCCTTGCAAAGGTTAGTTACTCCTGGGACATTCAACATAAGCATCTGATGAGCTCAAAATATCTCACCCTCTCAGTGGTCTGGTACCAAGAGATTTAAGGATAATTACTGGTGATACAGGTTACTGAGGAGGACACAAATCATTTCATTCTCTTGACTTAACTCATTACCATGACCATAAAAATACCAGAATCCAAGAGTTATCTGTTGGATCTGTTCACAGTGAAAGTTTGCAGACTCATAGCTTGCCCAAATTTAAGTGATTTATCATTGGCTTAGCAAAAGAGATATGCTTGCCACAAAGACCCTCTTCTTCCACTTTCCTGCTCATTTTAATCTGCTGCCATGGGGTAGGAAAGTATTACAGCTTTTAGTGTAATGGGTGGAGGAATATTTTAAAAGGGGAGATCTATGACTCTTCTCTGGTCTCATTTTCCTTCCTCTGCTGATGTAGTTTAACACAGCTGGCTTTAATCCACAGAAGACCTGACCCCATATTTGTAAATCCTCAATAACAGGGTAGTTCGATGTAATACAAATGCAAATATTAGTACATGCTTCTCCACCACCACACAATGCAGGAAAAGTTATGATGTTGGCTGCCCATGAAAAATGTGGAAATGAAAAACAGAAGTAGTTGTGCTCAGTGTCATAAGTAGTGGGGGGCAAAAACCACAGAACCTCATTCTCACATCACAGGTGTAATGACATCATTTTTGATGAGGTTGGTGAGGTTGCTCAAGTCCCAGAATCTGGTGTAGTGACTACTTGCAGCCAACACACCAACCCTGTATTCTGCCATAAGCCTCCAGGATGTTTATGAGTAAGTAAAATGCAGCTTTGGCCCTGCAAATTCAGATGGAAGGTTGGAGAACTGAGCTAAAATAGCTCAGTTGTTGTCTACTGGTTTTAGACGTTTTTTCTGTAATTGGGTTCAATGCTTGGACACTCTAGTGTTGTCACTCCAGGATGAACCTGTTCTCATGTTTCTTGCGTTTTCAGCATGCTTTATGCTCAGAGATGGTTTTCCACCTCTAAATGTGAGAATAAACCCACTAAAAGGAACCCAAAGAGGATCAGCTGGTAGAGAGGCATTGGAGTGTTGATATTTCTCCTGAACCTTGTCTATTTTAGTCTCTAGCACTCCAGCTCTCTCATGCTGACAATCCCAGCCCTGGCAGATACTGCTGTCTGTGTCTGTGGAGGTACAACAGGACTCAGGAGTGCTACAGGCAACAGCACTGTGTGGGATGAATGACAGGAGGGGAGGCTCTGTCTCCCAAAGAATGGTTTCATAAATTTATCAGAAAGGACAGATTTCAGATTCTCTCTCATTGTTGAGAAAAGTGTCAAGGGCTTTCTATCAATAATAGTGACTTTTTTTTCCCCTCTGAGACATAACCCACACAGAGGAGTAGAGATTTTGATTTTTTTCTCTTCTGACCAAAACCCTTCAGTGCTCTTCTCTGCTGGTTTAAAATACTATAGTAACTCTATGGCAGGATTCAGGAGCCCAGCAGAAGATATTGGTAAGAAACACCTCAGCAGGAGGTGCCAAAAACTAGTCTAATATTAAAGGGGAATATTGTTCCCTGCCTTGTTTCAGCAAAATACTAAAGAATTCTAAAACAGTCTGGTTTGAGAAGGACCTTAAAGACCCTCCAGTCCCAACCCCTGCCACAGGCAGGGACAACTTCCACTATCCCAGGTGGCCCCAAGCCCCATCCAGCCTGGCCTGNTCAGCACCTTCTCCCTTCTGCAGGGCTGCTCTGTCCATTCTCTGTCCAGCTTGTCTTTGGATTGCCCCTGTGCAGGTGCAGGACCTTGCACTTGGCCTTGTTAAACCTCATAATATTTGCACAGCTCCACCTCACTGAGGCCCAATAGCCAAATCCTTCCAAATTAGAAACAGTTTCCTGCCGCAGGGTTTTAATGGCAGTGCCTTTGCAATGGTTCCACCCTGGAGTAGCTGACTGGGGTGTAGTGACATTACTGTGTCACACAAGCTCACCTGATGGTCTGGATTTGCCCGGAAATTCCAAGTCATTATTTTACAACAAGGCTCTAAAGCAGAGAGAGGGAACACAGCCTGTTCCCAAAGCAGAACAAAGAGTTGTCGTTCAGCTGATGGAGAAGAGTAGCCAGCAAACAGGCTCTGGAGAGAAGGAAGACAGGCCAGCCAGCTGGTCTTGATAGCAGAGACATCTGGTCTCGTACACTGCAAGAGATGCAGAGTGGGTTCACTGAATGAAAAAGAAAGAAAATAAAAAAGCTGGGTTTTACTCACTTATTGTCTAAACTTCAGTACTAATTAGGGAGTGGAGTGGGATCTGCTTGAGTATTGAGTATTTTAAATACCAAGGGAGAGTGTGTACATTAAGCTTCTGCTCTTCTGCCACCCTGGTGTGTAAAACCTTTGCTTTTCCCATGCTATTTTTCAAGGTGGTATCTCTTTTTCTCTTAGGTGATCATTGAGGATATTGGGAATAAATGTGTGTACCAATTCCCAGTTGGACGCTGGTTCGCTTTAGATGAAGATGATGGGAAAATACAGAGGGACATTCTTGTTGGGGGCACAGAAGCCACAGGTAAAATCACGGCCTGAATCCGTGGTGGGAAATGGGAGATTAAGGCTATTAGCCATGTTTTCTTCAGAAGACTGAATGCCTGATACCTGGGAGACCTGCAGTGAGGCATCTGCTGGTGGTAAGGCTGTTTGTTGTGAGGGTTCCTGAACTGCCAGCACATTTCCCACCTTTGTGTCTCACCTGTGAAGCTGTGCAGGACCTACATGCTAGTTTATCACCTGGTGCACCTCAATAAGGGGCTGATGGGCCTCAAAGATACAGCTTGTACCTTCAGCAAATTGCTCACCAGCACTCAAACAAAGTGTTTGTTATTTCTGAAAGCACAAAGTAGTGAATGTTGTACTTCAGTTTCTTGTCTGGGGAGCTGAACATGTTTTTACAAGACAAGAAACACAGTGCTGAGCCCTAAATAAGTCTCTTTTATTATCCAGCATAGTTAAAGCAAAGACAACCAAAGTTTATGTCTCTGTTAAAAGAAACCTGGATGTAAAGTCCATAAAAGAACTTGTCACAAGGCAGAAGATTATTCGGATAGTGTTCTGCTTGTATTTATTTAATAGCATGAAGGCAAACACTGTGATGATGCATGTAACAACTGTTCTTTACTTCCTTGTATGGTCCTCAGCATCTGCAATCCTCATTTTCCCCCTGCATGTGCATGAGGAAAGTGGTCTGGGTGCAGATCCCTCACTGCAGGATATTTGTGAGAAAAAATCAAGGGAAGAAAACTGAAAGAAATCTAATTCAATCCCAAAAAGCTTCCCTTGTATTTTACCATTCACAACTGTGTATTTTGTTTTCCTGCTCTCTGGAGTTTTGTTGGAGACACATCAACAGTAAAGTACTCTTGAGTACAATTTTTAATGTAAATTTCAGAGGGAGGATTATTTGTAGGAGAGTGAGTTGTGACGTTTTTGCTTCATCCCAAGTCCCAACTGAAATTTCTGCCTGATTTAGTCAAAAAATTTGGCTTAGGTCTCAACTATCTTCTACATGCTCCTATAGTGTTTAGGTGTGTTTTTGATGCCATGAGACAGGTTTAAGATGTGCTCTTCTGGGAGGTAAGACTTGTAGGAAGAAGTGTTTTCATTCTTAGACCAACAGTTGGAGATAGGAAAAAAAAAACCCAAGGACACTTTTATGTAAATAGGTTTCTTTCCAGAAATACTTTTCTTTCTTCCAGCTGGGCTGACACCTCTCCCAAGCTTTGTTTTGCTGAGATCTCTGTGTTCTCACCATGGCTGTGGAGGTCCTGATGGCTTCAGCAGCATTATAGGCTAAAAAACAAATAAACCCAAAGTTTTCAGAGTTTTGTGATATTGCAGATTTTGCCACCACTGTTTAAAGCAACACTTCTCCATCCTCTCAGCATTCTCTGACATATTTGGTGCTTGGTATTTCTCAAAATCAAATTGCTTACTTGCCAATTAATTTTTTTTTTTTTGCCTTTCTTCACCTAATCAGCACCACAGAATGAATAATAAAGAAAACTTTTTTTTTTCCATTGGGATATGGAACAGGGAGTTTGTCACCTCATGGCTGTTTCTCTTGGACAGTCTGAAGGTAGATGTGCATTTCTCAGAATTATGGTGGGACGAAAACAAATGAAACATTGCACTGTGTGTAAGTCAGAAGCTAAAATAGACAGTGGGAATTCAATAGAGTCTCCAGCATAAATCCAATCAAAGCCATAACTCTCAGACTCTTTTCCTCCCTTCTTTTTTCCCTAACCAAACTTCTGATTTCTCCAGGCATTGTGTACAACGTGGCTGTAGTGACGGGAGACATCAGAGGAGCCGGCACCAACTCCAAGATCCATGTAATCCTCCACGGCTCCAAAGGCCTAAAGAACAGTGGGAAGATTTTCTTGGAAGGAGGTGAATTTGAGCGTGCCAGGACGGATCTCTTCAACGTGGAGATAGCAGCCCTTCTCAGCCCTCTCAGCAGAGTCACCATTGGGCATGATAATTGTGGCGTCAGCTCTGGCTGGTTTTGTGAGAAGGTGAGACTTAATTATCACAAACTCGTGGAATAACTCAGTTTGGAAGAGACCTCTGAGGTCATGGAGTACTGTCACTGGGCCAACACTGCCAGGAGTTTTGTCTGCAAGCAGCTGTCAGACCTGCTCCCCATTCATAACCTGACCCCGACAGCCCAGAAGGGTTTAAAAATAAATAAATAAATCTGCTTTTGTTTGGAAGGCAATATCCCCGGTTTAACAAGTCAATATTACACATCACACACGAGAGCAGCTGATTGCCTCAAAGGCACGTTAGATGCATAAGTCAATCACTCGCTAATTGGGTTGATTGCCCCTCTGCAGTCACAAAGATAGAGATTATTGTTTGCTCAGCTCCAAAAGCACCTTCAGATGTTTGCCCAAGGGGCCAGACAGAAATGCAGCCTTGGATTGTGCTGAGCTTTTCAAAGTTATCGTCTATGCTCAGACTTCCCTGAAGTTTCTAGATGCTGCTCTGGAGGCTCAGAGCAACAATAATAATATAAAAACAAAACAAAACAAACAGAAAAAAAACCCAAACCAAAAAAAAAAAAACAAAACCCAAACAACCCAATAGAATGTGGTTGACCACAGCTGCTACTGGGAGGCAGTGGAGAAATATGCAAAATTGTTACCCAATAACTTATATTTCTTTGGGAAGAATTCTACACAGCAGTGGGGGAAGATGTTGGAAAATTCTTCTAAGTTTAGCACATGGTGTGTGATCCCTGTATCCGTGGGTAATATTTGGTTTTGTACCATCCAGTGCTTTGTACAAATGCCAGAGATTAATGTGGCCTTGTGTTAACTCCCTGCATCTGTGACTAATAAGTTTTGTGCCAGCTAACGCTTCCTTGTTTGCTTCCACCAGTGATTAATATGTACTGGTAGGTATCTTAGTTTTGAGAACAGAGATAGAGTGCCAGAGCAAAGAATGATAAAGAAAAGTGCATCACAACCCGGACACATATTTGAGATACTCTCCAGGAAAGAAGCTTCACCAGAAGATCCAGGATCATAAGGGAATTTTGAGGAATGGGATGTCTCAAATGACCACCAAAAATCCCCAAAAGATCCCTATTCATATCCAAATAACTTCATGGAAATAATAAGCATATTTCCATATATAGAGGACACTTCCTGTAATGAATATGTGATAGAAATGTGGCAAATATGTATTATTTTAATGTGTGGTCTGTATGGTTGCTGCTCATGAGGTGAAATGCCCATGCACCCAGCATTGTTAAGAAAGTAATTTTGTCCTTCCAACCCAGAAAATTGGTTGGAGAGTTTATTTCCCAGCTTTTGGTGACAACACTATCATGTACAAGGTCATCAGGAGGGTGGAGAGGAAGGCAGATGCCTACCCTGAAGCTACGAGCAAATTCAGTTTTCCTGGCAAGCAAAATCAGCTTAGGATGGATATGTCTGAAGGCTTTTTGTACCCTGTGTCTTCTTGCAGAGCCCTGCCGTGCTCTGGCATGGTGCAGGGCCTGTGCTGCACGCTGCCACCCTGCCTGCTCCCATTCCCTTCCCCTCCTGGTGTTTCGCCTCTTCTTGGTTGACCCGTTGTGATATACTGCTGCAAAAATTGGAATAACAGAACAGATGAGTCATAGCTGTACTCCAAACTGGGATTTGTGCAACCAGTCTGGTTCATATTGGTCCAGAAAAGCTGATTTTGAGAGCAGGACTGAGATCTCCAGCTCCGTCTTTGCTCTGTTTAAGTTTTCAGTGCCAAGGTCCTGTGGGCTGCCAGCAGCAGAATATTCAAGCTCACTGCCCCAATCTCTTTTGCCAGGTGGTGGTTTACTGCCCATTCACCGGGATTGAGCAAACCTTCCCATGTGGGAAGTGGCTGGATGAAGATGAAGGGGACGGTCTCATAGAGAGGGAACTCTACGAAATGGTCTCCCTACGCCAGAAAAGGCTGAAAAGTAAGTGCAAGTGTCCAGGAGCCTCCTGTGACCACCACCCCTCCTCCCACAAGAAAAATCCCCCTGAGTGTCACCTGAGGGACGTGGGTACAGCCAGGGTCAAGGATTCAGTCACTGGATCATAGAATGGTTTGGGTTTGGAAAGGACATTTAAAGGTCATCTAATTTCCACCCCCCTGCCATGGGCAGGGACATCTTCTACTATCCCAGGTTGCTCCAGCCCCATTCAGCCTGGCCTTGGACACTGCCAGGGATCCAGGGACAGCCACAGCTGCTCTGGGCACCCTGTGCCAGGGCCTCCCCACCCTCACAGACAGGAATTTCTCCCCAATATCCCATCTGTCCCTGCCCTCTAGCCCACAGGGAAGCCATTCCCTGTGTCCTGTCCCTCCATGCCTTGTCCCCAGTCCCTCTGCAGCTCTCCTGGAGCCCCTTCAGGCCCTGGCAGGGGCTCTGAGCTCTCCCTGGAGCCTTCTCTTGTGCAGGTGAGCACCCCCAGCTCTGCCAGGCTGGCTCCAGAGCAGAGGGGCTCCAGCCCTGGCAGCATCTCCGTGGCCTCCTCTGGGCTGGCTCCAGCAGCTCCACGTCCTTGTGCTGTTGGGGCATGAGTTTCAGCTTTGAAAATACTGCTTTAGGGGAGAATAAAATTGAACTCCTACAGTATTTTGAACAATTATACTCATTTCCTTAAGGTCCACTGGGCTTAGGGCTGCCTCAGACGTAATCTTACCTTTGCAGACAATCCAGGCTACATTGCTTATCACCACAGAAGCAAAGCTTTCCTATTCTAGATGGGAACAAAAAAAAAAAAAANAAAAAAAAAAAAAAAAAAAAGGAGACAAACCTTGGTGGGGGAGGGGAGGGGGAGTGGGAAATAAAACAAAACTCTCCCTTGTTGACTTCACCTATTTTGATTCCTGACCTCAGAGAAACAAGAGGTCTTAGCCCTGTCCGGCTGCTGACCGCGCCTCCCGAGGCAGGTGCGCGCTGGATGCGGAGCCTTTTCTCTAGAGGGAGGCAGTGGCACACGTTTGCTGGGAAGAGCAGCTCCGTGTCGTGCCGTGCGGGCATCTTCATCCATCCCCACACGCTCCAGCACCAGCCTGGTTCTGCACCAAGCCAAACACCTATCTCTGCTGCCCGGCCCGTGCCGCTGTGCCCGTGTGCAAACAGAATATTTTAATTAGGATAATAGACACGGTTTAATCCGAGAGTGCTTCGGATGGGCTCCTGCTTAAACAGCAGCTCATTTGAATAAGCTTTATCTAAATGTTAGTCGGTGTTGTAACCACATTGCACCTCCGACGCGGTCCATTTAGCTAAAGCATCTGCAACCTTTAACCCCCTATTATCAGCTCTGATTGTTATTGACAGGCTAATTCCCTCACCACTGCATTGCAGGAGATAGACAGAGAGCATTAGCCTTGAGAAATCTGTGACCTTTAGCTGCCAGGTTATAGAAGTGTAAGACTCGGAGTTAGAAAAGACCTATTATGTCACCTCGCCTATCTGCCTGTGCACACAGGACTGTCCCTTTCTGCAGAGATGATCAAAGCTGGGTTGAACCTCACTTGGGGTATCCATGGTGAAACGACTCCCAGCACAGCATCCAGAAGCTGCTCCTGCAGCAGATTGCAGTTCCATATGTAGCTTGTATTTATTCTGTGGCTTTTTATTCCCTCCTCTCCTTATCTTGAATCCTTATCTTGTTATCCTGGAAACTGTTGTGCCAGGTCTTGTCCTCCCTGGTGTTTGTGCCCTGGGGAATATTTGCCTTGGCTGTGAGAATTTCCAAAGTGCCTGGATACCTCAGTGTGAAAGGATGGGAACCCGGGGGATGTGCCCAGCAAGCCCTGGGAGGATGATGATGGGTATTTGGGGAAATGCCTGGCCTTCTCCACCAGCTGCAGCCCTAGCTCAGCCACATCTCCCCCTGTGTGGTTCCTCCCTGACAGCCCTCTATCAGCATTTAATCCTGGTACAAGGTCCCGTTTCCCCCTCCGTGCATGCCTCACTCCTCCTTTCCCTCAGCAAGAGGTCGGGGAGGCCAAGCCAGACAGATGAGAGAAGTCTTTGGTGTCTGAATTGCACTTGCAGCTTTCCCCAAGGAGAACAGGCTCCTCCATCACATGCCATCCACAGACTTTGCTTAGTTTCTGCTCATCTAAAACTTGCTGATGCTTTTCAAAGAGGAGTGGTCATGAACGTTTTGTATATTATTAAAAGAGGGGCAAAACTTTTTCTGAGAGATCCCTTTTCCCCTCATTTTTTTTTCAGTAGCTCTTGTCTCTTTTTTATACAGTCAAACACCGAGTAGACCAGTAAAAATCTAATTTATATGCATGCCATCATATTTTTATGTTCCATTCTGGGCTCTGAAGGTCAAGCTGTGCGAGTGTGGGCTCGGGTGTACCGAAAGGGTTAGCAATTCTCTCATTAAGATTTGTTAATAATTCAGCTGATGTCTGAGTGAGGAAAGAAGGCAGTTCCCTCTCCTGTAGGTGCAGCAAGGCCTGCAGAAGCAACACACATTATCATCAATAAAGTATGCAGATGAGGGGCTCTTTAGAGGAAATAATGTCACCCTTATATATGCAACAATATTCAGGTATGAAAACTGATGTAAAGTTGATGCAGGTGGACTGGATTTACAGTTAAAATGTTGGATTAAGACTTGAGATAAAAATCTTGCAGATTGGCCACAATCTTAGGGTATGTCATGTAGCATAAAAAGAAGTGTTAACTGAAGTCACGTCAAATTTAGGCATTTAAATAATTCAAAACTTTTTGGAAAATATCTTTACACTGAGTACTGATATTGTACTTCTGAGTGTGTTTGTCCCACATGATGCAGCCTCACTAGGGATGGGTACCTGAGTGGGCTTTGAGACAGCCCATTCTGCAAGAAACGTTTTTGGGATAACTATTCCAGTCTGGGGAGGGTGATTATCTCAGGATGAGGTGACAACATGCCTGTGTCCTATTCTTCCTTGTTCCAGACACAGATCAGACAAGTTTTTAGGAGCTACCTGGAGCTGCATTGCACTGTGCACAAATAACTGGAGACTCCTTCTCACTGACCAAGGGAAAGATGAATATTTCCCTGAATTTATGGTCTTTGAAGCTTGAGTTGTAGGTACATTTGACAAGTGAACTGAAACTAGAGGGTTGGGTCACACCCCTGCATTACCCTGTTAGTAGAGTATAACAAGAGAATATGGTTCACCTGAGAAGAGGTTGTTTATGTTTTTCTCATTTTCTTTTAAATGAAATCACAGAATTATATTTCTAATCTCATTCCTGCACATCATGCAGCAGCTGATTATGTTTGTGCAGAAAAGGATGAAAGGTCTTTGTGTTTCTCCATCTACCCTCTCTACCTAGCAGGGGAAACAAAGATAATTATGTTTTTCACCAGGTCACCCTATAAAAATTACTTTTTAAAACAAGTATCTTTAACCTTTCTTTCTAGAAAACCCCTGGTCTCTGTGGATCTGGACAAGTGACATTAAAAATGCAGGAACAGATGCCACCATCTTCTTCCAGATTTATGGAGACAAAGGGAAGTCAGATGAGATGAAGCTAGACAACAATTCAGACAACTTTGAAACTGGACAGACTGACAAATTCATGGTATGAATCTTGTGCAAGTGGTAGATTTGGCTTGGTATTGTTTTCCAGGGTTTTAGCTTCAATCCCAGACAAAAAATCGTCAGTATGAGATTTTTACTCCATTAGATCCTTCTAAAGTTGAGGTGAAGTCACTCCATTTGGTGGTGATGCAAATTATTTACTTGCCTATGGCTATGGCTTGTCTTCCCAAAACAGGGAATAGGCTGGTATTTTTGACTTCTCTCTGATTTAGCTCTTAGAAGACGTTCAGAGGTGTCCTCTGTGTGTGTGTGCTTTGCTGACTTACAAAAGTTGAGGTTGCACCTTTTTTTCCCATTTACAGATAGAGCTTCCTGATCTTGGCACCTTTTATAAGCTGCGGATATGGCACGAGAAGAGAAATCCTTTCGCTGGCTGGCATCTGAATAAGGTGAGGGGACAGCAAGGGAAGGTAGACCTGGAAAGCCAGGCTGGTGGCAGAGTCTGCAGTGCCAGTCCTGGGTCACTGTGTTCCCCAGCTGGCAGCTGAGCTTGATGTGCAGCACTCTGAGGTACCTGCCTAGTCAGAGGACAAGATAAAATGGTCTGAAGTCGCACCAGGGAAGGATTAGATTGAACATTAGGGAAAATTCCTTCATGGAAAGGGCTGTCCAGCCCTGGCAGAGCTGCTCAGGGCAGTGGTGGAGTCCCCATCCCTGGAGGAATTTAAAAGCCATGTGGATGTGGCACCTGGGGACATGGGTCAGTGTTAGACTTGGATGTGCTGGGGAGTGGTTGGACTTGATGACCTTAGAGGGCTTTTCCAACCCAAATGATTCTGTGATTTTGTGTGTGGAAATGAGAGCAACAGGGTGAGGCAGCTCCTAACAGCCCAAATTGGTGGTGAAAAATCACACTTTCCCACCCTTCCCATGTCAGACAACTGATGTACTCATCTCACTATTACCAGGGGTTTCTTCCTTGCTCTGCAGAAAACTTCCCATTCTTAGACCCCACTACTGTATAGAAAGGCAACCACTCCTTCTGTGGCTTATGCCCATAACAAAAAAACTGATTCCAGCAGAGATTGCACAGTGTAGCATGCCCTGCCCTGAAGTACTGACAGCCCTGTGATGGGGGCTGAACTCCTGCAGGCTGGAGGGGGCCATGGAGACTGTGCAGAGGAGAGCAGCCCAGTGCTGTGTGGAAGATGACAAGGGTGACCTGCTTGATCTTCACTCACACGTCCCTTGCTCTACCAGCATTGATTACAGTGCTGTCACCCCTCACCTGGACTGTCTGGATAGCAAGTCCACCTCCAAGCTTCACCCCTGCTCCTCCTGAACAGCTTGGATGGCACTCTCTGCACTTAACAAAACACAGATTTTGCTCTGTATCTGTAAATAAGTGTGTTGCTAAATCACAGGTTACCACTTGGAGCTTTTTCCTGGGCTCCTCTAATGTGCTTTGACAGATCCTGCTCTCATTGTCATGGAGCTGTGCCAAAACATCTCCAGGGATAGGAGGGCATCAAGTGCTGCTGTTGTCACCACATGGTGGGAGAAGTTGTCTGGCTGGGGTCTTTTATGACAAAGAAATTACAGGTCAGACCTTGAGCCACTGCAATCATCCCTATTAGTTTGTTCACAGATGATGAGCAAGAATGTTTGTATCTTCCACAGCTATCTACCCTATGGTATCTTACTTTCCTGCAGAAAAATTATGCTCAGCAAGGACATGAGGTCACTTAGAGTGTGTCTAGGATTCCCTTTTGGCCAAACTGTCTAAGTAAACCTGGTCAAGATGCATGACATACACTGGTGTTCTTATGGTTGGACTAATTTTGGGCCTTTTTCAACCTAAATGATTCCATAATTCTATGACTTTAGGAAAATAAGTCCATCCATGTGCACCCAGTCTGATGTTTTCTGGATGCATCAGGCTCATGGCACGTGAATCCCCATCACTTGTGCACCCATTGTAGCATCTAGGAAATTAGATGAAACCTGAATGATGCTTTGCTCCAGTCCTCCCACATTTCATGCCTCTTTTGTTCACATCAGGTCAGGCTTCCATTCTCTATCACAAGAACCTAGAACAGCCACACTGGTCAGGCCAAAAGTCCCTCAAGCCCAAACATCCTCTCTCTTGTGTCACATAAGGTCATGGTTTTAGAAGTGGTTTTAAGAAAAAATACAAGCATTTATGATACTTCCTCCTAACATTCTTTCAGGTTTTGAGTACTTCCAGTTGGACACCTACTTCCTAAATTGACCTACCAAACAGAAAGCATTTAGCAGGTTTATTTTTCCAGTTATTAGTTCAAAGTTTCCAGCCTCCCCTTGAGCATTTAAACTTTCAGCAATCTTAATATCTTTTGGCAAGGACTTCACAGGCTCATTGTGTCCTTGGTTTTTCTGGTGGGTTGTTTTTTTCTTTTTTTTTTTGCTTGGAACTTTGTTCCACAGGCATCATTTGATGCCCTGTATTTCTTGAGGCAGAGGAGGGAACAGCTGATCCCTCTTTGCCTTCTCCATTGTCACCTGTGATTTTACAAATCTTCATCACACCCTTGCTTTACACACTTCAACAGACAACTGCAGAGCACTGCCTGACTTGCTCATTACTCTTTTGGGAGCTACTGCAGATCTTTTTTCAGGGTTCCTGAATTTTTTTTGTTTTTTTTTTTTTCTCAATGCATTGATTCTCATCAGCAAGAACCAGCAGCACAAGCCCCATCCCCGATTTGCACCTTGGGGCCGCAGAGTGGCACATGGCAAGCCATTTGCAGAGCCACAGAATCCCTCAAAAGTTCCACAATGCCATGGAATGATTGGAGAAAGGAGGAACGAGAAGCCATCAGCTGTGACAGACTTTGCTCCATGCATCACTACAGTGCACAAGCTGTAGACGGTCTTGTTATTAATGTGTTTTATTTCTCTGCTGCTACCTAATCTTGCCTCCCTGGCAAAAACCTGTCAGGATCTTGTTGCTTTTTTGCCTTTGAGCCTCTGAACTCACACGGTGTTTTGGTTTAATGAAGGTAACTCTGCTGAAAACGCTGACAAAAGAAAAATACTCATTCAACTGCGGCCGCTGGCTAGATATAAATGAAGAGGACAATGAGATCGTGCGGGAGCTCCCTGCCGAGGGATCTCTGGTGACTGAAGTCATGCCAGGTGAGAGCCACGGGCTCTGTGCAGAGGCTTGCTTAGGACCTGAATAGAAAGAAACCCTCTTTGTGTGAGAGATGCACAGGCAGACTGATGCAATTCAATTAACTTCTCTTTCTGGCACTTTCTCTCTGCAGTATTTTCTGTGTGCATCATTAGCTGCATGAAGCCTGAGAAATCCCAGCCTTTTTTTAATTCTTGTTTTTTTTCTTTTTTTTTGAGCAGATTCCTCTGTGGTGGGAAATGGCAGAGATCTGGCCGCAGTACAATAGTTTGGAGGGCTTGTTTTTTTTTAAACTTGTAATTTTTTTCCGGTCTCCCTTAAAATGTGAAATGCAAGGTTTGAGGAATATTCATAGAAAGCAAGTTTAGCTGAAATGCAATCTAAAATTTGACAATCATATTTTGGGCTTTAAAGTTTTATTTAGTTATATGCAAATTCATGCAGCTGTATGTATAAATATATCGTAAGTTGCACAGCACAGTGGTGTGTGCCTATGCATCTTTCAGTATGTATGAGCAATCCAAACTATTTATTCTTTTAATTGAACTGGAGATTTAATTAAGGAAAGCTGCAGAACTTTACCCTGGCTTCCTGGAGTGGCCATTTCTACCTTGACCTTGTGTCATAAGAATTAAATCTATTTAGAGGGAGAATTTAGGAGAGCAGAACACTTCAAGGTAGCTGGTGGGATTTTTCATCTTTCCACCAAAGCACCCACACTCTGTAGACCTTGAGTCCCCCATTTTCTGAAATTTCTGGTTCTGACATTGGTGATCTGCATGCAGTGGAGCAGTTTCTCAGAAGAGTAATTGTAATTGCAGATGTTATTAAAATGTAAATAAACCTGGTTTTGAAATGTATTTTTAATCAGCTGTGGAGAGGGTAGCTTGAATCCTCACTCAGGCACATTCCTGTGTGGAGAATTTGTGCTAAGCAGAGGTGAGATGCAGCAACTCATGCTGGGCTTGCAAGTGGATTTTGGAGGGAGGGTAGGAGCACTGCTTCTTGTCCCTTCCCCAAGGTGGAGAAAAGGGGATCTCTCTCAAAAGTTGGTTTGTGGGCTGGCTCCTTGTTATGATATTTCTTCCTGGAAATCCTTCACCCAATGAGATGGGAGGGCAGAGAGGAGGGCACGGTCAGGGGAGTAAGGTGGTGGATCAAAATCCATTCAGAAAAACCACATGACAACCTTAAAGGTGAAAAGCAGGCAAGACAATCCAACCTCCTGCATAGTTGGGACTTTTATAGGGATGATATTGGGAGTCTTTTCCAAACCTTATGATGTCATGATTTTATGATTCTATGATTATAACCATCCCAAGGGAGTGAGGCCAGCTGGGCCTGTCTTGTACCATAAATTCAACAAGAACAGCCCATTCCTCAGGTCTCTCAGCACTTGTCCCTTTCTAACTCTTCTTATCTGCCTGCCATGGCCCTGGATGCTGAAATTGTTATTTTCCCCATGCAGATTGCAAGGTTCCCTACCCCTAGGGCCGTCTTGGGAAGGCAGAAGGGGAGGGAGCAGGACAGGGGCACTGCACTGCATGAAGATTTTCTTGAAAGGGCCAAGATTTTTATGTCCTTGTTTGGAGGACTTTTACAGGTTCTCTCAATGCTTCAGGTCGTTCTCCTTTAGCTTTCTTTCCTCCCCTTTTCCTAGCGGTAACGTGGAAGCGTACAAGTCAGTATGCTGGCAGAAAGCACCAGCTGGAAGTACGAGCGCCTAAAGTTAGTTACAATAAATTTAAACGGCGCCTAACGGGCGTGGCTGGGGTCGTGTGGCTGGCTTGTGTCTCCCCAGTGATCAAATACCGCGTGACGGTGTGCACGGGCACGGTGAGCGGCAGCGGCACCGACGCCAACGTCTTCGTCTGCCTCATCGGCGACCAGGGGGACACGGGCGAGCGCGTCCTCTACAACTGCATCAACACCGTCAACAAATTTGAAAAGGGCAACGTAAGTTGGCACAGCGCCGCCTCAACGCAGGGTTTTTTAAAGCCCGCGGTGATTTAATAAGTTTTTTTTTCCCCTTTTTTTTAAAATGCGGGTTTGTAAACTCGGGTGATTTCCTTGCCAGCTCGGGCTAGGGAAGAGGGGAGAAATAAATTTTGTCGGCAGAGCATCGTAACAGGTTGCAGCTGGAGGGAGGCTTGGGTCAGGGACAGTGTGCCCTTGCTTGATGTATGCTCATGAAAGAGTCTCTTGGTTTGCTCCCTAGCTAAGTTCTGACTGCTNTCCCCTTTTTTTTAAAATGCGTGTTTGTAAACTCGGGTGATTTCCTTGCCAGCTCGGGCTAGGGAAGAGGGGAGAAATAAATTTTGTCGGCAGAGCATCGTAACAGGTTGCAGCTGGAGGGAGGCTTGGGTCAGGGACAGTGTGCCCTTGCTTGATGTATGCTCATGAAAGAGTCTCTTGGTTTGCTCCCTAGCTAAGTTCTGACTGCTGAAATTGCATCTTCAGACTGGGGAAGGCTTCCAGGAAATCTTCCAAGAATAAAAGAGAGCATTTTCCCTTCCATCTAATACAGAAAAAATTTGGCTCCTTGGCGCAAAGGAAGAAAAAAGCATCTTATTTAATGTGAAAGTCAGAACCCACAGCCTAACATGTTTCCTTTATAATTCCTCCAGTCTCCCTCAACCATGTTGCACACAATTTTACGTCTTATTTTCAAACTGATTTTCAATATATTTTTGTCTGTCCATGTCTGAAAGGAAGGGGGTGGAAATGGACTGAAATGAAGACAGAGCTTATTCCCTGGAATGCTGGAGATAATGAAGAAGTCGAATAGTAGTTAAAGCCCCTGCAGCATTGGCAGTATCAGTGAGCAAATAGTTTGCTGATCTGATCTATAGGGTCAAGCTACTTAATATGTATCCATTTTTGGATCTCTAGGGTCCAACTTAGACTGGTAAATTGTAATCAATACCTCCAGAAGGAGATTTTGAGAATCTGATCACAGAACTCTGCAGACTTCCCGTCTCTCGTGTCATTATTTGATTGAAGGTTCAGAGTGGAAAGAAAATGAAGATAAAAGGAGGTCACGTTTTCAAAATAGACCATTGAATTTAGGCTTCTGAAATATGCATTAGCACTTCGAATTTGCCTTTGAGTGTCCAGAATTTCCAATTCTTCACTGAAATCACTGAGCTCTTCTAGACTTTAAAAGAACTTTCATCAAGTATTTCTTGTTCTTTTAAGATCTGTCTGTGGAAATGTGGCAGTTATATAGTGTGAGAGTCCATTCTACTTCAAATTATATATAAGTTTGCATAAATGGACTTTGCAAACATCTTTTTTTGCCTATGCATTGACATTATAGATATTTTTGTTTTAAAAGGTAGAGGTCACAGGTTACATCCTGGAAAGGATGGCATTTTGTCATTTGATGAAGCCTGTGTTTGTCAAAATGGCAGCAAAATGAGTCGTGTTTTGGTGCTGAAGACAGTTTCAGTGCAGTTCCAAAGAAAGATGTTTGGTTTGCAGAGAATACAAATATTTTAAACACAGATAAAGGCTATTTTATGGGATGCTCCATCCTTGTCCAATTCCAGGTTGGATGAGACTTACATCCACTTGGTCTAGTGGAAGGTGTCCCTGCCCATGTCAGGTCCCTTTAAGGTCCCTTCCAGCCCAAACCATTCTAGGGTTCTGTGATGATTCTATGATATTTATTCACAAAAATAAGTTGTAGGCTAACTCGCATGAAGGAGGACAAAAAGGGAAAAATAATTTTGGCAATCAAATTATGTGATTAATAGTATGCAGATGACATAATCCAAACTGGAGCCTGTTAGCAGAAAACTGCTCTCCTGGCACCAGGAGCTGAAAGCTGGTGAATGAATGGGAAGTTGTTTAAGGATTGATCCTGACAAACTTAGAGCTCATATATTCAAGAGGCTGAATGAGTATATCTACACTGATTAACTTAGATACCCTGTTAAAAAGAAATGTTGCTAAGTCAGTATGGTCTCTAATCTACAGCCACTTAAACCAATAGTAACTTGATTACCAATTTGACTTTAAAAGTTTGCCTGCAGATGCAAACTAACAGCCTGTGTAGAAAGTAAGATTTAAAGATGCCTCTAAATTAAGTGTTTGCCCTGTTGTGGTTCCAGTTAGTTACTTACTCATTAATTTATATCAGCCATTAATAGGTAAGGTGAGCATCAGGACTAATGAATTGAATTACATTGGCTTGGACTGAGTCAGTGAGGTTTTGATGCCTTAAATCCCCAATTCAGCAGTTTTGAGTGTGTAAGTAGCATTGACATACGTAAGCCCATCACTAACACTTTAAGCAGTGGCAAAATACTTAGCTGTCTTCATTCTGAAGGTCAGTTTGGAGTCCTGAATGATGACATAATTATTATAATTTTAATAAATTTCAGTATTTGCATAAATACTGCCTTGCCACCATGCTTCCTGGGAGCTAGCTGGATATATGCTACCACCACGAGTGCTTTTGGGAGATGAAGAACAACCACCATGAGTCCTTTTGGGAGGTGAAAAAGATAGTGGTTATCTTTCTCTTACCTAAGCAAGGCATCTCAGCCAGATGGCCACCACAGCAGTCATGTCTCCTTGTTGGGCTGTGCACTGCAGATATGCTGTGTGTTTACACCCAGGATTTACCATGCATGTGCCATGTGTGTTCATCTGTACATGGGCCACATACTTTTGCCTGGCCTGGTTCCCAGAGGAGGAACTTGCTCTCTTAATGCATTTCTCTTCCCTCATCCATCAGGGATTGTTGGTGCCAGTCAGCTCTTGGGTAACAGAGCTCTGCTCTTGAGGGGCCATTCCTTGGGCTGATCTGTAGGTTGGTTATTTGAGCCTATTTCCAAGGGGGGAAAAGAGAAAAAGAGAAAAAGACATTAAATCCGTGTCTCTTGTGGGGTATTGGGGATATTTGTCTGCTGGGTTTGGTTCACACCACCCTCCAAACACAGCTCATGGAGCAGCTGGAAATACCCCTGTGCAGCCCTGCCCATACTGGCATGCCAGGAAATTAGAAGGAGTTAAATTGCGCTGGGTAGTCAATGCTGTCTGACTTTAACACAGTGTAACGACTTTGAACTGTACCTCCAAATACCTCCATAGATTTGGTCTGAAGTGACCTGCTTCTGACTTCTCAGAAAGCTTATATCTGAGCAGGGGTTTGAACTTGGATTTCCTGCCTCTATGTATGAATTTCTTAATAATGAAATTACTTATCTTTTTTACAGTTGTGGAGGGTGTGCAATGACATGGCAGATTTAAAATGCTGGCGGATCATATATTTACAAATCTAACCTTACACATCTAGCACAAATATTCAGGCTTTTTATTCTTTGGTAAATTTGCACTTTCTCCTTCATCCTGTGAAGAATTATCTTGCAGCATGCTGATGATGTTGGTTTGATTGCAACAATAAATTTGAGTTGTCTGTTTGCTTTTAAGGAGAAATATTGCCTTACCTTTTTTATTCTCCTCCTCAAAGGCTGATGAATTCTTCATTGAAGCAGTAACGCTGAAGCAGGTGAGGAGGGTGAGGATAGGGCATGATGGCAAAGGAGGAAGCAGTGGCTGGTACCTTGCCAAAGTGATAGTGAGGGAAGAAGGACAGCCAGAAAGTGAGGCTGTGGAATTCCCCTGCTACAGGTACTGGAAACAATGCTTGCAAATTAAGTCTCTGTCTCTGCATTTGCCAGACTTTGAAAAGCCTAGTTTTTGGTCCATGACTGGAATTTTCTGAGCACAGTTTAATCCTTTTTATTTATTCATCTGTTCATTTATTTTTTGCTAAGCCTGAAAGCAAAGAGTGTGTTTTGGGAGGTTTAAGATACAGTTAACTCCCCTTACCAACTGACCAGCAATATGAATTGTGAACTTCTCAGCAATCAGCTCAGTAATGCGGAGAATTTCCAAAAGACAAAATGCAACCTTCCACTACCACACCCAGTGTCACTGCAATTGCTTGCTGCAGAAACACACTCTGCAATCTGCTGGTGTTACTGCATGTAATGAGGTTCTGCTCCCTCACATGCACATCCCATCCTTCTGGGAGCTATGGGATGCTATTTTTGTGTTGGGAGCATGCAAGATTATTATGCTGCCATCTCGAGAGCTCCTTGCATGAGGGGAAATGCATATCTTGCAGAGACAGTGGCAGGGCAGAGGGCTGTGGCTTAACCCTGGGGGTGAGTTGTAAGTGCAGTCTTCTCTTCCCCACACAATCAAGTGGCCAAAAGAAATGTGCTGTACTGAGGCTGCCTGTGGGGAGCAAGATGCATGATCTGTTCTGGCACTAAATGGGGTCTGCCTCAACACTGCAGCACAAACTAGAAAGAACTGAGTGAAAACATTAAATATTAATTCCAATGTAGTCCTGCTTACCCTGTCAGGATGTTCACCCTGTAGGATGGACATCCAGTGAGCTCCATTTAACACCACCAAGTACCTGTTCTAAAAAATCATCTCCCAGGGACAAGTGGAATTGTAAAACTCAAGCACAATTATTTTAAAATTGAAGACAAAGGTAAAGCCCCTAAGCTGATTACTTGTCTCTTGAAAGGACTCCACTATAATGAGGGGAGCCAAATACGAAACAGGAGCCAGCCCCAGCCTCTTGGCCTTGCTAAAGCCCCGTCACATCAGAGAGCAAATTCAGTGTGGGGACAGCACGGAGCAGCAGATATAATGTCTTCTTGGTGGTGAAAAGCAAGCCACTCTCTCCCTTCTCAGAGAACAAACAGCCACATACTCATTGCTGCCTTTTGATCCATATTTAACAAACATATGAGTTTAATGAGTTAAGCAAGCAAGCTAGACAGGTTTTTCCTTGGACATGAAGTGTCCATGTGAAGGGCTGTTTTGCTCAGACTCCTCAGAGATATTTTTGTGTCTAACTGCACACAGCAGCTGTCTCATTTTAGAGATTTCCTTTTTGAATTGTCTCCTAAGGTGACTGCTACACTGGGTGTCTTCCATCAGCTCGGAGTGACTCCCTTCCCCTTCATTTTACACCTGTGGATCAGGAACACCAGTGGGCATTCCCCTCAGGCCAGGGACAGGAAAAGGACAGAGAGAAAAACTCAAGAATTTATCCCCAAAAATATTCATGGTGTACCTTTAGGCTTCAGGTCACCAGCGACGGAATTCCACTCTTCTTATCTTTCTAAATGTCTCTTTTCCCAAGTGATACCACTGTTGCTCTTGTGGCTTTATTTGCTGTCCTTGTGCCAGCATTATCTCTTTCCTCTCAGATTGAGAAGGTGACATGACTGATCGCCACCAAGCACAGGGACAGCTGCTCCCTCTCACTCCCTTTGGTGCCCGTGTCTCCCTGGAGACTGAGGCATCATCGCAGTGTACGGGTGTCGTCATGGAGTCCGGAGAGATCTGAGGGCGAAGGTGCTCACCCACTGCATCCTCCAAGTGAGGGATAGACACTTCCATGGCCTGCAGTGTTTGGATGTTCCTCTCCACTCCTGTAGGCCAAGGACAGCTTATGTCCTCACTGCTTTGGCAGGAGCTCAGGGAGTCCTGCTTCACCCGCCTCTTCAGGGGAAAGACACGGGAAAAAAGATTTGTCCAAGAAGGGGCAATGCAAGTGAGGTTTGTTAGAGACTCCATCCAAGGGGTACACCAGGGAAATTCTCTTTCTGCTCAGCCAGTAGACATGTTCTCACTGCCTTTATCTCTGAGACTTGATTAACTTCTACTCTTCTACACAGCACAATTGCATGGTGATGGAGAAAACACCTTTTGCTGCTGAGTTCACACTGAAAATTACTCCATTGACCTTGTGACACTCAGCTGCTCCTGTGAGACAGCTAGGGGACAAAATGCCTTCCCGCAGAAACACATCTCACCTGTGCAGAAAGCTCCACAGGCTCCTTACCTCTGTGCAAACCAGGCTGCAACACACCTGGGGAGCAGACACTCTGTCAAAAAGCTGCCTAACCAGCTTCCTCTCTCACTGATATCTTTAACATGCCCTTATAGATCTTCATTGCATAGAACTTGTTGAAGTCTCTCTGTTCTTGTTATTTACAATATTTATATACACAACTGTTTTGCCTTTTAATTTGAAATCTTTTCTGCGACTCCACAGGATCATCTATCACTTAGTAATCACGAGACCTCTCTAAGAAGAACTGTCTTTGTTGTACAAGGGAGGCAGCAGAGATAAAGGGAAGCTAAGTGGATTAATTGTGAGTTTGTGTCAGATTCAGGAAGAGCATTGAGAAATAACGACTCCCAGGCCTGTGCTTTCAACTCTTTAAAGAGTTGGCTTGGAGTCAGTGATTTTTAAAGCAGTCATTTGATCCATGCTTGCAAGAAGTAAATGCAAGTTACTTCCCCAAACGTTATTTGCAAAATTACTAGTACATCACTTGGATGCAGTACTATTCCTCCCTTATGACCACATGGCATTATAATATCCATTATAATATCCATGCTTTTAGGACCTGAATATTGAATCATTCAGTGGCATCACTGAACAGTTTATACCTTGTAATACCTGATGTGGTTTAGGTATGGTGATGATGAATACTGCTGCAAAGCTCAACATCAAGGGAGTTCAACTTTTGCCCCAGAAATGGAGCCAAACTTTTTGAAGATCAAAACTGAGTTCTTCTAGTGTCATTTTCTCCTCAAAGCTCCCTGGAAGTCCAGGAATGGACTAGCTGACATGCTCTAAACCAGCCTATTTTTTATAATATTTATATCCCAGACAGAAATGAATTTTCAATCAGACAAAGTCGTGAGTTAGTGATAGGATAGAATTTTACATGCTATAAATCATTACAACTCCACTGATACCTTCAGTGATATGTCATTAAACTTTTTTTCTAAGCATCTGGCCCCCACCATCCTAATTTTTCTCCAGCACAAGCATAAGGGAACATTGTTAATTATCTGAAGAACAATAGACCATGAATGGGATGATGCACTAGGAGACTCCTGCAAAAGAACATTTATTCAATCAAATGCCAAAAAATGTTCATCCTACAAAGGAGCCAGAGAAACCTCCTTTTCTTGCCTAAAAATAAACTGAAATGTCTATCTCTTTTTACACATTTTTGTATATAGGTTATATTTAAAGGCACACACAAATACATATGTGCCTCTGAATCTAATGGATGTGCCAATCATTCTAATTGCACTCAGGCTGGGTTTCAAATGCTATATATTATGTCATATTGTATTTTTTCCAGTGGTCATCTGACTCTCTGATCCTCTAGAAATTCTGAAGTGGCTTTCATGTCATATTTCTGTCCTCTTTGAGTTATGTTTGTCATAAAGCAGGTCTTTAAAACCAAGGATCTGACACAGGACACAGCTACACCCTTGCAAAATCCACAGTGGCATGTGAATTACATTCACTAAAATCATATAGAGGCTCTGATAAAATAAAAGATTTGACATGCCTTTTGTACTAGAGATATGATGGCACTGCACTGAAATATTCTATTTTCTGCAGCCAGATATGTCAATCCATTTGTGTTTGGGGTAAGACTATAAACCCCTGGTTTCAATCTGCTGCTCTGTGATATGCTGTTGGAATTACACTGAAGTGAAATTAGGATATTGATGCATATGTAATGAAAGGAAGGGATGCAGGGCATTGCTCATCCAAATATTTCCTCTGTCACTAATCTTCTTGAGAAAATAGTGCTTCTGCCACTCCTGGCTGCTCTCTTGGCTGAAACAGCACAAGGAGCTTTAAAGACACTTCTGCTGATAAACCTCCCTCTTCTTCCTCCAGTAACCTCCCTCTTCCTCCTCCAGTCCAAGATACACTCCTTCTCTTGCCATCACTATCTACCAACACTGGTAGAGGGAATTTCTTTATCTCAGGGTGTGTCCTGCTTTTCTGATTTGTTTTTCTCCTCTGTCCTCACTGCTGAGGCAGTTGGCATTTGCTGTGCTGCACACAGAGATCTGGTTCTTGTGGGATGTATTTTTATCCTGCTACCTCAGTGCAGGAGAGATTCACTCAGATTCACCCCAGATACCCCTAAAATGTCAGCAATGGTGAAGGTGACAGAAAACAGCAGCATGTCCACTGGCAACAGAAACAGCAGCTTACAGGGCACGAAAAAACAGAAGGAGGAGAGTAGAAGTGTGTCTACCTTGTAGCTTCTGCCTTCCTGAAGGCCTTGCTGAGTTCAGTGGTCCTGGGGTGGTGGAATTCAGGCTTGAATTTTGTGGGTCCTCCCACTTAACATCCATGTACACAGAAGCATCTTGACTTTTGGGATGACGTGATCCCCTAGCCATTGGATACCTGTCCAAGGATGTGAATCCTGAGCCAACATCAAGAACTACATAAGACAAAAGGTATTAAGGACCAGTTTTAACAGGTAAAATAACCTCATCCCACCCCAGCCCAAAAATATCAATAAAGGCTTCCTTTCTTAAGACAACATGATGTCTTAGCATGCTCTTATTGTAATCTACCCTTGCTCAATTTTTGTCATCTGTTTCACAGTCTTCTGCACAGATTTGCCTGCTTCTCTATCCCACTAGAGCCTTCAGCCTCCTCTGAGGAACAACACCCCATCAGATGCCCTCACATGGTGCTCATCACACGTTCATGTGTTCTTCATTTTCATGCTGACCACCTGAGCTTTTAGCCCTGTCCAAGCCCACCTGCACAAGGCCACCTGCTTTACTGAGAGAAAGGGAAGAATTTGGGTAGAGTGCATACCCAACAACCTCCCAAAGCTCAGAGGGAAGCTGGGGCTGGAGACATGTGTCTGCATGGTGGGACTCCTGTGCATCCCTTTTGCATGAGAACACTGCTGCTCCTGCTTCCAGCACTGGCTGGCTCCAGCCCATGTTTGGATTTCTTTCCTGGTGCTGTTTTTTGTTTTTGTTTTTGGGGTTTTTTTGCATGGTTTCTTTGTGCTTATTGTTTTCCTCTGGGTGGGAGGAGAGGGGAGAAGATTGAAAATATAATATTCCTTCAGATGGATGAAGTGGAGACATACCATCCTAGGTCTTCCAAAATATCTGGTCCAACTGGTGATGACTTTGAGCTGTGCTGGCTTTTTACCAGCAAGGTGCCTTAGGTTTGATCCAGCTCTCAGCAGCTTTCTTTGTTCATGTCCCCAAGTCCTGGTGCTGAGGGTTGTTTTGTGGTTTCCATACGTGCTGACTCACTGTCAAAGATGGAAACTTCAATGGGAGGTGATCTTCCCTTCTTTTTGGCACTCAGGTCAGCCAAGGACAATGTGTGTGTCACAGTGACAATGTGTGGGACAATGTGTGTGTCAGAGTGGCACTGTGGGAAGCTCACAGGGCACATGTGCTTCACATGTTTGTGCAAAAACACCTGTGGTCCAGCCCGGCCACCTTTAAAAAGAAACAGTTTCTGGGGGTTTGTTTTCACTCCTTCTGGCTCTGGAGACATTTAAATACTCTGCATGACCTGCCAGAGAATGCTCATTTGTCCTTTTCTTGCCCCTGCTGGTTTGAAACAGTATTTTTAGCTGCACAAGGCGCTGCTGCAGATAGATGTGTACCTGGGAACAATGAGCATTCTGGGAACTGCTCCTGCTCTCACAGCACCACTGTGGGAAACCTGACCCTAAACAGATGCTTACAGGAATATACTGAGTGCTGCAGAAGCCTGGGTTTGAAGAGGAAAGCGAGAAACCTCTGCCAGGGCCCTGGGTGTTGTCATGCAATGGTTGCTGTAGGGCACATAATGGGGTTGAGGCTGTAAATACTTCACCCCTGAGGCTGAAGGAGCAGATGTGAAGGTTGCCAGGTTAGTAATTAATTCCCCTCTGTTTTGGGAGGGGACTTTTGGAGGGGGACTGAAGAGGAAACTTTTGAAAAGTGCTATGTAGTGGTAGGATAAGGCAAGAAATTATTTTAAGCTGAAGGAGGGCAGAGAGATTAGATATTAAGAAGAAATTCTTTACTGTCAGGGTGGTGAGGCCCTGGCACAGGTTGCCCAGAGAAGCTGTGGCTGCCCCAACTCTGGAAGTGTTCAAGGTCAGGTTGGATGGGGCTTGAAGCAACCTGGGGTAGGGGAAGGTGTCCCTGCCCATGGCAGGCAGCTGGAACTGGATGGCCTTTAGGGTCCCTTCCAACCCAAACCATTCTATGATTCTCTGATTTTCCTTTCAGATGTTTTTCCTTTGAGATCATGCTACAGTTTGCTTTGTGCCCAGCTCCTCTTCTTCTAGACTTCTTAATTAGTCTAGTTGGATCTTTAGTGTTGAGAAATATTGCAAATCCTTCCTTTTTGCTGATGTCAGCTGCCTGCACATACCCAGCCCTGAAAATGGGAATAACATCATTCATCCCCTTCTTTATATATATATATATATATATATATTAAGTAAGGGCTTGNATATATATATATATATATATATAACTTCATTCATCCCCTACTTTAGTAGTAGAGGCTGCAAGGCTTTCTGGTCAACAAAGGTGAATGCTCTCAAGGCACTAGGACTGCCTGCTCACAGGAATAACTTGTGGTTGTGGAGTTTGTGCTTTTCAGACAGATGGACATCACAGCAGATGCTTATCTACTGCAAGCAGAGCTCCCATGGTCCCTCTTCTTGGAAAAATGGAGATTTAATATGTGGCTTCCGTATGGTCTGGTCAAGTTCCTGCTAAGATAACAGAGATGCAGAGCCCTCTAAAAATATCTTTTTGACTGTAGTGTGGATATGGGCTATGTGTGAAGCCAGTGTAGATTTTGAAAGGTCTAACAGGTGCTAATTATTCAAAGATAACTTACTTCTGTTTGTAAACCAGATGGCTTGACAAAAATGAGGACGATGGTCAGATTGTCCGAGAATTAGTGCCTGCTGGGGAGTCACCATTGCTAAAAAGTGAGTTTAGCTTGGTAAAAAGGAGGTCTGGGTTTGAGTTGTACATGTACATGTACATGTAATAAACCAAATGTACAATTTTATGTACATGTACATAAAAACATGGATGTGTTTATTTGCTTTATTCTTCTCAATAATTCTTGTCAGTTCCCAGTAAATCTACTGGGCCTTTTTTGCCATTCTTTTGCAAGAAGCTGCAGTAGGTCATGCTGAGAGAAATGCCTCTGACTCTTAAATTCTAGTTTATGAATGGGAAAAGAACATAATTGCAACATTATTTTTGTACAAAGAAACATTGATTTTTAAAGTTGTGATTTGTTTGAGAACTGCCTTCTTGTATACCCTTCTCTGAAGGATCTTGAATTGCCACTGTTTTAGTAGAATAAATGCCATCAAA
Organism: Leptocoma aspasia; assembly: GCA_013399835.1. Taxonomy (NCBI): domain Eukaryota; kingdom Metazoa; phylum Chordata; class Aves; order Passeriformes; family Nectariniidae; genus Leptocoma; species Leptocoma aspasia. Next base: position 318,089 of record VXAX01006783.1, read on the forward strand.
TAACAGCATTCTCTGAAGAAAATCACCAAAAATATTATATTGTCCTTTTCTGGAGAACCAGGGCTCCAGTGCTACAATTTTCTTTAGAAAATGGTGCTTGCATAGTGCAGGTTGTGGTGTTTAAGAAAAAAAAAAAGGTCAAAGTTATTGAATTAAATTGTAAGTATAAAAATGGCAAAATAATCCCATTTGCCTAAGTGCATTTTTATGCCTTGGGTAATAATCTAACAGTGAGAGGGAGGCATACAGAATATTTTATGCTTACTAGTATACCTATTGGATCTCTTTTTTTTTTTTTTGGTGAATATCTCCAAGATGTGAGAGCTTCTCCATGTGGCCCTAAGATGCTGGATGCATGAATGGAGGGCAAATCCTTTCTGTGTCTGTATCTGGAGCCTTCCTCCCATAAAAGTTGTTTGAAGCCAATTGCCTGGCTGGGCACTGGAAGTGCCACTCACATGTCTGTGTTTTGTACATCAATCTCACTCCAGATGTCAGTTATCACATCAGCGTGAAGACAGGAGATATCCCTGGTGCCAGCTCAGATTCCAAAGTTTTCATCAAACTCTATGGTGAAAAAGCAGACTCCAGCAAAGAGCCTCTCTTAGTCTCTGATAATGATCTAGGCAACTATTTTGAACGTGGTCGAGTGGATGAGTTTACTCTAGATATGATGGATATTGGAAAGGTAAGAATTAATTGCAGGTGGCTCTATACTTTGTGCAAGTGTCTGAATTCAGGATCTAAATAACACTCCATATTGAAGGTGATGAAATAACCTTTGACATTTACATTGGATGCTAAGAGACACATTTTACATAGATTTTACACCAGTAATCTATTGTGCATGCTGGCATGTGAGGAGGGTTTCAAGCCCATAGTTAAATACATATATAAATTATTTACATGAACACTGTGGAAGAACACCGTACCAGGCTAAGGAGACTGTTTTACATTAAGCAAATTCTGTTGTGTTGGGTTTTTCCCTGCCCTCTGGGTTTCTGTTTGCTTTTTTTTTCCAAAGATCAACCGAATACTGATTGGGCACGATAACGTGGGCCTGCGGTCCGGCTGGTTCCTGGCCAGTGTCCAGATCACAGTTCCAGTCCAGGGAAGGCAGTACATGTTCCCCTGCAACCGATGGCTTGACAAGGATGAGGCTGATGGCAGGGTGGAGGTGGAGGTCTACCCCAGTGAGATTTTGCCTATTGAGAAATGTAAGAGAACACGGTGCTGCTTTAAAGCTAGGGCTAAATATGTATTGCTCCCGTTCTTCAGAGCAAGGTCACCACTGTCTTACACAACAAAACCAAAAAGTCACCATTCCTATGAGCTTATATTGGTGAGGAAAGTAAAATATTCTCCTAATGTTTTCTGAAAGGGTTGGAAAAACATTACAGAGATTTTCATCTCCATTTCCTGAGACCATATGAAAAATTTACATCCCGGGCAGCACAACACAGCACAAGACAATGTGCTTCTTCACTGCAGTATCAGTGGGTTCTTCTTTTTTCTACATTTATCTGCCCCAGTCCTTTTTTCTCTTTATGCACCAGCACATGTCCCATCCTGTCTTTATTACCCTGTTTCCTGAAAAGGAGAAGCTGTTTGATAAATAAGTGCCAAATCCCTACTGGCCACTTGACTTTTATCAGTAGACCCATTTTCTTTTAAGGCTACAGTTAAAATTTGCTGTCGGATCCTGAGAAAGAATGCTGTGTTTTTCCCCTGCTCTCTGTAACTCCCTCCCTTGTACTGTACTAAGGAGATCATTCAACCACTCTATAGTTAGTACTGAAACAAAATTCCCTTTTAAGGCTCTGTTTTGCACCCCTCTGACACTGGCTAATACTTGTAAAAGGAAAACTATTAGGTTAGTCCTCAGTGAAGAGTTCTGTTATCTCACATTTAGTTTGGATAAGAGCAAATGGTTGGCTATGTGGACATTTGTTAAGACAAGGTAATTTAATTTCGAACCTGAGCCCCCGGGAATGTTGTTATCTGAGTTTCTCTGCTGATTTAATTGCTTTATTTTTGGACCAGTGATAAACTATGAGGTGTCTGTAGTTACTGGAGACGTGCGAGCCGCAGGCACCAACGCCAAAGTCTTCATGCAGATTTATGGTGAGACTGGCAAAACGGAATTGATCATCTTAGAAAACAGATCCAACAACTTTGAAAGGGGAGCCACAGATATCTTCAAGGTATGGAGAAAGCAGCCACTACCACTTCTAAGAGGGGAAAGAAATGATCAGCCAAAGTTGAGACATCAGTAGAGTAGCTGGCCCAAGCATACCAAAAAAAAAAAAAAAACCAAGACTTTTCAAGAAAATTGCAGGTCTGGCAGTATCTACTGTCCTCTATCCATAGCTTTGGTAGGCTTTTTATTTCTTTATGGGGTTTTGTGTAGGGACTTGCATCTTCTGAGGGGCTACTAGCAAAGGTGTCATTGAAATTTATGATTTAATGGCAATATTTGTTTATATTCACCTTCAAAAGACTTTAAACTTCATCTCAAAAGACTTTAAACTTCGTGCCTGACCACAGGTTATTGCCAATTCTCATTGCATAACTGGGGGGAAAAGAAAACACATTTGTATGAGAATATAAGGGATCCCAGGTCTGCCTGTGATCACACACACACCATTAACTACGGGTACAGATGTCAGCCCTGCAGAGGTTTGCAGCTGTAATTCCTGAGAATGTGTGAATTCCCCATGGATTTTACAGTGCCTGTAATGCTGTTCCAGTGGGCACTGCACAGCCCTGGTGCTCGATGTGCACAGCTCAGTCCTCCAGGTATGAGGATGGCCAGAATTCAGGTTTATACTGCAGAGCCCACACATCTTTCTGAACATGCCAGCAGCAAAGGGAGTGTTCAGAGGGATGAGAAACCTCCAACATAACTCTAGGGACTTGGATAATCCAGAAAGGTGTCCTGGGCTGACAAGGTTGCAGAGAGAGCGTGGATCACAACATGGTCAGGCATTCTCTCCTTTTGGGACCATTGTTCTTTTCTGCCTTGTTAGCTTAGGTGTTAATTAGGGGTTTCTGCCCAGGGAAACCATGGTTTGTGGGGCAGGAATGGTCATAGCACCTGCCCTGATGTGGGATCAGAGCAAAGACAGGATGCTCTGCCAGGGCACGTCAGAGCCACATCCTTCTGTACTGAAGGAGAGACCAACATCTGGACAGTGAAGCAGAGAGTCCAGGTGGAAGCAGGATTTAAGGCACATCTGTCGTGTGTGCTCAGAGCACAAAACTTGGCACAGCAGTGCCTGAGTCTTCTTGTGAATTTGCAGTCCCACAGAGGTTGGATCCACCTCAGCACAGTTAAGCTTGGAGCTAATTGCTGAAGCTCCCCTGAACCATCAAGACTGGGATATCCTTCCTGTTGTCAGTTGCCAAATGGAGGTGCCTTTATCCACAGCTTTACCAGTTTTGTACTGTGTATTTTTGAGATCAGTTCACCTCCTTCTGCCTCATTTTCTTGCTTTACTGAATGGAGTTACTGATGTTTATCTATTTTTAATGAGTTTTTGGGGATTTGAAATGACTAGTACCTTATAAATGTTTGCTTTTTAAAAACTCTCTATAATTTTAAGATTAGGTTTCTCTGATTTTAAAGGAAAGAAGCTTTCTAAAATTTATGAGTAAGAGCTATTAGCCAATATCAGATTTATAATAAAGCCATATGTACAGTGTTCTGTTTACATAGCTTTGCTTATATCCTCTTTCTGATATTTATTGCCAGATTTGAAAATTATGCCCATTTCTGTGATTTTTTTATAAGCACACAGGGCAGAAGCTCCAGAGCATTAATAAATAGATCGTCTATCTCTTTCACTATATGAATGTTTACAAAAAGACACAGGCAAAAATAAGGTTCTGTGAGCTACATGATAATAGGAAATGCCATCAGTCATGGACAAAGCATGCAGGATGATTATAGTAAATCTAAGGGTAAAGCCGTATAACCAAAGATACATTCTTTATGTCAGGACAGCGGGATCAATTTTAGTTTTTTGATAAGCATCTTGTGTGCAATTGATTTTGTTTTAATCTACAAAACGCTTCTAGACTAAAACCTTACATGCCAAGTGCCAGATTTCAGCCTGAAGCAAATGTTTGCAAGTTTTATAACATAAACACTGCATAACAGCATAAGCAATCATCAGAAACAAGTCATGGGTTGTTGAAGGATTGTGTGGAGTAAAATCTTCTATCCAACTTCATTAGGTAGTAATCCAGACAGATAATCTAAACCAAGAAGGTTTTGTGTCTGCTGTGCTGACTAGAGGGATGTAAATCTTCTTACTGATCAGCCTTCTGCCACTGAAGCACTGTAACCACTAACAGTTGTATCCTCTCTGCTCACCAGAAAAATGAGAAAATACTTCTCTAATTTTCCAGTGAGAAGGAAGGAGAAGGGCACTCCAAACCCACAGTCTGTGTCAGAGATCGTGTTATATGAGTTAACTGCCTTTTCACTGCACCATTATTGCTTCTTGCTGGGTTCATATCCTGTGCTGAGTATGAAAGGCATCTTATTATTAATTTTCAAAATGCCTCATGCACTGAGAATCTGTAAAAACCTGGTGTGGTATTATCGTATATCCATCTTTAGTGACAACACAGAGACAATACAGGTAAGGAGAGCAATGAGGAAGTAGGGAGCCCAATAAATATGGATTTAGCGCCTCTCCTCACCATGGCTGCTCTGAATGTCTTCAGCTTAATCCGTTAAGATGAGATTTGGTAATGGAAAGTATGAAATAGTAAAGCAAGAAGGAAAAAATAAATGTAAGCTTGCATTAAGAAATTGTTCTTATCCTTGCTTAGATACTTTGTGTGATAGAGGCCGTGCTTCTCATTTTTAAGAATGCGCTTTATGAAATTAAGATTTTCTTCTATCCCTCTGGCTGCTGACTTTCCCTTGGTGACAGAGAGAGGCTGCAGATGTTGGAAAGATTTATAAGATTCGGATAGGCCATGACGGGACAGGCATTGGGGATGGCTGGTTCCTGGAAAGCGTCACGCTGAAGCGCCTGGCCGCTAAAACAACGGAGTCTGATAAAAAGAAGAAGAAAAAGAAGTCTGATGAGGAGGAAGAGGAGGAGACCAAGGAGGAAGAAGGAATGGATGTCTATACATTTGTGGCACATCGCTGGCTGGCTAAGGACGAAGGGGATAAGGAGCTCGTGGTGGAGCTGGTGCCTGATGGAGAATCTGAGCTGGAGGGTAAATACCAGAGGGAATGTGTCTGTCTGTCTGTCTGTCTGTCTGTCTGTGTGTCTATCCAGCCTCTGCACGAAGGATGATAACCACACTGGGCTGCTTGGCAGGACCATTTATTCCCCACAACCACCCTGTTGCCCTAGGCATGCACTATATCTGTGGTGGATCAAGCTAGGGAGGAAGAGGATGGTGGGTAAACTAAGGCAGAGCATGGAGAAGACAGCCTGAACTTGGGATGTCCTAAAGGACTTCTACAGGATTCATCAAAGGTGGCCTGGGGCACTTGGATCAAGAGTCCCAGAGGTTACCACTGTGGCTGAGAGTTTAGCAAGATGTAACTGCTGTTATGGCCAAGGAGAGGGCCTGGAGGAAGACAGAGCTGCTCATGTTTTAATATTTAAATGACAAACAACAAACCCCAGGCAAACTCTTTCTGTGCTGGCACTTCGGGAGTTACACACTTCCACTGTGAGCCCTGGATTTGATGAAATATGGCCATTTCTGGGGTCCTTCTAACCTGCCTTTGCAATTTTACTTGCAGAAAATACATATGAAGTCCACGTCCTCACTGGGACTGTGTGGGGGGCTGGGACAGATGCTAATGTCTTCTTGAGCATCTACGGCATGGAAAGAGGAGACACGGGTGAGCGCCAGCTGAAAAGGTCAAATAACCTCAACAAGTTTGAGAAAGGACAGGTAATGCATGAGCTCCACTCACTCAAGCGAGGAGGAGGCTGGCAGGGCTCTCTTGGTTGACGGCTGGCCGTTCAATACAGCTCCTTCTCACCTCTTTCAAACATGTTTTATTTCTGAAATATATTTTATAAAGCAAAAATGCTTCAAAACATTTTCCAGGGGAGATTAATTTGAATAATCAGCTGAACACCAGTTCCATGTTGGAGTTACTTTCTGTGTCTGCTTCCTGTAAGCATTGTGGTAATAATGCTTCCTTTCAGGAATACCTAAAACTTACAAACTTCAAATTAATATTGAAGAGTATTTTTGGGGCAGTTCAAGCATGTAGATATTTAGATGCAAAAGCTATTCTGAATGTTCTACCCAGCCAGCCAGGAATAAAAGCAATATTACACACTGTGCTGTAATTACGTTATAATCCAATCCAATTAAAGATCATCTCTTGTATGTTGAGTATTTGCTATAAAAAGTTTATGAACAATTAACAAAAAAACACCTACTGTTATAGCCAGGAGTTTTTCAAGGAATAATTCTGAAGAACAAAAAATTATAGAAACAAAAAGCAGCTGTGGAAAACTTGCAACCACAAAAAAAAAACGAGCCCTAAGGTTGTTAAATAAGCTGTTAGCTGTGATTTATGAGCTTGGCACTGGTGAAACCGCAACCTGCACATGGTTCTTCATTCAGTGGGAAGAGCTCCAAGCTGCAAATGTAATGCTCCTTACTCTTGGGAGTACAAACCCAAAGTCTACCAACATATTAATCACATTAAGATGTTTAAACTGTTATGATAACGAGGACCATCCTGTCACACTAACACAGTTAATAAATGATCCTCTTGGTTGTGGTAAATGACAAAAGGAAGAAATTCTGAAATATTTGAAATTAAGCATATGGGCTGTATTTTGGGGCTGTCCCATGCAGAGCCAGGAGTTGAACTCAGTGATCCTTGTGGATCCCTTCCAATTCTGGATATCCTAAGGTGTGCAGGAGAATTTCCATGGAGTCAACATGTTTTTTGTCCTGTTCCAGTTTCAATCTGTGGGAAAATACTAAGCCTGAAAGGAATGATATTTAGCAGAGAGGAGTTAAACTTACAGGAAGCTGAAACTGGGATGAGGTAAAGAGAGGAGTGAAGGGGGGAGCAGCTCCAAGGCTATTACTGCCTTGTAGGAGCCAAACATGAGTGTTAATGGGAGACCTCAGAGCTCTGTGGTTATTTTTGTACACCCACACAAAGAGTACAAAGAGAACTTACAAATAGCTATTTTTTTAATGGCGAAAAGTATTACCCTTGCCCATTTGGTGTCTTTCTTTCCTTTTTTCCTTGAAAACACAGCCATTTACCTCTTGCCTCCTGTGCAGGTAGATGTCTTCACCATCAAAGCCATTGACCTGGGTGAGCTGAAAAAGCTGCGGATCCGCCACGACAACTGTGGTGCTAGCCCCAGCTGGTTCCTGGAGAGGGTAGAGATTATTGACCTCAAAGAGAGCACCACGTGAGGAGCCTGTTGCGCCCTTTTCACGTGGTCAGGAAAGGGGCCACGTTCTCAGGAGCCTGCAGAGCCATGGGGAGGCAGAGGAGATGCAGGAGGGCATCGTTGCAGCTCCTCAGCAGCTCGCAGGGAATGGGCATCCTTTGGGAGCCTTGTGGTCACTGTGCCATGATACAGGGCCTGGGGCCATCCTGAGGTACCTGGGTGCGGGGGGGTCATGCTGTCCCAGCACCTCTCTAATTTGGGAACCAGCAGTGTTTGTAAGGGAACCTCAGCTTTTTTCTGTTTCTCCTGGGATGGGCTCATCTCTCCCTCCTGGAGCAGAGGCTGCACTCAAGCATTTCCCTTCTAGGCCCCACTTTGGAAGTCTCTGAGCTCACATTTTGTTTGCTTTTTGTACTTAATGCAAAGATCTGGGCCAAAAGCAAGTTCTGATCTAAGGAAACTCTCATGATTTCCATCCAGACAGCTGGATGAGCAAAGAATGGGCTGTTCAAAACCTGAAATATAGGCTTGCCTTCGAGCTGGAATGTGCTGGAAATCACATGCTTAAAAGTTGCACAACGCTCTGATAGGTGGGACCACTCTTAAGGATAAGATGGGTCCAGGCTTCATAAACATAAAATGTCTGGGAGGCTGGAGGTTCCTTCAATTTACTGAACTCTTTCTGGGAGTGAAATTAAAATGAATCAACCATGTGGGGCTGGCAGCCCAGAAACAGCACTTAGCAGTATGTGCTCCCTAACCTATTTATGGATTTAGTTCCCACAACACCAGATCTCAAGGATGAAAACAGATGTACAGCTCAGCTTTGAGTAATCTTGTTGTTTTGTGGGGGTTTTTTTCCTTCAAGTAGCCTCTGATCCGTGCTTGTTTATGTTATTAAAGCCTGTGAAGTCCTGTGTAAGCACTGGGTGCTGCTGTCATTTTGTAGGTATTACTTTCCATGCCAGCGGTGGTTGGCAGTCGAGGAAGACGACGGTCAGATTGCCAGGGAGCTGGTCCCAGTGGATGAAGCATTTGTAAAGAAAGATTCAGAAAATGATGGCCAGTCCCCTGCAACTTTGGGCCTGGAACAGAAAGGTGGAATGTATATGTGGGCCTTGCATTTTCTTCCAGTGTGGGGTTGGAAAGGAACCAACTTGTTGGTGCTGTTGAGGGCATTAGCACTTAGCAGTAGCGGTTATTTACTGTGTTGTGAGTAGTTTTGCCCCAAAATGAAATCTTCAGGTGTGAATGAAGTGTCAAGTGTGTGTCAGACTGTAAGGAGTGGACCCTCCTCATTTTTAGTTGATTTAATCATCTTAAAAGATTGGACCCAAAGTGACAAAGCTAGGAACAAGGGTAGTATGTTCAGTCATCATTTTTGAGCTGAAATGCATATTGGTTGCTAATATCTAAGGAATAAATCTCATTCACTTCACATCATGGACTGTAATGGTTAAATGTTCCAATATGAAACTGAGCAGAGAGGAAACACACCCAGAGAAAGAGAAGGGACCTAATTTTATCTCTCTTTCCATCTTGCTGCTTGTGTCTGTTGTCCTCCAAAATAACTTTGCCTCACTTGTAAATAAATTTGCATGGTAACCACAGAGCACAGTCCTGGGTCTGATGCTGCACGGTGCTGAGGGCCCAACACTTTCAGTGGTTTCATAACCAGTGAAAGGTTTTAAACTCTCCCCTATTTCCCCCTCAGATGCTTTTGAATACATGAATAATTTCTGCAAGCTGTGTAGTCAAAATAAAACACAAAGTGTTAAACTCCTTGCTTCAGAAGGATGTGCTGGCTGACCAACATCTTGGAAAGATATGGGAGGAAATATTCCATTTAGAAGTCTTGAGGTTATAGTAGCTGAGTGAAGGCCATATTAGACTTTCCCATTAAATTTTTTATGAGTTTACTGCACTTTCTAGATGATGGTGATGATGTAGAAGCATCTCTACTTTCAGATGCTGTTCTGAAAGGTGTGTTTGTGAATATGAACTGTATATGTCAGTGTACACACTTTCTGTTATGTGTTATATGCATACGTATTATTTGATGCCAATGAAATAAAGGAGCGGGGTATGTGGCTTTTTAAAATGAAATATGACAGTTAGAGGCAGCTTTGAGGAGGGTTAGAGGTTCCCAGGAAGCAAATGGGAAGGCTTGAGCACATTTCTTATCTGTAAATATGCAGGCAATGTGCTGAGTGACTGAAACAGTAGAAGATTCTGGAACCAGATAACCCAGCTCACCTCAAGGGCTACCAGAGCATAGGACAGGAATTAGAGATTACAGCATGGCTGTGATCAGTCAAAACAAAACTCAAACCAAGCACACATTTATGCAAGGAAAAGTAGAGTTAACCTCTGGTCAAACTACACACTCTTAAATTAAGACATTTTATCTGGCAGCTAAATCAACGACGTACACAGTGAAAGTGAAAACAGGAGACAAGAAGAATGCTGGGACAGATGCCAACGTTTTCATCATACTCTATGGAAGTAAAGATGATACAGGTATGGCTTCAAATGATGGAAAAGGAAAGCAACTCCCTGTTTGATACCTGAAAAGACAGGTCATGGTTTCTTTTCATTTCCTCAATACCCACTTCTCACTCCTTTTAGTGCAACTTCATGTTCTTGCAGTCGGTGCACACATCCTGGTAACTTGGAGCACAGCACCAGCTGCTGTAAATCACTGCCAAACTTTGCAATGCTGATTTGCACCAGCTGCTGGTCTAAAGGTTTTAATTTCAATTATAGAAACAGCACAGTTGACTGGGACTACATTATTGAGCAGTGAATGCACTGGATGATTTGCTTTCCTCAGCAATGAATCAGCATGCTCCTGAAACCCAACCCTCCTCTGCCTCTTTGAGTGGCCCAGAAGTATTTAATCAGCTGATGAGCAAATCCTCTTGGAAGCAGCTGAGCTGTGTGTGCAGTGGCTGGGATGCCTGTGAGAGTGACAAGGAACTGATGGGTAGCACTGATTTCTTTAGCCGCGAGCACAGCACGACAACATCATCCCTGTTGCACTGCCAGAGGATCATTCAAGGGAGGAATTCTGTATATTTTGGGTGTTGATACAGACTTGGGCTCAGAGGGAGGGACAAAGCTCAGATCTTGAGATGAAAAGCCAATTTTTGCATTTTAGCCACTTCCCTCGTTCCACTGTTGACATTCCCAGAGGATTTGTTTCACATGCTGAACAATGTCCTTTTGCATTGCCACAACAGGGATAGTCAGCCTAAAGGCCTCAAAGATTAACAAGAACAAATTTGAGCGTGGGAAGGTAGATGAGTTTACAGTGGAGTCTGTGGACATTGGAGACCTGAAAAAAATCAAGATAGGCCATGACAATAAAGGTAAGATAATCTGCTTTGTAATGCAGTGTTTCTAGTGCACTGGGTGCATTGCTGTATAAAATAACCTGCCTCCAAGACCCCAAACGTAATTTACCTTTTGGTGACAGATCCTTGCTGTCACTTTGGCTGCTGCTGCTACTGTCTTTGCTGCTGATTCCATTCCCATGTGACATTAGGTGTTCAGTGGTGCCAGCTTGCAGGCAGCTTTGCATCCTCTCCCTCTGCAAGTCTCTTTACAGTTCTACAGCCACGTCTTTAGGGAGATTTCACAGATATCACCAAACCTCATGTTTGTTTTTATTGCATGGGACCCATAGACTTGTTTCACTGCTTTATTACGTTTTTGGTGGTATTTTGATCATCAAAATCACTACCTGGCTGCTTTTTAGACAGAATTCTGTTTATCTGCTACAATCAAGGGAGGCAGTGGAGCTATGCATGGATCTCTTCCCCTATGAGTCATTAAGTCACAGGTTTGTTGATAACTGCTCTGTGTTATTACAGAGGCCAGTTGATAAAAGTGATGCAGTAATTAGCATTTCCACGTGCACATCTTTAGCCTGACACTTATAGAAACAGGAAGCATTTTACCTCGATCCTGGGCAATGATCTTTATGCCATATATTCTACATTCCCTTTGGCAAAAGACAGAAAGATTTATTTCTCGGAGGCCTGGCGTGCAGTGATTCTTTTGCTGTTGTCTGCAAAGGCCTCATGGGTTGTTCACTGTTATCTTTCCACCACAGGTAATTCAACTGGCTGGTTTCTGGAATGGGTGGAGATCGATGCCCCATCCCTGGGACAGTGCCTCAAGTTTCCCTGTGGCCGCTGGCTGGATAAATCGGAGGATGATGGAGCCACTGAGAGAATTATCTTCCCTGCAGAGCTGCAGACAATAGAGTACATCCCATGTGAGCAGAATGCCGTTTCCCCAGGACACACCCATCATTACAGAAGATAATATCTCACTATCCCATGCAGTTTTATATGTTTCACCTCCCCCTTGAACTGGCTTTGGAAATTTTAAAAGTAGATCACGTGCCAGCTATTCAAATTACTACAAGAAGGTTCCTCTGGGTGCTCTAGATTAACATTTACTGCATTTGCCAAATCAGAGAATCATTAGAAGTCATGTGGATGTGGATGATTGTCTTTTTCTTCCTATTTCCCCATCCCCTCCAAGTCATCTGCTCATTCCAAGCTGCTCATTCTCTCTTGTCTCCAGTTTCCCTTTGATCTTGCTCCATTCTAATATTGCCATTTCTGATGCCAAAGCAGACACTCTGGTCTTGCTTCCAGACTTGCTTCCAAGTCTGAGTTCTTCCAGTGCCTTTGGCATTGCACACCTGTCTCTGGCTGACAGACCTTCTTCCAGAGTTTCTTTAGTATGGTGCTTTTCTAGAAGTGTTGTACCAGTCTGCCTCTTAAAGTGTTCTCCAGTTTTTCCTTACTCTTCACTCCCCTCCAAATTAATGTTTTGGGTAAACATTACCCCTACTCAGCTCCTTCTGAGTACAAGATCAAGTCTGCTATGGCAACTCAAACTATTTAGTTCTGGAAACTTCTTTTCCTGTTTGCAGAGGATCGTATAGTGTGTTTTTCTTGAAATAAATGGAATCTTTGCTTACTTTGTAGCCCTGTCCCTTCTCATGCTCCCCTCTCTTAAGCATCTTCGACAGTGTGCAGAGTACAGTCCTGGGACTATAGCTGACTTGTCCCTCTTTGATCTGCTTCATTTAAAGTGGTTGATAAAATTTGCTCACTGTTAAGGTACTGTCAGAACTGCCTTTTCCTTACATTGGGTTGGATGCCACAATGATGAGGGATGAGGTCTGACACCTAGGAGTTGATTTTCTGACAGGTTCTTCCTTGGTCATTCATAAGAAGAGCTAAAAAATTTCACACCGAGTCTGTCTTCCCTCTCATCTTATTCTCAGTGTATGCACTGAAGGTATCAAAAGCCTTACTGCCTGCAGTTCTTTATTTAGATGTGAAAATTTAGAGCTGCCCAAACTCCCTTTGGAAACCTGCCTCGGTTTCCTTCTTCACAAGCAGTTGTGGGAATAACCACCTGGAATGCCATCAGCCCTTTTTTATTATGAAGACAGTGGTTCATGTTGAAGGTCCCTCCTATGTCCAGATCCCTGTACCTTGCATTCTGTAAGCTGAAATAATTTCTTCTCTGAGGATCTGCCACTGTCATGCCTTTGTGCTTCATCCATTCTTTGGGTGTATTTTTATTTCTCACATCTAACCTTCTTTATCTGAACTCTCTGGAGCAGAAGAAAGGATTTTCTTTGCTCCCTTCTGCACTTTTGTTGGTCCAATGGAAGAAAAAGTAGATTTGCAGAATTGAAAGGGACCTTAAATCTCATCCAGTGCCACCCCCTGCCACAGGTACAGACATCTTCCGCTGTCCCAGGCTGCTCCAAGCCCTGTCCATCCTGGCTTTGGACACTGCCAGGGATCCAGGGACAGCCACAGCTGCTCTGGGCACCCTGTGCCTCCCCACCCTCACACACAGGAATTCCTTCCCAATATCCCATCTGTCCCTGCCCTCTGGCCCACAGGGAAGCCATTCCCTGTGTCCTGTCCCTCCATGCCTTGTCCCCAGTCCCTCTGCAGCTCTCCTGGAGCCCCTTCAGGCCCTGGCAGGGGCTCTGAGCTCTCCCTGGAGCCTTCTCTTGTGCAGGTGAGCACCCCCAGCTCTGCCAGGCTGGCTCCAGAGCAGAGGGGCTCCAGCCCTGGCAGCATCTCCGTGGCCTCCTCTGGACTGGCTCCAGCAGCTCCATGTCCTCTTTAAGTAGGGGATGCCAGAGCTGGATGCAGTATTCCAAGTCTTTTTGTCTGAAAAAACAAATTGATTAATAGATTCAGTGGTATCTTTTATATGATATAAAATATATGGTGAATATAACCCAGAGACTCAATACATGCTTCTCTTCTGTTTTTTCCATGTTATCCCAATCAATATATATTTTGATGCAGAAGTTGACTATATAATTTATTAATACCTCTGAATATTTTAATGATGTAGGAGCTCCTGGCATGCCATGCCTTTGAGCACGTAGTTCGTGTTATCCTGATTTTTGTCAGCAATCCACATCCAGCCTTTGGAAGCAGTCAGGCCTCTCTGGCAAACATTTTGCACCAGGCCCACTGTCAGCTCAGGCTTTTTCACCACTTGAACCATCCCCTCTCTGCTGTTTACTACATTCTGGTTTCCTAGCAATTAACCTGTGGGTTTCAGTTTGCCAGAGGTAACTAAACTGGTTTGATTTGTTTTATGATGACTCGTGCCAGAATTGTTTCCCGATGAAAACATGTCATCCACAGCCCAATTAAAATCATCCCTGTGGGGATACAGCTTTAAAAGTGCCATGTAAATGAAATGGGCATCTGACAGCTGAAAGTTGTGCTGTTGGTGACCTTGTTAGGGCGCTGCTTTGCTGATTCAGTTCTAAGCTGATGTTAATATTCAAGCAACAAGAGCAAGTGCTACGGCCTTCAGCAGAGAGGATAATTTTTAATTCATAACACATAGTGTGTGGTTTTCTTTTTTTTTCCGCCTCTTCTTACATTCTGGAGAAACTATTCCAGTTTACTTGCAGCACAGCAGAGCAGATTTCACTGGGTTGGGCAGGAAGAATATTGAGTATCTCCAGGCTGCCTCTCTGTAGAAGAAAACTTCTTCATCTGTGGCCTCCTGAGAGCTGTATTTAGAGAGCCTGAGCTTTTAATGAATGATTAGTCTCTTATGTGGATAATCAGAGTTACTCCAACAGTAATAGAGGTGGTGCCAGGAGCCTTTTCTCTACCCTAACAGAGATGCTGAGTCTGAAACACAGTGCAAGCTGCTGTAGTGTAAAGACCAAAAACTACTGAAGATGTGGCAAAGTAGGAGGGTGAGAATGACAAGCAGCTGACAAGATTGTAGTGAGGGATGGGAAAGGATGGACGTTTTTTAGGGATGCAGGGGAGAGGGATGGCCGGGAGCAGATCGTGGCAGTGGCAGAATCCTGGTGTTGAAGGCTGTGATTATGGGTAGTGGGCCTGAGGGAAAGTGTCTTCCTGAGGCAGGAGAGGTCCCTGCAGCTGTTCAGTGATGCCCAAGTCTTGCACCAAACCTGGTGTTTTGATTTCAGAAAGGATTTAAAGGAGTTTGGGACAGGATACAGTTTGCCAAATGGCACACCTGACACCACATGTGCTCATGACAGTGGAGTGTCTGAATTGCCATCGGGTTATTTGGTCACTCAGAGCTTGGATTTGGGGGGTGATTCAGCTAATCCCAAGGAAAATGCCTTCATTCCTTCATTAAGTGTTTCTTCAGACTGCACTGACTTTATTGATTACATCTGGAAATGCATACACTTGTCTGATGAGCAGGCATCTAAACCTATGTTTCTTACTCTGTGAGCTAAACACCATCTCACCTTGAAAACTGAGGATATATTCAGCAAATCCATAGCAGAGCCAGGAACAGAGCCCCTGTTCCCATATTCCAGGGTCAGCCTTATTCCTGAGCAAGTCTGAGTCATACTCCAGCAGGACTCAGGACTGAGAAGCTGTGAAGATAGAACAGAACAAAAGGAGGCATCAGATTTTGGGGTCATGGGACATTCTGGAGAAACCACAGGAAAAAAATATGGGAGTATTTATGGTCTTGAACATTATGCATTCACCATGTGTCTGGGTTGTAATTTAACCTGTTCGCCTCAGTGCTTCAGGGGAGGTGGTACCAAGTGAAAAATGGAACAGAGGAATTGTTAACTTCCTTGTGATGGATTTTTGGCATGTGTTTAGTAATTAAAGTATTAGGACCTTTTTATCAATAAGACTATCTTGAATATTTTTCACTGCCTCCAGTTGTCTTAACTTCATTAATCTTCCTAGATGCTCAAAAATTTGCTAATTCATGTTTTGCTTTAACTCTTGTGCTGTTGAAGTAAATCTTGTTTCAGTAACTTTGGATGGCAAGTATACGGAATGTCATATGATTAACCTAGAAACTCATTACATGAACATATATCAAGGTTAATTTGCCTTATAAAGGAAGAATTTCCTCATGAAAGGAAATTCCTTTGGATTCTCATAGGACTGACCAACTTGATAATTTAACTGACCACAAGTGTGTGATTGCTACCCTCTCCTCTTTTGCTGTTGAGATTTATAACTCATTTTTTGTTTCA
>VXAX01006783.1:334130-391101 GCA_013399835.1 Leptocoma aspasia
CTGGCTCCTAACTCCTTTTGCCTTGTTTCTGTTTTCTGTCATTTCCTAAACCAGTTGTTCCTTACGAGATCACAGTGTACACCAGTGATATTTTTGGAGCTGGCACGGATGCAGATGTCTTCATTGTTCTTTATGGAAGTGATGGGATTTGCACTCAGCAAAAATCCCTGTGCCTTAACAAGAGAGAGCAAAGGATGTATTTTGAAAGGAATTCAGTGAATCAGTTCATCGTGGAGGTAAGACTGAAGCATGGGGAGCATTGGGGAGCGTGCAATGGTCAGGAATAGATACCCTCAGTCCTCTATTCTTGTGCTATGAACACATTGAATTTATTTAATCAACAGGAAGTTCTTCAATGCCTGAGATGAGCCTTGGAAAGATGTGGGAGGTCACAAAATGTGGCTGGCCCTTTACCAAGAGAGGAAGGTCATGTCAGCCCCTGCCCCTCCCTCCTCCTCACCTCCACTGGCACCAAGGATGTGTTTCCAGGCTCAGGAAGGGCCAGAGGTCCTTTCCAAAATGACAGAAATGAGAGAGGAAATCTTGACCAGGATGTGTCACCACTGCTCTGTTCCTCACTGGTCTCACCCACCTCAGTCACTGCTGCTCTGCTCTGGGCTGGGGCAGCCTCACCTCGAGTGCTGAGGGCACTTTTGGGTGCCACAATTGAAAAAAAGACATTAAACTGTTAGAGAGCATCCAAAGAAAGCCGCAAGGATGGTGGAGGGTCTGGAGGGGAAGCTGTGTGAGGAGCAGCTGAGGGCACTTGGTCTGTTCAGCTGGAGAAGGGGAGACTCCATCATGATTCCAACATCCTCGTGAGGGGAAGAGGAGGGGCAGACACTGATCTCTGCTTTCTCATGAGCAGACAGGACTTGAGAAAACAGCATGAAGGGAAAGTTAAGGTTGGATATCAGGAAAGGTTCTTCCCCCAGAGGCTTCTGGGCACTGCCCAGGCTCCCCAGGGAATGGACACGGCCCCGAGGCTGCCAGAGCTCCAGGAGAGTTTGGACAGCACTGCCAGGGATGGACAGGGTGGGGTTGTTGGGGAGACTGTGCAGGGACAGGGGCTGGACTGGATAATCCTTGTGGGTCCCTTCCAGCTCAGGGTGTTCTGTGATTCTGTGATTCTCTTGCAGTTTTCAATACTTAGAAGCAAAATGCTTTTTCTTCTGTATCCCCAGGCAGAGAAACCATTTCTTTGCTGTAGACAATGTGATTTTTGAATACCCAGGCTAACTTTTTGAAAAATCGTACCAAGTATCTCCTGAAGTGTTTGCACAACTGTATGCAAATAGTAAACCAGTGCACATCAAAGAGTGAGCTCATTTACATCCACAGTATTAAGCAATTCCTATTCACAGTATATTATATATAATTATTATATATACAAAATTATTATATAATTCCTATTCCTACTGCTGAGAATTTGTAAGAGGCAAAAAAATACAGGCAGACCTGCTCTGGCTTATCCTGTTGATGCTGCTTCATGCTCTTACCTTCCCTTCCTGGCTACAACATCAACACTGACTACACAGAGGATCTTACAACTTCTCTCTGTTTTGAGTCTGGTTTTTTGTAATTGAAGGGAAATTTTAAACCAATTCTTAAAATACTTGTAGCCCACATTGTTGTTATATGTCATGATTCATGAAATAAATCCCCAGTGTGATGCCTTTAAAACAAAGAATAAGACTTATTTCAGGGGAGTTTCCACACAATTTTTCATAGTAGAGGTTGCATTAATCCACAGGTATAAATCTTAAACCTAGTGTTCTGGTTAAGTCTTTATTACATAAGATTTATTTCAATTTTGGTGGAATCTGAAACATCAGTACTTTTCTTAGATTAAGTGAGAGAAAATGCAGTGTGTTCTACCTATTTATAACATCATATTAACCTGTCCTCAGACTTCATTCTCACTTCACCAGCTCCTCTTGCTGCAAGAGATGGGAACAAAGCAAAATATATTTTTCTTTCACCTGCTTGTGTAGAGCCATAATTTGGAGTTCAACAGACCTTAAAAACGATTTGGGGGGTTTCAGAAAACACAAACTGGGAATTGTCTGTTTGCTTTGTGGTTTTACCTGCCTCTATAATTTTGTATTTTGCCAAAGAAGCACAAAAGATTAGAAACTGCTCTTAGCTGTGCTTCCAAGTGATGATTTGCTGGAGATGCCTAGAGCAGGGTAAAGCCCACTTCTTCTTTAACATGGATCTTGACTGCTCAAGCATCATTTTATTGCTATGTATTGATTAAAAGTCTCATTGAAAGATGAGTATTTGTACAGGACAAAAGAAGAAAAATAATTTTTCCTTAATGTATACTTGTGTGCATGTGTGTGAGTTCTAGAAATGAGTTTGGATAGTTTAATTATTTTGTGGTGAATCGTCTAAAGTCAGAGCAGGGCTGATGGAGTCAAACCCAGTTTGTTTAGAGTGTGGGTTCCTTGGGTAGTGCAGCCTTACTGATTTATGGAGCCTTCTAAAACTACTGCTGTCTTTCCTTCTGTATGGCTGGGGAGAGAAGGGAGTAGTCTCCTGTGATGCAAATTGATATGCTCCATTTTCTTTCCAAGAAAATAAGACTCTAAGGTCCCAAGGACAGAAGGACAGCTCTGTGTTCTGCAAAGGTTTGTGTGACAGCAAAGGTTTAATTAGGTTGGAAGGTGTTTGAAGGCCAGCTATACAAAAGTTTGCACTGGAACAACCAAAAGCTAATACTTAGGGGCAAATTTCAATTTTTCCTATTCAAGCCTTTGATAGGGAAGTGAATTAAAAGTAACGCACTAGTAACAAATTACTCACTTAATAAGGTGAGGCATAAAAACCCTGTAGCAACTTCATGAGCTAGCCATCCTGTTGGCTTTCTCAGAATGCCATTGGGATTCTATGACAGAATGGGAGAGATAATATAAAATGCCAGGCTGTTTGTACAGTACTTTAGCCTCAAAGTTATTATTCCAGTATTAAGAGAGTGCACACAAGCGTTTAAAGAAGAACGTGATTTTAAAGATCAGTTTAAGACGCAGCTGCATTGCAGTTTCATAGAATCACAGAATCAATTAGGTTGGAAAAGACCTCTGAGATCACCGAGTCTAGCCTATGACCAATCCCTACCTTGTCACCAGCCCAGAGCACTGAGGGCCACATCCAGTCATTCCTTGAATACTTTCAGGGACAGTGGCTAGAGCCCTGGGCAGCCCATTTCGATGTCTAGTCATCCTTTCTGTGAAGAATTTCTTCCTAATGTCCAAACTAAACCTCCCCACAGCTTAGGACTGTGTCCTCCTCCTGTCCCTGTTCCCTGGGAGCAGAGCCCGACCCCCCTGGCTGTCCCCTCCTGGCAGGGAGTTGTGCAGAGCCACAAGGTCCCCCCTGAGCCTCCTTTTCTCCAGGCTCAGCCCCTTTCCCAGCTCCCTCAGCCCCTCCTGGGGCTCCAGCCCCTTCCCAGCTCCGTTCCCTGCCCTGGACACGCTCCAGCCCCTCAGTGTCTCTCCCGTCCTGAGGGACCCAGAACTGGACACAGCACTGGAGGTGCTGCCTCACCAGTACCAAGTACAGGGAAAATTTCCAAACAATTGCCTTCATTCCCCCTCATGCAGAGAAGCCTCAGATGCAGGATTGCTGCTGTGCAACCAGACCTTTCTCTTATGGTGGGTAATTTGTGCAGAGCAAGGTTCTCGCCATTTTGGAGCAGAAGTCCAGGGAAAACTTTTAGCCAAAATGCAAATTAGGGCATAACTCCAGAGGAGGCCACGGAGATGCTGCCAGGGCTGGAGCCCCTCTGCTCTGGAGCCAGCCTGGCAGAGCTGGGGGTGCTCACCTACACAAGAGAAGGCTCCAGGGAGAGCTCAGAGCCCCTGCCAGGGCCTAAAGTGGGCTTAAAAGAAAGGGTGAGGGACTTTTTATACTGAGAGAATGTGACAGAACAAGGGCAATGGTATTAAACTGCCAGAGGACAGGGTTAGATGGGATACTGGAAAGGAATTCTGCCCTGTGAGGGTGATGAGGGCCTGGCACAGGTTTTTCAGAGAAGTTGTGGCTGTCCCATCCCTGGAAGTGTTCAAGGACAGGGCTTGGAGCCCCCTAGTTTAGTGGAAGGTGTCCCTGCCCCTGGCAGAGGGGTGGAACTGGCTGATCTTTATGGTTCCTTTGAACCAAAACCATTCTAGGATTTTATTTTATGATTCTACAATTGACATCAGCACTAATATTTTCTCCCCTGGGACTTCAAACAGCCTGGAAAAATATGAAGTAAGGTAGACAAGCAGTGTCTCAAAAGTCACTAGTTGTTCACGCTGTAATATTTCCCTTTTTAAATTGCGTTTTGTTTTGTTTTCTGTTTGTTGTTTTGTTTGTGTGTTTGTTTTTCTGTAGCTGGAGGACGTTGGTGACATCATCGAAAAGATTCGCATAGGACACAAGGGTGGAGGGCTGAACTCGGGGTGGCACTTGGACCGTGTGACGATTCGGAGGCTGCTGCCAAACGGGAAGGTAGGCTGTGAATCGCAGCACATCCCTAGGAGCCACCCCTTCCATCTCCCAGATTGCATCTTCTGTGTACAGAGTGTGATTAACAGTGAAAAACTACTCCCTGAAGAGCAATGCCCACTAAACGGACTTGCTGGAGCCTGGGGATCTGGGTAAAACAAACGTGTTTCCATGTTTTGTTCTTCAAATGTTGATGATAAGGCTCTGCAATAATTGCTTTCTTAAAGCTTCGTGTTTTCGTGTGTACTTCTGTTTTGAGGGCTCACAGGGAAGGAAGGGGTAAGTGGGCGTGCTATTTTAAAATAAAAAAGTATTGTTGTCAAACATGGACAAGAAACAATTTTGTCAGTCCCCTAATCCTGGAAGAAAAAATGCAAGGAGCCAGTACAATTAAGGCAAGTAAAATGCCTGTCAGTGCAACTCCCTGAATCATGTTAAAAAGTCAAGTTAGATGATAGGACTTTTTGCTCACTTCATGTGAACAGGATTAGCACAGTACAGTCAGATTGGTCACCTTGATCCTGTCCACATAAGAAAGTGTCCCTCAGCCCTGCTTTCAGATGCTGGCTATAGCAGCAGGGATGAATCTGGCTGTGGGGAAGTTCAAAATAAAATCACCTCTTCAGGGCCAGTTCAGAATTGGAGCAGTAGCTGTATTGGGGAAGACCTGGACTCTTTCCCCTTATTCCAAAGGGATGTCAGCTTTTATCTCCCCTCAGGTCTGCCCACTCCTCAGGTGACTTATAACACCAAGATCTAAAACAGCTTGTTCAGTCATGGTGAACCCACTTCTCATCTTGCTTTGTCCTTCAGAATTTCCAGGATATGTTTTATTCTCTTTGCTACGTGATCAACCCACAGGTCTTCTTCCTTGAACCCTCCTCACCATAGAACCATGGAATTGTTTAGGATGAAAAAAACCTCCAAGATCATCAAGTCCAACCATTCTCTCAGCACTGCCAAGGCACCCACAGACCCATGTCCCCAGGTGCCACATCCACACAGCTTTTAAATCTCTTCAGGAATGGGGACTTCTGCCCTGGGCAACTCTGCCAGGGCTGGACAACCCTTTCTGGGAAGAAATTTTTCCCAATATCCAGTCTAAATCTTCCCTGGTGCACATTGAGTCTGTTTCCTCTCCTTCTGTCCTTTGTTCCCTGGGAGCAGAGCCCAACCTCCACCTGGCTCCAACCTCCTGTCAGGGAGTTGTGTGTGTTCCTCTCCCATTTCCATCCTCCTGAACAAGTTCTTCACCAGCCAGCACCCTCGGATTGCTGCTCGTTATCACCTTTTTGCCGGTCCGACATTCTCAGAGTCTCGGTGTATTGCCTAAGCCTTGTTAGGTTAATGAACAGGTATACGTTGTTTTCAGAGATATTGTTACTGGTCACAGGCTGGAGAAGATGAAGAGGGGGATGCCCAAATGTGTGGAAACCAAGGGAAAAGAGATTCCTGGGCTGCCTGTTTCTACACTGGCCTTAAACTGAGCACTTTGAGAAGTGCCTGAGAGCCCCATCTTGGGTGCTCTTCAATTTGCCAAGAGGTCTAGGGGCTGCACCCCCTCCTCAGCCACTGCAGCAGCTCTGAAGGGCAGGTGGTGAGGAACCTGAGGGTGGAGGAAGGGAGGAAAGCCCGGAACGACTTGGGAATGGAGAGATTTACAATTCTGGTGATCTTTTGATTATGGCATGGGAAAAAAAGAAGAAAGCAGAGCACTGCATGATGCCGCTGATCAGCCGCAGGATATTATGACCTGCCACAGGATAGCAATATGCTGCCAGCGCTTCTAAAAGCTGTGCTACCTGATTAGACTGCTAAGATGTGTCTAGATGTATCTGTAGAGCTGCAAAAGAAAAATGAGGTCAGTAACTTTTCAGATTAAATTGAAAGCACTTGGGTAGGAAACTAGGATTGTTGCACGCTGAAAAAACCATCTTGGCATGCCAATTATATTTGATAATTATATTTCATTTGTTACAACTTGGAGAAGGGAAAATCGCTGACTTTTAGCACACCATCATACCCTGCTTTTAGCTTAGGTCCAGACTCAGACTCTTAACAAATTCTGTTCAGGGCTGCAAGAGGATTTTACTGTTGGTAATATAAACTAGTGCACTTTACATCACTTAAATATTAATACAATCACTAACAGGGAAACCCCAATAAAAACCGTGGCAATGGCATGGTGATTATCAATAATGACACAATTAACTCTTGCAGTAAGTGCACATTATGCCCCACTGTGCTGTCACTCCAGTCCCTAGATATCTTGTTACCACATAAACAGTGTTTGCATCAATGACCCATACAGCCAGCAGTATGAATGTTCAGGAGCTGTTGAAAGCTTCAGTTAGAAATGTGACTGAAGTGGGATCTCTATCAGGAGGAGAGAGTTTCAGCACTGAAGCATCGTTCTGGAAAGCCCTCTCTTCCCAGCCTGCAGGTGTGGAGATAAGCACTGTTCATCAGCTCGGTGTACAGTGAGATAATACAAGTTAAGTGGTCAGACAGCCAGTGCAGAAATGAGGAGGCAGGAATTATTAGGTGCTGTGTTCTGCTTGTACAACACAAATAACACTTGAAAGTAAAAGATATGAAATCACCTGAAGTGCTGCCGGTTTTGTTTGACACCATTTTGTATGCCGTGCTCCAAACCTCCTGGTGGAGTTAAACATCTCTGTCTGGGGTTAAACAGCAGCGCTGCAAGGAGCAGCAGAGGGGAGGAGAAATGGTGTTTCATTAACAGCAGAAGATTTGGGCTGTGTGTACTCAAAGTGTGATTCTGCCACAGACTCAAAGCACTCAGTCACAC
Source organism: Leptocoma aspasia (assembly GCA_013399835.1). NCBI lineage: Eukaryota > Metazoa > Chordata > Aves > Passeriformes > Nectariniidae > Leptocoma > Leptocoma aspasia. Next base: position 341,437 of record VXAX01006783.1, read on the forward strand.
AAGCCCCTTGGAGGGGTTCTGCTCCCACACACCAGCTTCCCTGGGACCTTTGGGTGGTGACACTGTCACCTGTTCATCCCAGGTTAGCTATGACCAGAGTGCACTTCTGCTCTTGTGTGCACAAGCTGTTCCTCCCCAGTGATGGTGCCAGGGAGGGCAGGATCTGCAGTTCCAGGCAATACAGTGCTGTAATACACAGTGACAACAATGTCCAAGATTGATACAGTGAGATCTATTCCCTTCCCTTACCATATATTAATATTTAATATTTAAATAGTAAAAGTAGTGAAGAAAGGGCCCTGTATTGGCTTGGTAGATAATCACAGCAAAGTAATTAAGGTGGAATTTATTAATAAAGGGTGTCTACAAGAGAGCTGGAGAGAGACTTTGGACAAGGGATGGAGGGACAGGACAAAGGGGAATGGCTTCAGATTGACAGAGGGCAGGGTATTAGATATTAGAAAATCTTGGCTGTGAGGGTGGGGAGGCCCTGGCACAGGATGCCCAGAGCAGCTGTGGCTGTCCCTGGATCCCTGAAGTGTCCAAGGCCAGGCTGGACAGGGCTTGGAGCAACCTGAGACAGTGGAAGGTGTCCCTGCCCATGGCAGGGGGCTTGGAACAAAATGACCTTTAAGGTCCCCTCCAACCCAAACCTCTCTGGGATTCTGTAACATCCTTTGGTATGTTATGTATGATAAAGTGATGCCACACAGTGTGTTGGAAAGACCAGGAAGCCCCTGTGGAGGATAAGAGATAAATTATGAGCTTGTCAGTAAAGAAAGAGTGGGGGTGTTTTATTCTGTATTTATTTACTGTGAGATTAAAACTAACTTCCTTTTTTTTTGTCTTCCCTTTCGACTTGTTGCCTCTGTGTCTTGCATGGTGCCTCATGCTCCTCTCTCATGGAGTCATAGCCTGGGGTGCCCAGCACACAGAAAGCTGCCTGCATCTTACCATCTTGGAGGCCTTATGGAAATCTGTTCTTAATGAATAGTCTGGGATTAATTTTGTTTACCAAGTGGAAAACACATGTTCTATTGTTTTTGTCTGTTTGATGATATAAATCATATTTGTTTCCACCAAAGTGAAGTCAAAACAAAAGATCAAAAATTAAATCAGTATTTTTCTCCTCTTATTGCATGTATGGGAATCGCCTGGAACCCAGCTTGAGTCACAGAATTATAGGCAAAATCATGAAGTATTGAGCTCAAGGAAAAAAAAAAGCTCTACTGGCTTTAAAGAAAATGCTGCCTGAATAAGGGTTGAAGATGAATTGCAGAGTCTCGGTAAAGCACAGCTTCAGCAGGAATGGTGCAGTCCTGATTAGGAATTTACAAGCTTTAAGACTGGGAAGGGCAGAGATCTACTGGATCATACAGCCACTCTCACACATCCCCTGGGAATCCTGTTTTCTGCTGCTCATCCAGTGCTTCTTCTCACCCTGAGGAGCCCTCAGGTGTCCTCTTTCTGGAAGAAATACATTTCTCTGCACTATTTTAGGTCTGCCTCTACACACACATGCACACATACACGAGTTCAAAACCCTTGCCTGCATGTCAGAGTGTTTTCGAAGGGGACATGCTAGCGTGTGTTCATGTTGTTTTGAAGAGATTTCCTCTGTCTTGTTTACTCCAGGGCTCAGAAACAGTCACATTTCCATGTGAAAGATGGCTTGCAAAGTCTGAAGATGATGGGGAGACTGTCAGAGAACTAGTGCCATCTGATATTTTTACTGAAAAGCTCATGAAGGATGGGACACTCAAGCAGATAGAGGAAGAAGTTGAAGACACTTTAGAAGGTAATGTAATCCTAGGAGTAGGTAGGGATGATTTGTCTGGTTTTTTTTGGAAGAAAACATTTGGATGTGTGGTTCAGTGCCATGCTGGTACAACTGTTCACTTCTCTTTCCCTTCCTGTCCTCTGCCTCTCTCACACCTGGAGCTCTTCAGTGCAATAATGTCATTATTTTCCTGTGGGGCTTTTAAGAACCTGCCACAGTTCCACACCCATAATTTCCATATCTCCTTTGATACCTAACAAAATTCTTACATCTTGTCTTCCAGGCTGTGTTAACCTCTTCAGCCATTTGCCCAGCTTCACCTGTCCTGTGCACTCTGTCTCTTCCTTTCCTATGCTATGAGTCTAATTAATGCTCCTCTTTCCTCCCAAAGTTGTTTTGCCTGCTGCCCTTCAGGTACACCTGCATAACCTTTAGAAACCTGGGTTGTTGCAGCCACCTTCACCTCATTAAAGTGCTTCCCAGGAGGAGAAAAAAAAAAATCATTCAGTACTGAGTTTATCATATAAAGTGGCGACGTTCAGTGTTTGGCATTACTGGTAGCTGAAGCAAATGAAAAAGAACTGAAATTTCACCCCTAAGTCATTGCTTCTCTGTATGCCCAGCTGTTTGTACCTCTTTTTCCTCTAGAAAAGAGTCTCATTTTCTCACCCAGAGCTCATTATGTCCTTGAGGGAGGTCACGAACTTCCTCATCCTGAGCAGAGCAAAAGGAATTCAGCTGTCATTTTCATTCTTGACTCTTGCATCTGGCAACAAGATGATTCAACTGAGAAAATAAGTTCTCTCACTGTTCCTTTTCTTTCAGAGTCTGACTTGCATCTACTGTAGAACATTGTCAGGGTGGAATTAATGTGGATTGTTTTCCACTGCCAAGGGAAGAGGTGCCTTGCTGGAAGGAAGACTGGTGTCCTCCTTCCTCCTGTTAGGAACTACATGGTAGCCTATGGGAGATTTCTTCTCCTGCAGAGGCAAACACAATTTTAAAATCAATTAGTAAGTGGTAAAACACTGGCAAGGGTAGTCCAGAGAAGTGGTGAATGTCCTGTTCCTGGAAACATTTGAGCTCAGGTTGAATGAGGCTCTGATAAACCGGGTGTAGTGGAAGGTGTCACTACCCATGGCAGGTGGGATTGGACAAGGTGGCCTTTAAAGGTCTCTTCTAACCCAAAAAAATTGATGATTCAATGATTCTATGACATCTAGGTGCCTGCATGACATTTTCCTTAACTTGTTAATTTCTGTTGCTTTACCTTGGATCAGTTACCATTTGTTAATTAACCTAGGTGACTCACTTTTCCTTCTGAGAGCAAAGCCTTTAAACAAGTTTTACAATCTACCAAATAGAATCTTTGGGTTATTGAAAGTTTCTTCTGGCATGGAGCTAGGGCTAAGTTTGGGAACTTCTGCTTTAGATATAAAATATCTGGGACAAGAATTAAATCTTCTACATGTCTGTGAGTCCTCATACATCTTGGGCAGTGACACGGTGTAAATGGCACTGATGGAAAATCAGCTCGTGATATTCTGAGGATCATTTTTTTTTTATAATACACTGTGTTTTAGTCCTGAAGGTTTCTTGAACTAGCAAGCAAAGGCCAAGGAAGGATGCATTGACTAATTATACAACACACATTGCTTCCTTCATTACTAGAGAAGCAGTTGCCCCTCAAATATGGAGCTGTAACTCTACAGGACATATGTGAAAGAGGCCAGAACCAGAAAATCCAGCACTGGACATAGTCCTGGTGGATGTTCTCAGGTTATGACTCTGATCCATTTCTCAGAGAAATCGATGGAAATCTTTCATGGATGACAAAGCAGAATAGGGTCCGTCTTACTGTGAAAGAAGAAAAAGACAATATAGCAATTTTCTTCAACACTGTTAACATACACAGAATCCTAACTAAGACTTTGTGCCTCTTGCTCATTTGCATTGCCCTGGGATTTGCAGGGAGGCATTCTCCATGGCTCATATGCCACCAGGGTAATCAGAGACTTGTACAGACCCTCATTGTTTTCCTGGAGAGGATGCTTTCAGTAACTGTTTGTTTTCCCCATATAATTGGGAGAAGAGTAGCAAAATGGAAATGAGAGTATTTAACAGGTTTAGTAAAGCACATTACTAAAGGCTTGATGAGGTTTTATTGTCTCATCATTGAGCAAGCTAAAGAGAAAGGGTACTTAAACAGCACAGCTCCAGCCCTTCGTTAATTAAATACTCTCTCAGCAAAAGGACCCAGAAACCTGTTCTCTGTTTGGGGAATTTGTAGAGATACATGCCATTAACTCCTGTAGTAAGTGCACATCTGAATTCCCAGTCTTTGTTTATGGAAGATGGAGTATTAAGGACTCACAGCATTGAATGACTTGTTCTCAGATCTATCTCCCTCGAGCCTCTGTATGAAAAGGTGCTGAGTTCCCTCACCTCTATCGACTTCCCATCCAGTAATGACCATAATGATTCTTTGCATTTTTAACCGTGAACTGTGTGATCAAAGCAACATACAGGCATTGATTAGACGGAGAATAGGAAAGTCAGCAAATGTCAGCCCAGGGATTCTCCAGTCTTTGGATTGGAAACCTCAAAGAATAACCACATGGGATTTAACACCTCTACAAGTGACGAGCAGAAAACCTGGGGAACATTTTCTTAGATAAACTCAGTACCTAACACGCATCTCAGTATTTCATCTGACCAGAAATCATCTCTGTTTCTTTCTGCAGTTCACACGTACAAGATCAGCGTGTTCACTGGGGATATCTACGGTGCTGGGACAGATGCCAATGTCTTCCTAAATATCTACGGAGACCTGGGGGACATGGGAGAGAGAAAACTCAGTAAATCCGAAACAAACTTCAACAAGTTTGAAAGAGGACAGGTACAAATGTGAAGGGTTAATGACACTTTCTGTTTCTCAGTCTTTAATCTATCAAGTCGATGACTGCCTTTGGCTGAGTTTTCCTATGAGGGATGAATTGATTGATTCCATTTACCACATTCATTACCTCCTAAAATGCTTTGTGTGGATTGTCAGCTGGGTATTACAACTGACAGGCACTGCAGCAAACAGGCAGATGTTCCTGTGAAGTCACTGATGGACAAATTATGAGCTTGGTCATGGAAACTGGCTTGAGCTGTGAGGTGCAGATTCCCACAGTCCCTGTGCAACTGATTTGCATGTACACAGTACATGTTGGAATTCGCCACAAAACTTGTTAAATTGATGGGACTTAAACTTCAGCTGTATCTGTGAAAAATAACACCAAAAGTGATGTTCTGTGGTCATCCTATGGGTCATCTGGATATAATGGTGGCAAGGCTTGACTTATCTGAATTGTTCATACAAATATAACTGGATTAGAAAGGGAAGTATACTTAAAAATCTTGCAGGATTTCAATATTCTAACTGGTTGCAAAAGTGGTGTTTCTTGCAGCTCCCCTTCTAGCAGAAGCAGGCTTTAAAACACTTCCCTGAAGAACAGTTTTAGCTTACAGAAATGCCTCTACAGACTTCTGCAAAGCTTTTAGCCAAACACCATCCAGCAATATGGAATTCAAACATATGTGTTCTGTAGTCTCCTTTTTTTTGTCTTTTGCCACTAGATGATCTGTTGAGAGTTTGTTTAACAGAATCAACTGCTCTTGAACACCCTGCAGGAGGACACATTCACAATACAGGCTGTGGACCTTGGCATTTTGTACAAGATCAAGATTCGTCATGACAATAGTATGTTGAGCCCTGACTGGTTTCTGGAAAAAGTGGAGATCCTGGATGAAACCACAGAGGAGTCATTCGTTTTCCTGTGCGAGCGCTGGCTCTCTAAAAAGAAAGAGGACAGAAAGATAGAGCGTACACTTTATGAACAGGTACAGTTATGGCTCAAAGAAGATTCCACTGCTACTCATAAAAACAAAATTATTAAGTATCTGGTTGAAGTCCGAGGCGGCTCATTAGGGACTCAGAGGGCTTTTGACTTATCCAAAATGAGTTTCTGATTTTTAGACAAGAGCTGAAAGTAAGGCCACTCTCAGCCCATTACCACTAGCTCTGTAATTTGCAATTTCAGCAGAAAAATCAAGGAGTGTAAGTGGAGCCCTTCAGATGAGAGTTCACTACCTTGCTGACACACAGCATTTCCATGCTGCTGTCTTTGCTACGCCCACAAAGCAGGTAAATAATGGGTCCCACTATTCAAAGTCCTCCAGCTGGAATACTGGGTCTTTTGACTTCATCCTCTTTGACTTGGACTGGATGTTTATTTCTTTTGAGACCCCTATTCCACCACTGCCTGACATAAAAGCCAGGTTTCTTTGCTCCACTCAAAGCACCAAATGTTTTTTTAGTGAAATGTTTCTACTTGCACACTCTCTATTGCTTATTGGCCTAAATGCAGCTAATTGGAATTCGAGGTACATGCTCTAATTAAAATTAGCAAACAAGATTAATAGACTTCTCTTACTTCTGTACAGTGAGACATCATAAAGCAACTGATTATATGTTCATTTTATTTAAGGAGTCCACTTAGCAAAACACAGAGATGCTTTAATTGACAGTTACCACTAAAATGATCATCAATGGAATTGTCCTGGACTCATCCTGAATGCAGCAGAGCGGATGTAAGAGGAGTTACACCATGGATGAGTGTTGCCATATGCTGCTTCTTATAAAACTGCAGCACACAACCCTAAGAATGCTTGTGGATAGGCTTACCCTGCTTCTTATATCCATTCATAACGAGGAAAAACTAATCACTCCATTTTTTTTAATTATTTGACAGTGTGCCTCACATTGTCAAATAATTATTTGACATTGATCTCACGTTTATTATTTGACAAAAGCCTCACATTTACTGGACAATGACACCAAATGCATTGTCAATAACTCTTCAAACACAGCTGGTGTTTCACATCACTCAGATTTGCAGCACTCTGCCTCTTACAATATTTGACCTGTACCTAACGAGCAGCCCTGGGAGAAGGACCTGGGGGTGCTGTGGGTGAGAGCTGGACCTGCCCCAGCCTGAACCCCCCTGCCCTGGGCTGATCCCCCAGCGTGGGCAGCAGGGCAGGGGGGATTCTGCCCCTCTGCCCCTGTGCTCAGGTGAGACCCCACCTGCAGAGCTGCCCCAGCCCTGGCTCCAACAGCACAAGGACGTGGAGCTGCTGGAGCCAGTCCAGAGGAGGCAGCAAGGTGATCAGAGGGATGGAGCAGCTCTGCTGAGAGAGTTGGGATTGTTCAGCCTGAGAAGAGGCAGATTTGGGGTGACCTAATTGTGGCTTTCCAGTACCTGAAGAGAGCTGATAAGAAAAATGAAGAGAGACAATTTAAAAGGTCCTGGAATGATGGGACAAGAAGGATATGGGTTCAGATTGAATGAGAGTAGGTTTAGTTTTCATGCTAGGAAGAAATTCTTCCCTGTGAGGGTGGTGAGGCCCTGGCACAGGTTGTCCAGAGCAGCTGTGGCTGTCCCTGAATCCCTAAAAGTGTCCAAGGCCAGGTTGGACAGGGCTTGGAGCAACCTGGGATAGTGGAAGGTATCCGTGGGGGGTTGGAACAAGATGACCTTTAAGGTCTCTTCTATGATTCTCTGAGCTCTGGCACTGCTTCATTGATCTGAATTTCAGACAACCTCAGACAATTTCAGACAGGTAGCACAGAAAAGGTCACAACTCACAAGACTCTTATGTCTATTATATTTTCTTTTAATGTAACACACGTCCAAAATGGCCTGTCAGGGTTACCAATGAAGTAAATGAAAGACCACCAGCACAATACAAGACACATTTTTTCGAGCTATACTGACCAAAAAGGTACCTGGGGAACTACAGGTACCTTTTCACAGAAATCTTCTCATGTTGTTCTTGGAGGCACATGGGAACAGCTGACACCAGGAGCCCTCAGCCTGATTCCTGTCCCAAACATGCCTCCCAACCAGAGTTACGATGGCGAGCGGAACAGCCTGGATGGCTCCTCCCTCAGCGTGTCCAGCCAGGACAGCAATGCCGACATGAAGGAGCCCAAAAAATCCAGCTTGGTCAAGGCGGTGGAGGAAGGCTCACGTGAGTGGTCAGGCGTGTTTGGTTGCATGCATCCATGTGCTCTTGGCTCTCAGTGCTTAAGAGGCTGTGTTCGTCCTGCTGAAGAGCAAGGAGAGGCAGAACAACAAATTATTTCTCCTTTCCTTGTGCTGTGACTGCTTTGGGAAAGGCTGGATCATGGCTTGTGTTTCCATGTTTGGTGCTTTTCCTGCAGCTCTCTGACCTCAACAGTGGAATAAGTCATGAAGTTCACAGAAAATCCAATGTTTCCAAACTGTTTCTTTGACTTAATTGAGATAGTATTTCAAGATGAAATATTATTTAACTTGAATTTAAATGTGATTTATTTTTAGAACTTGTTAGGTTTCTTTTTCCTTACCGCATGTAGTGTGCATCATAAGAGCTGCCGTGTGGGTCTAGTGCAAAGTGTCCCTGCCCATGGCAGGGGGGTTGGAATGAGATGAACTTTAAGGTCCCTTCCAACCTTGCTTTTCTATGATTCCACAATTTTATTATTTATATACCCTTTTTACTACTACCGCTATATTCCAGGACAATGACTCATCAGCTAAATTGAACCTATAGTTCCTTGATGTCCTACATGGGGCCTTTTAGCTTTAGATTAAGATTTTAGATGTGTGATTACAATACTGTGTTGTATTGACTAACTGAGCAGCAGCTGCATCACAGTTACTGTCTGTCTATGTGCTTTTAATCCACAGCAAGTGCAAAGTGATTAAATTTATCTTAAACTTCCACGGTAAATGAAGTGAAAATTGTGTAATTTTCCTTAGGAGTTTAAGTTAGCTCTCCAGGGGGACTCACAGAGAGCCCAACAGTGGTCACACGGATGGTTTGCAGCTTCTCTGATGCCCAGTAGCTTGTTGTCCTGTGACACCTGGGTTGCATGTCCCACACCTTTCATTTGGAAGCAGATGTAATGCTGCACATTGCTGAACCTGGCCTGCAACCAATGTGTCTTGGGGCAGCCCTTCTTTTGTAATCCCACATTGCGTTCAAATAAAAAAAATGAGTGATTTCCATGCTCCTTCTGACATTACTTCTGTGCTGTGACAATGGATAACATCTGCCATGTTGGCATTCCATGTAGTTTCACAAATAATGGGTAAAACACCATAATTTCCCATGAGAACCCCTCTCCAGCAGAGCTAGGACAGTTCCCATCATCCCCATTGTGCCAGGGTGGTCTTTTTTCTCTGAGTCCTGGAGCTTGTCATCACCACTATCTGTGCTCAGTGACATGGCCTCATTAAGGAAACTGCTTCCTGAAGGAATGTCAGATAAGATGGACTGGGTGAGCCAAGCAGCCACCTTCTGAGCTGGATAAAAAGCCACCTCAGCTGGTTCACTCAGGAAGTGGTACTGGGAGTTGGCTGGGAAAGGGAGTGACTTTTGTCACTCAGCCCAGTCCTGACTGTGCTGAGATCAAACTGGAAAATGCCTTTGAGGGGCAGGAAGTGGAGGATGTGAGGATGGAACTCAGGGAATGATGCTTAGATCTGAACTGGGAACCTTCTCCCGTGCTGGAAGGCAGCCCTGGAGATGGCATGGATGGATCCCTACAGAAGCCCACCCTCCTGAGAAGGGAACACGTGGCCCCAAGCAGCCTGAACCCTGTGCTGGCACCCAAGGACAAAGGGAGTTGGGCTGGAGGACGTGTGGTGCCACTTGCCACAGGTTTTGCATTCTCCTGTGTTTGAAAAAAGGAAAATATGGGTCCCAGATAAAGAGGGAGACAACAGGGAAGGAAGATAAACTAATTTAAGGATCCATTCTCCAGTTTTCAGAGGAAAGAACAGCAAAGGATGTTTCCTGCTCTCTGATAGTAAGCTACGCTGTATCTCTGTATTCATTATTTGAAGTGGGAAATTACACTTACTCAAAGTTCTCATTTCTTTTTTATAGGTGTTTCAAGTACCTTAGCCTAAGAATCAGCTAGAAATGCTGGTAGTTCTCTGAACCTAGTCTGTCACAGCAGAACAGGACAAACCCTGTATGGAAGAACATGTCCCTATTCAAAATATACTTTATTTAAAAGTCTGGAGATATCCTAAACATGACTCCTCAATATATTCTTATGAAATCTCCCTTGACTTCAACTAAACCCTTTTCCTGCTAAATGCATCATTGTGCTGATGCACCCACTGGAATGTAAATTATACCATAAATAGGAGAATAAATCTTGCCTAATCATCAGCTCATTTTGTGTTGGTACATAAAATCCTCAAATTGGGGCTGAATGAATCTTTTTGGGTTCTGCTCTGTCCAGAGGTAAGGACACATTTGATCAGCATGAATTCGTGCCTTCTCTGATGTTGCACAAGTATTCTGAGTCTGATGTGAATTTCTAGTACAACAACAAAAATGTTTTTAGTCATCACAAAGCAAAATTAGATGTCAATCTTGGGTAATTTGAAAACCAGCCAAGTTTTTTTTTGGGTTGGTTTTTTTTTTTTTTTGTTTTTTTTTTTTTTTTTTTGTCAACTTATAAACTTTTTTTTTTAATCAGAAAAGTGATGATGAAGCCAGGCTGCTTTGAGTCTGTGACGAAGCAAGTTTCAGAGCTCTGAGTCTTGTCAGAGCTGTTTGAACAGCCCTGCACAAATGTTCTGAGAAATCAAACGAGTATTCAGCGACCAATTCTGCACCGCCTGCTCGGCTTACCCAAACGAGCTTTTGGAAAGCCCTTGAAAAGCAGTCTGGCACTTCCTCCCTTTTAACAGCTGAACTGAAATTTCTGAAAACCACAGAAAAACTACCTCCTCTTTTACCAAGCCTTGCCCTGAAGGTTTTTTTTTCCCCCAACCAAAATTATTATGCAATGCATAGAATTATTGGGTGACTTACCTTTAATATAAGGATTGTTCTCTTCTGTCTGGATTTGTACAGGGATGCTGAAACCCTGAGCTGCCCCATAGATCACAGCAATCCTTGAATGAGGCACAAAGGAGAGCATTTGTGGTTGTTCTGGGACATTCAGTTGGTGATGGCTTACCTTGGAGTCAGCACAGATTTATTTGTCTTTATTGAACGGGGAGTGTAAGATCACTTTGGCCTAATAGCCTGTTTAAGATTTAGGTGCTCAGGCTCATCTTCAGGAAGGTCTCTTGGTGTCAATAAGGATTCAAGCCTTTTGCTGTTCTGTCATGCATTAGGGACAAATCTGGACTTATAACCTCCTTGAAGCCAGTAGGATTGTCTGGGGAAATTAACCCTTGCAGAATTCAGTCCCAGGCGTGCCGTGGGAAAGCAGCCTCCAAAGCACACTTGTAGCCCAACAAAGCATGATGTTATCACTTCTCCAAATGAATTCAATGGGATGTGAACCTATTTGGCGTGCACAGCTGCTCCCTCTGATGGGATGAGCCCCTGGCTTCCTCAGGTCTCGTACAAGTGCATGTGTGTGTGGGTTTTCTGGTGAACAAGCCTCTCTCTGTCACAGTGATCCCGTACCACATCACCGTCACCACAGGCACCGAGTACGACTCCAGCACCGACAGCCGTGTGTTCATCATCATCATGGGCCCCCAGAAGGTGCAGACAGAGAGGCTGTGGCTGGATCTCCCAGAAGGAAAGGATGAATTTGCAGATGGCTCTGTGGAGAAATTTTCAGTTTGGGGCCTAGATGTTGGAGAGATCAAAAAAGTGGAGGTATGTTGTGAACACAACATGAGTGCTGGAGGCGTATGAAATGTGTGGCCAAATAAAGCACGTGGGTCTGTTTTTCTTAGCAGGTAAGGAAAGGTTCTTGGGTCTAAAAGGAATGTAAAGAGGACTGTGCTGATGAGATTTCGCATGTGTCTGAACCTGTAAATAAGTGTGCTTTGCTTTGCATAAAACCAGGATCCTCGTGAAGCAGAAGATAATTGTGAATTGTAAAGAAGTTATAACATGTCCCAGTTTTGTCCCATCTCTGGCACTGCTTTTTCTTACTCAATCCCTGCTATTGCCAGATGCAGTGAAGCTTCCCAGGATGCAGTTCTTCATCAGTCTTTGTCCTGGTTGATTTTTTTCACTACTTCCAATTGGGTTTCATAAATTGTGAGAAACACATCTTGTATAATTTCCTTGCTAAATATGAAAATTGTTTTCACAGCTTGGAGGACACAGACTTAGAGAAGAAAATTAATCATAATTTGTAAGTAATGTGCACAAATAGATTTCAGTACAGGAACCATTTTTTCTGTTATGGCTCAGGGAGACACAATTTGCATAAACTTTCCATCACTGGGCTTCAACTTCACATTAATATTTCAGAGTGTTTGTGTACATCATTCTTGTTTCACATGGCAGTTCCATCTCCTTAAAGCTTGCTCCAGCCCCTCAAGTACTGAAACCCACAGCACCCGAGGACTCTAGGAGCCTATTTAATTTTGGTTTTACCCCGTCCTTTTGTGGAAGTAAACCTGTCTGCCTTGTGTGCCTGTATAATTGGAAAGAGACAAGAAAGAAAAAGAAATCCTAACTAATAAGAAAATCTTTGCATCTGTATGTCCTGCTGTTGCAGCTGAGAGGCTGTCACTCACACTACCTTTCACTCAAGCAATGAATTCTGACATCTTGAGAAATCTCTGTATCATATTTGAGTTTATTACCAAGCCATTTTCTTGATGCACTCCCAGTGCCTGGTTATTATGTGTATTAGTGGCACTTTCTGTCTAGCCCATCTCGAGGTCAAACTTTTATAGTGAAGCAAGTGTATCAATCCTTCTCTTCCAGACTGTGCACACAAGGAAACAGCCACGGAATGGGACAGAGAGGGAGGAAAATAACAGTATCACCCCTCAGGGTCGGAGAGACAGGAAGAGCAGCCTGAAGAAAGAAATATAAAGAGATGCTGGAAAAGACACAGTGAATAGGATAGGGAATGGGTAGAAAATAGAAGAAAGTGGAAGACACTTTGTATGAGGCAGGAGCAAGGCAAAAATTAATTTGAAAAGGAATACAAATGGGAAAGAGTATAAAAGGTTGCAAAAAAAAAGTAGAGCTAGAAAAAGAAATAACATATATCTTTCAGGCTGGTGATGTTCTCCTGCACTCTTTCACCCCCGTGCTCGGTGATCTCACCAGCCTGCAGCCTCACCCCTGGCTCACTTTTCCCTTCTGGTTTGTAACTCCCCAGCTCGCAGCTGAAGGAGCCACCTGCTCCTGGCCTTCTGCCTTACTTCATGCAGTGCCCTCAGCTTGGAAGGTCCCTTCTTTTGGACCCGTGTCCCAGCGATGACATTGATGTGCTAGTCTGCCGTGGTTGCCATGGCATCAGTCCGCATTTTCCTTCTAGAAAATTGCAGTGTTCGGGGACATTGCAGAAAATTGCTAGTTATCTACTTGGGGAAAAGTGAAGAACAGTTCGTTCTTGGATTTGGCATTTGTCTGTTTGTGTAGAAGGTGAAAAGTTCTGAAAGTGAGTTACCATGTGAAAATAGCAGAGTATGAGGATTAAGTTTCCAGGAGCCCTCTGTGTAACCCAGGCAGCAGACTGTACCATTTAGCACAGCAGTGAGATTTGCAGCATGATGCTACTTCTAGTTTGGTATTATGCTTTTGCTACAAATACACACCACTGAAAGCAGAAACAGTGGAACACAAAGTAATTTGAAAGGGGCCCATTTATTCCTGTCTTGTAAGCCTACAGATATAATATTTACCGCTGGTGGACTTTAATAGAGACTCTGACATGAAAATAAATAACACAAGTTATTTGGTGTAGAGACTTTATACTGTGTTTTCAAAATAATTTTTAATATTTCTTCTCCTAATGAATGAGAGTATCTGTGTTCCTAGACTGTTGTTGCTGCAGAGAGACACAGTTTCATCTAGGAGAGTCCTGCATTAGTTTGTTTTCATAAACCTCTTCTGGTTCAGAGCCTTTCTCCATCATGAACACAGAGGAAGATCAAGGACACCCAAATGTTGCAAATGGAAGTCCACTCTCTCAGTGACTAGGGACCTGACCCTCACGTTTCTCTAGTATTCCCTGAACCTTCTTTCCACGAATATTCTCTCAGATTTTCCCTCTGCCGCTGTGTTCAGCTTCTATGTGATCCTGAGCTGCTCAGTATAAATTGTGAATCTCAGTCTCAGTGATGTGCAGTCCCTCAAGGACAGTAGAACAACTTATAAAGGTTTTCAAACAGCCCAAGTAAGGATCTACCTGCCTTTGAAATTCTGTCATTCTAATTTAGTTCAAACATCTCAGCCCAAACCACTTGCTGTGATATTGATATGCACATCCAGGCTACACTGCTGGTGTGGCCATGGCTTGGCATTATTCACTGTGTTGGCATGGTCTGTCTAAAGATTTGCCTGAAATTGAAAGTCAAATCCTGGTGCTCTGCTCCTGAAGTCCAGCCACAGGGAAGACTTGGCGACACTGATTGAATTAGTCCCAGAACTTACATTGTTCTTGAGATCCTTGGAAATCTGTTCGTGCCCAGGTTCTCCAAGGCAGTGGGATGCACAAGTTGTTTCCTTCTGGCTGTCACTGATATCAAAGTTAAACTTTGCTGTGAAAATGTGGCACCTAGCAATGTCTTGGAATGAGACTTGGCCCAGGGAAGCTGTGGCTATCCCATCCATGGAAATGTCCAAGGCCAGGTTGGATGGGGCTTGGAGCAACCTGGGATAGTGGAAGGTGTCCCTGCCCATGGCAGCAGGGTTAGAATGAAATGGGCTTTAAAGTCCTTTCCAGACCAAACTGTTCTATGATTCTGTGATGTGAGCAGGTGGGGGTGTGCAGCAAACCCACAAAACCAGCAAATTTTATTAGGCTCATTAGGATTTTCCCTCCGGCTGCTTTGTCACTGCAGAACCATGGCCTTGAGCTTTCCCCAGCACCTCATCCATGCCATCCTGCAACAGAGCTGCACAAAAGCCTTGACTTTGGGCTTGGAGATGCTCAGCCAAGCTGGCAGAGAGGGAATGGGGAGGCAAGTGTTATATTCCCATTCACCTCACACCCCAAGAATCAGAGGATTAATGCATCCATTGTAGACTTGAATTTCCCTAGTGGTTAGTCCTAATTTTCTGCAGCTGCACAGACATTAGTACAGCAATAATACTCCTAATAGCAGTGATGGCTGAGACCGTCAGACAGAAAAGATCACTTGTTTTTGGGGAAAAAATAGATACAACAGATATATCACCCTAGATGAATCTGTTATTAAAAATTGCTTTCTGAGCCTCCCTAAATATCCTAATAATTTAAAAACAAAAACCAGTGAGGTTTTTGGACTAAGGACATCATCTTCCTGGAAATGACAGCAACAACATTTTCTCTGAAAATAATGAAGTGCAAGTAGGTCTGTAATGGACAAATAGCTCATTGGAATGACTGACCAAGCTTCATAAATCAACCTGGATACATAATTTTGATTCCAAATCTGCCCCAGGTTGAATTTCCAGCCTTCTTTAAGAGGAATACATGTAGGTTCTTGGAGAAATTTACACTGTCAACATTGTTTTGCTGCTGATATACCTGCAGAAACCCTGGTTCTTGGCAGATTCAGATCCAGGTGGGCTCTGGGTTTCACAAACTCATCCCTGCACACTTGTGCACTGTCTCTGTATTTCTGCAGGACATCTGCCCCTGCTGTCACCTCTAGTATTCTTCCTTTTTCCACTTAAATTTTTTCGGGAGCTCCTTGTTCATCCATGTAGGCTTGTGGCCATCCTTATGTGACTTCCTGGTCTCCAGGACAGATCATTCTTGAGGCTGGAGGAAGTGGTCCCTGAAAATCAACCACCTACAGATGTAAGCTCCATCTGCTGTCTCCTGTACAAAGACAGAGCTTTTGCAGTCTAAGGGGATGGGAAGCAGAGAAACAGCCTCATACATTTAGTTCACTTATATGTGGATCTGTGAGGGAAGTGCTTGTAACAATACATGTGGGTGTTTGCTGAGCATCTTTCCTCTTGGCTATTAAGCTTTGAATCATCACTTCCAAATGCAGTGACAGAAGTGGAAAGGCTTGTAAAGGTGGAGAAATGTGTCTGCTGCTAACTGCAAATGAGCATGCAGAGGTCAACGGCGCAGGAGCAGAGTGACGAGAGACTGGACATGTTTTCATGTAGGTCAGTCCAGTCCACCTTGCTTTTTTGGGTTTTTTTTTTTAAGACTGGCCTTCCCTCATGCACAGCAGTTGATGACCTGAGCTTCCTTGCCCATGGCAAAGGCACTGTTTCAGAGCTCCCTCTATTCCCCTGAGGAATGGTTTGTAGTGGTGGTGTACGCAGACTCCAAGTCCTTCATTGCCAGGTGAATCACTCCCATCCAGAGGAATCCCCTTTCCCCAGGAGGTGTTTTCTCTCTGGCCCCCACAGGTGGGGCACGATGGCGCTACCCCTGAGAGCTGCTGGATGATGGAAGAGCTCACCATCGTGGTGCCCACCAAAGGTGTCATGTACAACTTTGTCTGCAAGTGCTGGCTGGCCAGAGACAAAGGTGACGGGCTCACTTCACGGATCCTCAACATTCTGGATGCAGAATGTGTTAACATTGGCATCAAGGTAGGCACCAGGCTCACTTTGTGCCTTTAGCTGCTGCAGGGACCTCTGCTGACACAGGTCATGCCTTAGCAGCTCTCACACTTTGACTTTTGCAAGTGGCTTGAGCCTTCTCTTTACTTTCCTTTCCTATGTTATTTTATTAGCAAAATCTTTAGGCATGGTTTAGGATCATGACTGTTTAGAGCACTGTTTGGGGAGGCTGGCTGGATGCAGCTATGGCATAGATGGGAGGGCAGAGCAGATAGGGCACAGTTCCAGCAGCCTGTCCTCATCTTGTCACCCACTGAATCACCTGGTACTCGTAGAGTGGGAGCAGCTTCAAGGTGAAGGATTACTTCTAACTCATCAGATTAGAGCAGTGGAAATATCTTCTTGTTTTAATCTCTCCATGATGTGGCTACATACCAAATTTTCTAATAGGGCACAGGGAAATTACTGGAAGTTGTTGAAACATGAAAACATTTGTAAGTCTGATCTTTGGTGAGAATACCTGATTAAAGTAGTTGAATCACTGATGAAGTTGAATCAGTGATTAATAAAACTCTATAGTTTTTTCATTCAAATGTATGAATTTTGAAGTAATATCTGCTATACCATATTTCAAACAAGTACAAATTGAAAAGCCGAGCTATGCTGATTTTGGATGTAAGATTTGTAGCAGAAATAACAGTCTGGATGAATGTGACAATAACACTGTGTTTAAATACCTGTGTGGCAATTTAAAATCTCTATAGATGTGCTTCTATTTACAGTCAGGTTGCACTTCAAAGTACATTATTTTTTCTTTATGCTGCTCTTGATCCCCAAGCTAAAGATACTCTCCTGAAATCTTTTTTCTTCCCCAGACATGCAAAAAATTGATAACATTTTTAGCATTTGTGAAGGATTCTCCAAATCAATGCAGATTTCAATGGTGGAATTGACCTAAGAGGGTATAAAAACCTTCCTCAGGTTTAATACCAAGGTTAAAACCAATCTCATAAAAATGCCCCATCTGTCGTTTAACCTCCTGGATGAGGTTTCCAAGCTCCTATTGGTGAGCTGATGGCTTGCCCATAGATTGAAGTGGATGTTAATGAAGGCTTATGTCCACTCTTCCTTTAAAAGCACAATCCTGAATATTTATTTCCATAAGCACGCCAAAAATAGACACATCTATCGACAATTTTTTCCCTGTGTTGTCGAGCCAGAAACTTGATGGGAGACTTGAAGGAAATCTGGGGAGATGCTTGGGACATGAAACCAGAAGCAGGCATTTGACTTTCTGATCTGTCTTCTAGTTGAGGGAATTTGGGACTGTTCCCTCATAAATAGCTCTAGTTAGAAACTGAGTCTTACAGGCATTTTGGAGTTCAAAGGCAACTGATATGTTTAGCATCATTGGGAAGATTAATACTTTTCTCTTTTTTTTTTTTTCTTTCTGCTTGGCTTTTGTACAGCCATATGTACCCATTTCAACTTAATTTTCTTCTTGGCTTGATATTCCCTCTTTTTGCTTTAAATTGAGTATTTGCTTTCCCATAGTTGAAAAAATTACTCAATGTCACCACAGTCATTAGAAACCTTCAATGCATTGGTAAAAGAGTTTTTCTCCTTCCTATAAAACACAGGATGCATTGCTAAGATTTAAAATATGTGTGGGTGAATATGTGATCAACAGGTTACTCAGGTTCAAAGAAATGTGAAAAATAATTTTTTTATATTATGTTATTCCTTTGCACTCTGTATTTATGTGGCAGCCAAAATTCAGGCCAATAAAACTAGCCTAGCTGTGCACTATTTAAAATATGTTTCTGGGATCTGTTTCTTGATATTCTTCCACATCTTAAAGAAGCCTTGGTACCATAGCTATGATCTTGAAAGCATCTAAGTGGTCTAGAAGTTTTGAAACCCCTGATGGCCACTGGGACTTCCACATTTTTGACATATTTATGAGTCCTATTGTTCCCATGTCAGGAAAAAATAACAAAATTAGGCTAGTAAGGTGAAAACCATAAAAAACATCTTTTCACAAACCGGCATGCCTTTAATGCACATGAGATCTGGGAGGACTCTGCAGCTGATGCAGCAGTGAGCATCCCCTTGGAGAGCAGGATAGCTGAATTTTTGTACCACAAGGGGTGTTCTGATGTATAAACCTCCAAACTATTAGTGATATTGGAACAAACATTGCTCAGATAAACACCAAACTTTTTGGGGAAGCTTTTTGCGGCCAAGAAAAAGAAACAATTGTTCTTCTGGGAAACTTTTTTTTTAAGTTAGCAGGAGTTTGGTACAGTACAGAGCTGGAGTGCTGGAGGTAACCAGGCAGAGACACTGCTAGCAGAGAGTTGGAGACCCAGGTATTGATGTGATGGTTGTGACTCCTGTGAGAAGCAGCTTAAGAGATCTTCATCACTGGTGTTGCAATAGGACAAGGGATAATGGGTTTAAACTGAAGGAAGGTTGACCTGGATTAGATAAAAGGAAGAAATATTTTACACTGAGGGTGATGAGGCCCTGGCATAGTTTTCTCAGAGAAGCTGCGGCTGTCTCTGGATCCCTGGAAGTGCCCAAGGCCAGGCTGGACAGGGCTTGGATCAACCTGGGATAGTGGAAGGTGTCCCTGCCCATGGCAGGGGGTGTGACTGGATGAGCTTTAAGGTCCCTTTCAACCCAACCCATCCAATGATTCTGTAATTCAAATATTGTCACAATAAATGTGTCTCTTTCAAGGCTGAGCAAATCTGTAGAAAAGATCATAGATGGAAAGTCCTGTAGAAAGTTTCAATGCCTAACTTTGCCTCTGAAAACAATGGTGTGGAGAAGAACCAAGAAGCTGTGTTGGAACCTTTTCTGCCAAGGAAGTAGATCTCCAGGAAAGCCTGTTGCCCTGTTTAGCATGGGTTAAGGACAGCTGTTAGTTTAAATGAGACCTTCTGACTTTCTGACCTTCTGACTCTGCTTCCAACCCTCACCAGATCCTCTACGAAGTCACAGTTGTGACTGGAGACATCGAAAGTGGTGGTACCGATGCCAGTATTTTCATGACTGTCTTTGGATCCAATGGGAACACTGAGGAGATGCTGCTGGAAAAAAATGGAGACAGGTACGGTAACTGTCATTTTTGTTGGTTAGAAGTGGAATGATGACAGATTTTAGTATCAAGTCAAGAAGAACTCAGGGCTTTGATCATGCTCCCACTGAAACACAAATTCTTACTCCCACTGACATTATAGATTCAGATCTGGGCCCCCTGTAAGTATTTCTGTTGGATTTTTAGCATAGCAAAGGAAAGGAAAGCACTGTATAGCCAGGGCAAACACCCTTTTTCATTTGTGCAAGCTTTGTTTAACCTGTTCCTCAGTGGCTTTAGAGATAAGCATCTTGAACAAAAGTATGAAGTCCTGCATTGTCTCCAAGAAGAACTGTGAACATTGCCCAGGAGAGCACTGGGAAATGTATGGGTGGTGGCACAGGATGCTGCACTGAATGCCCTGATTTTACTAAAAATGGTGAACCTCATGTTTTCTTCTGCAGAAACATCTAACAAACACTATAACCCTAGCCTGATGCCAGCACTTCCATAAGCCAAAAATCCCACTCACACCACCATTCATCCACTTCCCAATGCTTTTTTGTTCCTTCCTAGCACCTTCCCTAGTACAGAAAGCTTTGGCATGCTCAAGAATGCACCAACTTTTAGTGACATCATGCTTAAATTTAATTCATTGACTAGCTCTGATCTTACTCAGCAAGTCACCTACAGAGCATCAGAAGGGCGGGAGCTTTTGGCCACACGGTTTGAGCTCAGCTTGCCAGGGGAATGCTGGATGACTGAGGGTAGGGTGCACCTTGCACAGAGGCATTGCTCAGGGAATGTTTTACTTGAAGCTGTTGTAGCAGAGTGGGTGTCTGGACAAACATAGCTAAGATTGAGAGCTTCATGTGTCTAGTTAGTAACAAGCACGAGCCTCATTTGTTGTGAAAAAAAAATGCAGCAGAGGTGCTGCTGACAAAAATATCTGTGAGAAACACAGCTGAGTCATGCAGAAAACCACAGCTCTTGGGGCTTGCTGCTCCCCATCACAGAGGAACATCCAATATGTGGGGCAATGCCCCTGGGTTACCAGTGAGTGTGGCCATCAGTAGTACCCCTCTTACAAGACCCTGGGCAAGCCCAAACTGGCCTGTCGTCCACTCACTTAATCCTAACACTCAGTCCTAGTAGGCAGGAAAATGGACCACTGATGTTTGGATTCAGAAGTGAAGCAGATTTCACATCTGGGTGTGTCAACCAAAAATCTCTAAAGGGGATCAAGACCTCTCCAGCCCCTCAGGAGCAGGGTTGTAGTTTTGCTGCATCTGGGGAAAGCCATACCCCTTAAACTTTGTGGCCTCTAAAAACATATCCTATTTGTCTACATGGGTGGGATGGACAATCTCTGATATAAGAGTATGAAAATGCAGTACAGGAGGATAGAAAAGTCTCTGTGTTATTAGTTGCTTGGGTTATCATCTGACAGTAGAGGATCTGTGAAAGGTGTTGAAAAATCACTGGGGCTGTGTAAAGAAAAGGAAGCGTAAGACACAACTCTTATTATGTTAATATCCCCCAGATGCTGTGCTGTTCTGCTGGCACATCTCTGCTAGCTGGAGGTGCTCTGCATCACACCTCCAGCTGTACAGAGCTCTTGTCATCTCATTAGCAACCTCTGCAGAGGACATTCATGTCCCCAAATTCACATCCTGTCTGTTTCCACACCACTGCCACCAGTCCTCATCCAGCTGTTAACAGCTCAGGCTTTCCTGGCTCTTTTCCACATGGAAATCTCTCCAGCCCTTGCACCAGCAGAGCAGGGATGGGTGAGAGCTGCTGCAACCAAATGGTAAAAGGCACTTCATCTTTATTGGGGCCATCCAGTGCCAATTCTCTCACAGCAGCTTAGTGTATTACGGAGAACCGTCTGTCTAACCTGCCACAGATTTAAAGCAATTTTCGCTACATTACACTTATTGCCAAGACCCCTGGGCAATGGAAATATTTATAAGGGCAGGCATGGGTAGGAAAGCTTAATGAAATCCTTTAGATAAATGGTTCAGTGTCCTGAAAAGGGAATAGCAGCAGTCAGCTTCTCTGGCTACTTCTTCCCTTCTCAATTTTTTTTGGGTTTATGTTCATCTTCATATAAATTAGGGATAGCAAAGAGTCACCCAGTTTGTCACTTTGGCAATCACTTCCCTCTAGTACTTCCCAGTACTGGGTCACCCAGTTTGTCACTTTGGCAATCACTTCCCTCTAGTACTTCCCTCTTGGAAGTAGCAGATGAGTATCAGTGTTACAAACTTCAAACAAGGCATTTGCTGGAGATAAAGAATGTTTTATTTTGCTAGCAAACATTTTAGCTTAGAGTTTCTCAGCCTGGAAAGCCTCAGAGTGAGAGATTTCTATGAAGCTTTGTAGGTAATAGTGATTGTAATAAAAACTGATCATAGGATCACAAGATAATTCAGACTGGAAGGGTCACACCTCTTTGTTAAATAGATGTGGAAATCAATCCAGTCCGGGGACAAAAGTACATTTTATTTCTCACAGTGAGACAGGCTGCCTCGGTATCTGGTACCATAGAAAGACAAATAAGAAGAAAAAGGAGTTTTTGAAAGAGCAAACATAACCCTTAATAACTAGAAATGGACTGGGACCAAAATGTCCTGTCCAAATGCCTCTGGGAGTGCAGAGGAAGCAATGCCTGGATGAAAACTGAGAGGCTTGAGCCAGCCCCTATTACTAACATCTGCAGCTATGCATGCTCAGATAATGGTGTGAGTATAATCACATTCATCCTGCAGGGGGTAATCTGAACAGAGGCTGGTAAAGAAAATGATTTTTTTTCTCCACATTCTGGCACTGCACAGCTATGGAAGGCTGTCTGCATTGCCAGGAATGAGATATCATCATTATGGATTGTTTCTGTTATGGCCGTGCCCACATCTTGCAGGGCTTTTCCCAAACCCCTCAGCACACCCAGGTAATTCCCCCACAAGGAGAAGTTTGCATGAAAGAGAAACCTTCAAAGGAGAAACAGCAGAGTGGTCACCATGTTCTTGGTAGACCCCCTGTATTTGGCTGCCATTCCCCTTAGCATGGATTGGTTTTCCAGCTCCAAGACCACAGGAGGTCTCCAGGTATTTGAGGGAGCAAACAGGAAGACAGACTTGTTTAGAACAGACTAATATTGAGCCTGAGGCAGCACTTTCACTGAAGCAAGGCTTTCCTCCCAACACCAGTGATGCCAGGAGGGAGGGAAGGTGCAGTCCTAGCCAATGTAATCTTCTTTGGGAAGCACATGTTAGCTGTTTTTTCCTTTCTCCTGCTTCCTGCTGATTGCTATGGATGAGCAGCTCCTGCACATCCCTGTGCCTGTTCACAGCAGCCACATACAGGCAAGGTCTTTCACACAAGCTTACACAAACCCACCCTGGTTCTTGCCAGAGGCAGAGATAGTTTGCAAATCCAAATCCCCCAATTTCATCAGGTCGGTTTTGTCTCCATTCTAACACAATTTGCCTGTGCTTACTAAACTTGGGCTTTGGACTTCAGTCCCGGTGCTGCATTTAGCTGAGCTGCAGCAACTGCCTCTCCAGGCAAACACAAAGTTTTGTGCTGTGCCTCAGCAGAAGGAAACGAGGCAAAATTATTTTGCCTTCTAGCTGGAACTGGCCAAGGACAGGCAAGTGGGCAGCTGCCAGGAGGGAGGCGATGTTCAGAAGCCTGACTGTGAGCCGCTATTGTTCTGGTTACAAACAGAACAGTAATGTATGCTACAGGCTGCCTGGAGCAGCTCCAGGTGGGCTGTGTTTTCCAGGGAAGGAGGAATCCCTGTCAAATCTGCACTGAGGTGTCTTGCCAACAGCACAGTAGCTGGTGATTGCAGCACAGGAATGCTCAAATCCAATAAAGAACACTCATAAACTTTTGATTTGAGGCTGTTGGCACGGCCAGGGCTGCAGCACGGGACGGAGGTGCTGAGAGGCTGTAAAGCAGCAGGAAAACCTCCTTGTTCTTCCAATCCCTGCAGGTTTGAGCGGGGCCAGGAGGACAGTTTCATCATGGAGATTGCCGACATCGCACCCCTCAGGAAGATGAGGATCCGGACGGACGGGAAGGGGACGCGCCCGCACTGGTTCATGGAAAGGGTAAAACGCTCCTGGCATCACGAGTCTCCCACAACCTGCGTGTCCTGGAGCCTCTCAGCCCCTGGCAAAGAGGAGAAAGGCACCAAGGGACTAATTTTTATTAATTTTCTGCATTTTTTTTTCTGTTTGGTTTCTCATGGTTTTTCCCTGCCGGAGTTGAGTAAAGAAAGAAGAAAGCAGAGGGAAAAGCTGTGTTTTAGAGCTTTTTGTGTGGTGGAACCATCATGTCTGGAAGTGTTCAAAAGGCTTGTGGGTGTGGCACATTTGTGGGCTATGGTTTAACAGTGATCACTGTGGTGCTGGGTTAATGGGTTAACATGATCATATTGGACATCTTTTCCAACATAAATGATTCTATGGTTTCACCACAGATTCTGCTGTTAGATCTCACTCTCCTCTGCATGAGCCTTGGTTTGTCACCAGGGCACCTGCAATATTTTCTGGTCCCTGGATTGTACCCTCAGCCCCTGCAGATCTCTGCCATGTGGGAATCTGAATCCTTGGGAGGGTGGATGTTTGTCTGCCTGGGCTGGGTGGGACGTTTCCAAATAATCCATCCGTTCCACTGGGTCATCCCATCTCTCCTCTTTCCTTCTCCCCTAGCACACACATTTATTTCTTTTCTTGCCCATACAAGTAAGGTGTCATTTTTATCTTGCATTTTGAATGGAGCATGCAAATGATGGTACTTTTCTCTGATGTCCTACCTTGAACAAAAATACAGTGTTTGCCTTTATCTTTGCTGTCAAATCATTAGCTACTCGTAAGGATCACCTCTACCTGGGCAGCCAAAAGTAGTTTGCTTGCTGTGGGTCCCTTTAGTTATATTTCTAAGACGGGGGGAACGATGTGCTGATTGCAGACCATCAAATGTCATTAATAGAGAAACACATCTCTGCCATTTTTCTTTACCATGCTTTTCCTGGAGCTGACATCCTGCTGGATTTCTGTATCTTGACCTATTTATGAGAACAGTTTAAGACCTAGAGGCTTAACCATGATCAGAGGGAACACTGCATGATTTTTTAATTGGGTCCTTTATACTTTTTGACTAATTTACTGCAATCTTTTTCACATACATAGTGTGTTTCTAAACACTGACCCTACACAGCCACCAGTTTTCAGTGAAGTGACAGACTTCTCTTCACTTTCAGAAGAATTTCTGTGCTGCAGTACCATTTTTACTTCAACATTTCCACTTCTAAATTTTTTTCTCAGCAGCTGGAGAAGGAGGGGAATGGAAAGAGGGGGAATTCAGGCTGGACATTAGGAATAAATTATTTACTGTGGGGGTGGTGAAATATTGGCACAGGTTGCGCAGGGAGACTTTGGCTGCCTTATCCCTAGAATTGTTCAAGGCCAGGTTGGACGGGACTTGGAGCAACCTGGGACAGTGGAAGGTGTCTCTGCCCATGGCAGGGGGTGGGACTGGATGAGTTTTAAAGTCCTTTCCAACTCTTAACATTCTATGATTTTATGATGATGCTTCTGCAGCTCCTCAAAGGATTAGACCTCCAGCACATATCTTTAGAACTGATGCCACAGATGCACAGTTTTTCTCTCTGTGCCTAAGGAATAACTCAATCTGTTGTCTGATTTGATTCAGATGTCTTGGTCAAACTCCCTTTGCAATTTCTCACATGCTTTCCCCTGAGTTTTATAAATCATATTCATATAAAATGAAATCAAATAAAGCTTATTCATCCAGAGACATTCCAGGTCTTGCAGTCATGAACCAGCAGCAGCATAAAGGCTAGGGGTGGCTACATCTTTAGTTGTGCCTCCCCATCTTACTGTTGCCTTGTCTGTCCAGGCATTCCAAACCCTTAGCCTGCTGGACTGTCCTACCAAAAGCAAAGATTTCCCAGGGAAGTGGGCACAGAGCGCTCTCATTTGGACCTATCCAGCAGGCTTATAGCCACCTTCCAGCTCTACAGAAGCCACAGGTGGACCATGAAACAAGAACAGGTCTCGAGAACAGACTTAAAGGAGGGCTTGTAAAAATTAGGAAGAGCAACTTTTTACATGGGCAGACAGCGACAGAATGAGGGGCAATGGTTTTATACCAAAAGAGGAGAGATTTAGATTAGACATTAGAATGAAACTCTTGGCTGTGAGGGTGGTGAGGCCCTGGCACAGGGTGCCCAGAGAAGCTGTCCAAGGCCAGGTTGGGCAGGGCTTTGAGCAGCCTGGGATAGTGGAAGATGTCCCTGCACATGGCAGGGGATAGAACTGGAAGATCCTTAAGGTTGCTTCCAACCCAAACCATTCTTTTATAACTCTGTGGTTTTAGAAGCTTTTGAAAATGGTGCCTATAGTTCCTATTTTTCTTAGATAAACAGATCACAGAGGATTTTTTAACTCCAGTGTTACGTAGAGAACTGTATTTATTGGTTTTCTTTCCCACCTTCCCTGCAAAGGTAAACACAGCATTTGCATTCCCAGGCAGGGGGTGGCTTACAGAGGCATTCTGGAAGAGGGGAGGAAGGATTTTTGTTCTCTGATTTGTATTCCAGCCTTAAAAACTTACGTAGCCTGGTGTGACATGAAAACTGATCAGAGCCCATTTCCATTTCTGTCAAAAGTGCATATTAAGACTGCATAATGAAATACTTGTGGGGGTAGTGCTAAACTCTCAGACAGATGGTTCACAGTTAGTGCTAACTAGCACAGTGAAATGAGAAACTAGATTAAGCCATCAACCCCGTAATTAACCATTTGTTGCTCCATTTATCTACATGATATTCTCAGTTTTCTTGTTCTATTAAACTAACAATAAATGATCTTTTTAATTCACTTTGGTCTTTTGGTAAACTGTTGCTAGCCATAATTTATACTGCTTTTAGTTCACCAGATATAGAAATGCATAAATACCAATTAAAATGCATGAATTATCAATGATTCTGTACACAGCCAAAAGATTCAATTTACAAGCAGGCAAGTAGTCATATTTTTTTCTGTCTACATAAAATACACTAAGATTTCATTCAGAATCTCAGCGAAGTAATGAACTTGGTGCTGAAAATTCAGACTTGCTACCACAAATAGCAATAAGTTTTAAATGCTAGTACCTAAACCTCTACAGGGAACAAAATTTGATTAGCGAAGTTTTGCAACAAAATGAACATTATTGATCATTACTATGACCAAAAAGGCATCATGAACTCTCCAAAGCTGAGCAATGCTTTCTGATCACACCACTACTGAGAGGGGCATAGGGTGGGGATCTTTTCCACTGATCTAATGCTGAATCTCAGGTTCTTCCACATCAAGCTACCATGACACTGCTCTGTGTTTCTGAAAAACCAGAGAACAAAATCAAAGAATCACAGAATGGTTTTGGGTTGGGGGGGGACCTTAAAGTCCATCCCATTCCAATCCCCTGCCATGGTCAGGGACACTTTCCACTGTGCCAGGCTGCTCCAAGCCCTGTCCAACCTGGTCTTGGGCACTTCCAGGGATCCAGGGGCAGCCACAGCTGCTCTGGGAAACTTGTGCCAGGGCCTCCCCACCCTCAGCATAAAAAAACTTTTACTCTAATTAGGAAACTTATCTAAATGCATACTTTGGAAACCTCTTCCTGGGATAGCTGCTTTCTCAGTCCCTGTGATGATTTCACCTGCTGCCCAGTGTCTTAGCTTTGAAGTCGAAAAGCTAGAAACAAGAAGGGATGAAAGCTCAGTGAAATAGCAGGAATTATGAGACTGTTGAATTCTGCAGAGTTGCTTCCCTCAGAATTTTAATGTTACTTTGTGCTGTCAAAGCCAGACAGATAAGAAGCTGCCTTAATGAAGCACTAATTGCATTGCATTCAAACGTCACAAATAATCCTGCATGTGGGACTCGGTCTTTATTCAGTCCTTTCTCCTTTGTATAAAGGAGATTAAGAGAATTTGAGAGTTATTATTGAGAATTGAGAATTATATAGCTGAAGCTGACTTTTATTCTTTGCGAAAGAGAGAAGTCTTTTTGTTTTACAGTCAGAAGTTCCTAGGTTTAAGTGAAGAATAATGACGTGCAACACAGGCATGAAATCTTGTGTTTGAGCCTTTAAAGGTGGATTCCAGGAGCTGTGTATTTTGGTGTCAGCAGAGTGGGAGGCCCAGTGGAGCATGTTTTACATGACATCTGGAAAAAGGCTGGGTAGGGGTAAATCAAATAATCGGACATGTCAAACCTTCCCATTGCAGGAGACAATGTGCAATTAATTTCAAATTGGTGGTTTAATGTTCCTGTCAACTACTATATTTGTTCAGCTACAAAGCAAATTACCAATGTGTTATTCATACACACTTCTGCCGCTTTCTTGTAATGGCTTATTGGTGTTCTACAGCCCAGTTAGGCTCATTCCATAATTAGCAAGAAAGTTGGAGCTGAAAAGCACACTGGATGCACACAGCAAGTTCTAGGCATCCTAAAAAACAGCTTAGGTGCAGTGCAAAGTAGTAGTATTGCCAAGCAGTAGCTAGTTTTACTGAGAGGAACAGGCGGAAATTAAATATAGTCTCAGCTCACTGAGATGACTTTCCTGACCCTCATGGTTGAAACCAAAATCCTGCATCATCCTCTGTGTGTGGAACACCCACAAACATCTCCTTGCAGGATGGGATTAATTTTCTGCTATTTTAGTCACTGAAAAAGGCTACATTCAGCTTTCACCCCTTCCAACAAACTATTCAGGCCCCTCCTGTAGTCATGAGACAGGCAGACCTGAGAGAGGGGGCGATGCCTCAAGAAGCTCCTCCCCTGCCCCCAGTTTAGGTGGGATGTGGGGCTTCCCTGGGGATACCCAGGTCCCACCACCGACCACATGATGGGCTTGGGCTGGATGACCAGCATTTAGGAGATCTGTGTTGGGTAAGTGAAAGGCAATGTACCCACACTGTGACCCAGAAATCAGCCTGCCACTGCTGCTGCTTCTGTGTCCTTTGCTGTGACTGTAAAATCATACTTTGGGTTAGAAATGACATTTAAAGATCATTTCATTCCACCCCCTGCCATGGGCAAGGACAACTTCCACTATCCCAGGTTGCTCCAAGCCCTGTCCAGCCTGGCTTTGGACACACCCAGGGATCCAGGGACAGCCACAGCTGCTCTGGGCACCCTGTGCCAGGGCCTCCCCACCCTCACAGACAGGAATTCCTTCCCAATATCCCATCTGTCCCTGCCCTCTGGCCCACAGGGAAGCCATTCCCTGTGTCCTGTCCCTCCATGCCTTGTCCCCAGTCCCTCTGCAGCTCTCCTGGAGCCCCTTCAGGCCCTGGCAGGGGCTCTGAGCTCTCCCTGGAGCCTTCTCTTGTGCAGGTGAGCACCCCCAGCTCTGCCAGGCTGGCTCCAGAGCAGAGGGGCTCCAGCCCTGGCAGCATCTCCGTGGCCTCCTCTGGACTGGCTCCAGCAGCTCCACGTCCTTGTGCTGTTGGAGCCAGGGCTGGGGCAGCTCTGCAGGTGGGGTCTCACCTGAGCACAGGGGCAGAGGGGCAGAATCCCCCCTGCCCTGCTGCCCACGCTGGGGGATCAGCCCAGGATAGAGTTGGTTTTCTGGGCTGATATCCCTTGGGCAAAAAACACTGATAAAATGAATCTTTCCCCTGTCTGCTCCTCCTGTAGCACCACCCCAGAACGAGATACCAGGGGCAGGTCTCTGTTTCTGTCCTTACTGCTTACAGTAAGACGCACACAGATGCAATCACACATCCTGGGTGAGGGGCTGATGATGGAAAAAGCTGGCATTTTGCTCCAGCAGCTTTAGTAGCCAGACGTTTTTTCTCAGGCAGCATCTGGAGTGCCGAGCATGGGCTGGGCATTTGTGAGAGGCCTGACCTCTGTGTCTGTGAGTGCTCTCCAGCTGACAACTCTAATCTGCTTCTATCCCCATTGCTTCCCTGACAATTCCCTGCAAGCTTTGCTCAGGACATTTTGCTCCTAACAGTGTCACTGTCATTCCCAAGCAGGGCAGAGGTACTGCTGGCTGAACCTCTTCCAGCATAGGGTTTATGCACTGGGGTAGGGGGAAAATAGACATTTTCAGTCAACCTGACGTCACTCACAGCTCAATTTTGCAAAGAAAGCTTTCTTGGTTGAACTCCTAAGACGATGCAGACATCGTTGCCACATCCTTGAGAGAGGACACTTCTTTGCCCCAGCAGAAAGGCCTCCAACTGGGATGGGGGAGACCTGATTTCTGCTTGGTTCAAAGCAAGGGTCTGATTCAATATCTCTTGACTCACAGAACAGTTTTTTTGACCACAAAGTAATAGTGTCACTGGCTATGAATAAGCAGCTTTTTAGAAAAGTGGGACAACTTCTGCAGCCAAAAATTTCCTGTCCCCCTGGGACAGGGGGGTGAAGGTGCTGTGTTACAGATCCCTCTTTAGCATCAGGCAGATTGAAAACCCCAGATGAGTGTCCTACCCACAGAACCATCCAGTGCACAGTGTGGCTTACTGCTCATCTTCAGTGTAGCTACTGCCCTCTTTGAAACAATTTATTTTATGACCTAGAGCAGTATTCTTCTTTTGAATTGCTGAAGACTCCAACAAGGCTTGGTTGGGGTCAATAGAAGGCCATGGGCTGGGACACCTGACGTTTGAAGACAGAATTTGAGAACATTTTATCTCAAGATAAGTTTTACTGAGTATTTTTTCTTAGGCAGATATATGAGCATGCAGTGGAAGGGCACTGAGGTGGTAAAGGGGCCACAGGAAGCATGTGGCACACTAGGAAAGCCTGAGAACAATAAGAGTTTTGACAAGAAAAAGTTGAGGGAAGAATCCAGTTACAGTCTTCTTCTGCTTGAAAGGAGGTTACAGAAACCATTGATCCACATTCTTCTCAGAGGTGGACAGCAAAAAGTCATGAGGTAATGGCCATGAGTTGCACTGAGGAAAACCCTGATCAGATACAAAGAATAAAATCTTCCCAATGAGAGTGGTGCAGCCCTGGGATGAGGACTCAGAGTGTCTGGGGAATCTACACCCTTGAAGGTTTTCACAGTTTTCACAGCTCAGTTGGACATGTCTTTGCATGGCATGCAGCCATGCTTGGAGCAGTGGGTGGAGCTATAGACCTCCAGGCGTCTTTTTTAATGTAACATTTCCCAAAATCCTGATTCACTCCTCCCTGATACTACCCCACACTTCTCTGACACGTCTGGGCTCATGTTTCCATGGCCTTTGCAGAGGCAGTGTTTTCTGATGCACTGCTACACCCAGGTACAGTCTCTGTGTCTGTTAGATGGTGACACAAATGGCAATTTACAGCACGGTCTCCTGCCTTCCCTTCAGCTCCCCCAGCTTAGTGAGAACTCACTGCTAGGTTTTTGCTCTAGGCAGGTGTAGTGCTTTTCTCCCACTTGACTGATGCTCCACTGAGCCCACACACAACAAGAGACATAAAGGTGGGTATTTTATTAGGCATTTGTTGGAGTAACTTGTTGAGCTGCTCTGAATTCATTTCCATTCTGTTCTTATCACCACAGCATCTGAGCTGCTTCCATGACACGTTAGATAGTGTGACTAATATCTGTTGCATACTGTTTGTTCTGTCACCTTTTCCCAGAGGGAGAAGTGTGTGAAATATTAAGTTTTTGCTGGCCTAATTTTATCTTGTGCCTTGTTTTAACTTGTTTGGGCTTGTGTCTCTCTACAATGATTTCTGCTTGCTCACGCAAAGGAGACAGGCAAAAGAAAGATGCTGAGTGCTTCAAGGAGATGGAGTGAAATTTTTAATAACTCTGTTACTTCTTTGGAGTGAATGCCATGCTGGCTCACAGGAGAAGTCGGACCCTCTTAGAGATGAGCTTTGTCCATAACTTAGGTCAGAGGAGCAAATTTCTCCCTTTGCTTTGCCACGTGGTTGAAAAAGCATTATAATACTTTGAAGACCATTTCTCAGGACTGACCACCACAGCAAATACTGCCCATAGGACAGAGCTCCATTTATCCCAGAAGAGTTCAGTATGGGTTTTGGAGCTCTGGCCAAGCTCTCCCCATGTCCTACCACATAATGCACTTTATAAGTTTAACATTTGCCCTCATTCAAAGGTAAGTTTTTTTCCCCCATTTTCCCTCTTCACAGATCACCCTGAAGAATCTGACTAATCAAGAAGTGGCCACATTTACCTATGGGGATTGGCTGTCCAAGATGAAAAATGCCATGGGAAGCCTGATATGTGAGATGCCAGCTGTCATAAATGACGAGCAGATGATGGAGGACACCACATACACTCTTCAGGTTAAAACCAGTGACATTGGAGGTTGGTCCTTTCTAGACATTTTATTAATTTTCTCGTTTGAAGTTTGTTTTTTAACAATGGAAGGAAGACCTCATCTGTTTAATTTGAAATTACTTTTGAAAAAATATAGTTCAGCTGGAATACAGCCGTTTTGGCTGGTTATTCACCACGGCAGTGTCTAAGAGACTCATTCTCCTCTGAGCTCTGGGAATAACATATTTAGACACAAGGCCCAGGTCTGGCTGCTCTTTAATTCGTCTGAAGACACCCTAACAGAAACTATTACTGCTTGAAAGTAATAGACCAAGCTGCAGAGGTCAGCAGCCACATTTTTCTTTTTTGGTCAGGTCCTTCCATGTAGGGTGGTCAGAGCTGGTGTGCTTCAGGTTTTCAGTCAGCTCTGCCTGCCTTGCCTAAAGCAGACAGCAATAATTCACCCACATTTTCAAAGTGTTTTGAGGCCATTTATCTCAGGCTATGGAAAAAAAAACATTTCTAAATGCACACCAGTTAGAAGAGGTGGAAGGGAGCATACAGAAAGAGCTTCGAGAGCCAGGTTTCAATATAATTTCCTGGGATCACTGCCTCTTTTCACGGAAAATTTTGTCAGGCTGCTGGATGGAATCTGCTGCCACATACAAGGTGAATCATGCCAAGATGGGGCAAGCCAGACATTGTCTTGAAGACACCTTCTTTCAAAGGTTGGTCCTCAAGTGAGATTCTGTTGCACCAGTGCACATAACCAGCTGCTGACCTGTAAATATCTTTTCTTTATTCCTTTGTTGCTTCTTTTTTTTTTTTTCCCTGGTTTTATCAGTGGTAATTTATGCAGCTTCTAAGGTTTGATCTAAGAATATCAAAATTTCTCTGGCAGAGCATCTTCATGCCACCTCACCACTTCTTATCTATCTTCTCTGCCAGTTGCTTGTCTGAAAAACATGTAGTGAAATACAAAAAACAAAAGAGAGAGATAGAGAGAGGAAGATATGTTTATGTATCTGGCCATCCATCTAATATAATGGTAGATCTTTCTGTGACCTTTTTTATGTGAAAACCAGCCCCAACTCCACAAAGGCAATGGAAATAGAGAGGAGAACAGAAAATGACAGCAGCAGCAGACAGATCTGCCCTTCCCCTTGAATGAAGGATGACAGGTATTAATGAAGAAACATTTTATTTCATTATGAACAGTGACAACCAGTAGGAAAGAGCAGATTACAGAGAGGTTTCAGAGAGTCTGTTTGTGATTAGATCACACAGCTCACTGACATAATGCTGAACTTTATCCAGCTTATCTAAAGCAGGTGCAAGTCATGAACCATCTCCCCTTTTTGATCATTATGTATTCCACAATTACTCCTGGTTGGACCAATTCAGGAAGAAAGACATTTTATCCTTGGTGATGTTTAAACATGTTATATCATCTCCTGCCACACTGACATTGTCGAGGAGCAGCAATGCTGCACAAGGGCTGGAATCAAATGTGTTTATTTCTACGTATAAAGTTCTTCTTTGCAATGGCTTTCAACTTTACAGTGCATGAGAGTCACCAAAAGAAAAAAAAAAAAAAAAGCAGGCAAAATAATCTCGCCTATTTGCCACACTCTGAAAAATTGTATTTCTGGTTTTAATTCCTCCTAGTCTAAACTGTCTCTGGTCAATTTATCTGGGAGAGAAGTCTTCATCAGTGGTCTGGATAACTCTCCTGAGGGTCTCTGCCTCTTGAGTTTTTCTTCATCAGATTCAGACAGAAACTTCATTATTAAATTAGGTTAGATGGCTAGAGTTAGGGAAAATTAATCCCACAAAGAAGATTTTGCAGCAAACTAGAAAGCATAAGCTATTTCCTCCCCACCACACACACATGTTTAACAACAGCATTGTTTTATATTTTCCTTAAAGACACCTTTAAGTTACAGCTTGTATTTTGCAAAGTCACTCTACTCCAGTGCAAATTTAACCTACAGATTTTGCAACAGGGAATGACTCTGCTCCTGCCAAGCTCAAATCACCTCGTTTCCACCACCAGCAGTACCTCAGATGACTCTCAGGCTACACATAGATAAAAAGAGGTTATTAGGGCATACACCTCCCAGGTCAGATGGGTAATCTTTGGTTAAAACCAAGGTCTTGATCTCAGATGTAAAGCATAATCTGATTTTCTTCAAGGCAGGACCC
Organism: Leptocoma aspasia; assembly: GCA_013399835.1. Taxonomy (NCBI): domain Eukaryota; kingdom Metazoa; phylum Chordata; class Aves; order Passeriformes; family Nectariniidae; genus Leptocoma; species Leptocoma aspasia. The sequence goes on from VXAX01006783.1 coordinate 375,393, forward strand.
ATAGACATAGATGCAATAGAGCCAGACCCCCTGGTGGCTCTTTCTGAGGCACAAAAATGTCCTTTGGCTGGTTAATTTTTACTTTCTCTATGCAGGCATCATATACATGTTAATGAAGTAAAGATGGAGAGTGGATAAATACTGCTTTCTCATTTTCCAAGCATTAATGATGCAGAAGGTCCTTATCTCTGCTGTTATAAGATTAATTAGGATGTTGACAACTCAGTTCCAACCTACAAATTACACAATTTAGGACAGTTGGTGTCAGCTCCTAGTGCCTTATATAGAGTTTTTTTTATGTAAAAAGAAGGACATTCTTTGGCCTCAGAAGGTTGTGACTCAAGCCCAGAGTTTGTTTAGAAATGAAGCATCTGCTCAGTAGGAATCACATAATCACAAGAGATTTCTGTTGAAAGGGTCCTCGGGAGGTTACTTCACCCATCTTCCTGCTCAAAGGACAGGTGCCAGCACCAGGTCAAGCCAGCTAAGAGTGCCCAGCCAAACACTGGACAATTCCAGGAATGGTGATGCCACCACCTCCCCAGGCATCTGCACCCGGACCTGCACCATATTCCTAAGAAACTTGGTTTTTTACCTCATTCCCAGCCTGAACCTCCCCAGCAAATCATGGCTTTGGCTTTTTGGGGTATGACATGACAGTACATGGCCCTGTCATCATTACCACTGTCCCTGCACGTGGGGCCCTTGTGCACCTGCCCCAACTCCTCTCAGGTCTTCCCCTCACAGTGTCCCAGCTCTTGTCCTTCTTAGTAGCCATCCTCTGAGCTCTTCCCAGTGTCCTGACACAACCCAGGAATTCAAACTGGTGTTTTGCACTGAACTCTGGAAACTTCCTGCTATCTTGGATCCAATCAGAATATGAAAGGTACTGCTGTGAGCTTTGGGACATCTTCAGCTTCCCAGTATGTGCAAGGTTTATTCCAACCCAGACAGAGGATTTTGCATTTCTCCTTGCTGAATTCCATGGGATTTCTGCTTGCCCAATCCTCAAGTTTCTCGAGGTCCACCTGGGTTGAAATTCTGGCCTTCAGCATGTCAGTCACTCTCACAAATCTACTCTAAGCTGGAAATCTGCTGAGGAAGCATTCCGCCATTGTTTAGGGTGTTGATGATGAAGCTCAGCTCAGTTCTGCAGATCCCAGTACCAATCCATGAACTATTGCACTCCTCACCAGTTAAGGCTGGTGCAACCACAGTATCTTCATCTCTTCATTTGTCCATTTTTTTACAACTCCTAAATGTGCCTGACAGTTTCCTGGAACTGGCAACAACAACGACAACAACAAAAACATCAGACACCCAAATAAGTGAAATGTACATTGATTTAACATTTCTGGTTTTTTACTTTCCCATCTCCTGCTAATTGCTTGTGAGGGAAATGTCACAGCATGAGACCTTCATAAGCTTCTTCCTGCAGGGACGGTTTTGCTAAGAAACAGTTGGTTCTGTGCTTTTTGAGACCTGGCATTAATTAGGAGCCTGCTCCTTGCAAGGAAATGGACTTCAGTTTGCTTTGTTCCTCACCTCAGCAAGCTTTGGGGTCATAAAAAGTACTGCCAGATGAACTGCCTGGATCCCTGATGCTTTCTCTTCCTACTTAAACCCTTCCCAGGGACCTGTTGAAAATTAGCCCCAATTTAACACAGGCAGTTTCTCGCATAGACACATGTTGCTTTGCCTTTCCTCTATATGACTCTTTTTCTCCTAGCATTTTTTTTTCTCAGTCCTTCCATAAGAACAGTGGTGATTTCTTCCTAACTTCTGCATTCAAGTAATAATCCTGTGGAAGTGGGACCTTTCTCTAGAAGTTTACAGTCCCCCTAACTTTGTCTCTGCATTGTGTTTGAATGGAGCTGTGGGAAATACTGCCTGTGTGGCTCAAAGTGGATTTGTGACACTCTTGTGTAAGAAAGGGCCTGGCAGGAGGTTTGGCTTTCAAAGCTGGGCTATCCAAATGAGGGCAGCAGATGCTGAGTTTCTTTGTACAGCAGATTTGGGCTTGATGGTCTCATTCTCCTTTTCCAAAATTTAAGGGCCTTAGTTCTGACACAGCAATGACTGTCTACCAATGTGTAATCTTATTTCTCTCTGTGAATCCACTTTTATATTACAGTGTCAAAATTAAAATGCAATCATTTTGGTCGAACTATAAATAGTGCCAGGTGAAAATGTTATACTTGCAGCTAAAATGTAAGGTCACTGGAGGTGGTGGTTTGGTCTTGAACTCCCCAAAAGTCAGGAAAACAGCATGGCTGTTTTCTTTGGCAAAGTATGGACAGTATAGGACAAATGACACTCAATATCAGGTAAAAAAGATCATCTTGGAAATTTTTTAGTTTCCTAGCATATACATAATAAGAAGATGGAAGTTACTAGGGCAAACTGTTGCACGAGAAACTGGGACTTTTTACATTAATTGCTGCATGGGAATATTTTGGGAAAGAGCAATATAGAAGAAAGATCTGTTGGGTGTTGAGAGAAGTGGGCCATGAGATGCTGCAGTGGCTTGGTTAATGATCTGTACGTAGCTCTGAAATCCCTGTACCATCAAACACAGCGAGAGCAGGAGGAGACAGACCCCAGCTGAAGGATCCTGAGTGCCATAATTGCTTGGAGAAGGTTATGGGAATGCAGGAGGGAATGACTGAGTGTTGAAAAGGGACTGTGCTCCAGTGGGAAGCCCAGGACAACACTTTGTGGCTACAAAAGTTATACAGTATGTTCTTTAACACTCCTTAGTACATTGCTGCTCGGTAAGTCACTTTACTTCCCAAGCTACCTTGGAATAATGGGAATTCCTTCCCTGACATCCCCTGCAGAGTGTTGTGATGGACAGTCCTCCATCAGCAATAGAAATTTCTGCTTCCTATGAGCACTGCCATCACCACAGTCACCACACCTCAAGTGCCAGGGCAAAGCATCCAGTGTGTTTGAGGGATGGCCTGGAAGAGCTGGTTGTCCTCCCTGCAGGATCCTGCACAAAACCACTGAAATGTCTTGGTGGTGCCCAGAGAAACATGAGCACCCCTGCAGCGTCTTCCAGCCTGCCTTTGCTGCCTCCCCTTTCAGCTGGGGGCTGGGAGTCAGCCCAACATGGCAGGGCAACCCATGGCATTTTTCTCTGCTCTCTCCTTCCAGGAGCAGGCACTGATGCCAACGTGTCCTTGATCCTGTTTGGGGAGTATGGGGACAGCGGCACCCTGCCTCTGAAGGAGTCCAACAAGTCCAACAAGTTTGAGAGGAACCAGATGGATGAATTCAGCTTCTCTGAAATGCTGAGCCTGGGAGACCTCTGCAAAGTGAGGATCTGGCATGACAACAAAGGTCAGGGCAGTGACAGGGGTGGTGGGAGAGTTTGGGACGTTTTCACTTGGGGAAACACACAGACAGAGTCCCCACAGAGTCCCCAGCTCTGCTTCAGGCTGGGAAAATTACCTGGATTTTACCCAGATCCTGTGTCCCAGCTTCCTTGTCTAGACACACCCCCTTCATGCAGGTGACCCTCTCTCTGGCTGCTGGTGGAGCATCTGCTGCAGCAGGCCCCTGCTTCAGCCTGAGCTTACAGCCACCTCTGCAGCACTGGGGATGCCTCCCCCAGAGCAAAGCCACCCAGCCTGGTGTCCCAACACGCTGGCTCCATCCATGCAGTACCTCTCACACAGGCCAGCGTGGCACTCCCAGAGCAATTTCATGTTCTCAGCCTGACACTGACACGCGGGGAAATGCAGCCTGGCATAGCACAGCCAGCCTCAGAAGACAGAAATAAAGATCTGTGTCTGGCATTATTACGATCACTGCATCAGCCGGTGAGCATGCAGCTCGCTGCTGAGAGAGGTTCTGACATTTCCCTGCTGCTGGACACCCTGACTGGTGTCACAAACAGCAGAGCAGAGCTCAGTATGACTGTCATAGTCATTTGTGTTGTCATTCAGGCACCAAGCAGTATCTTGTAACAAATGCATCACTAACACTGATGGGTGGCATCCCATCCCATCCCATCTTCTGTAAAAGAGATTATACTGCTCTAGCAATGGCTTGCTCTCTAGTGGCCAGCCCTTGCTGCAGCCCAAAGGTGGAGCTCCATAGCTCCCACAGGCTCACCTGAATCACTATTAATAAAGCTGTTTGTCAGTAATATTTATCCCAATCTGGGGAGGAATGGCAGCAGGACTACCCAGTCATTACCTGGTTGAGCTGAGGCAGCTGGTTTATGGCTGGGATGGGTTTCATGCCAGTATTGATGTGACCTGGCCACCATCCCTTCAACTACTCCAAGTTGTGGCAGATGGGGAAGGCTGCATGTCACACTCTATTAATAAAAGATGCTATCTCTGGATTAGACTTTCCCATTGGAAAGTCTTTGAGATGGAGAAAAAACACATCTAATGGTAGCCTCTGTCTGCGGTGAAATATGGGAGATCCATCCACCTAACATGATTGTTTATTCCCAGGCACAGCAAGCTCTGAGCTCATATTTATCACTCCCATAACACAGCACAATTTAGTTGATTAAACTCTATAATATCATGTTATATAGCTGGTGCTGAATGCAGTAAAGGAGCTGCTTTCACCTGATTACTTTGCCAAAACACTAATTCCTTAGGTCTGCAGTTTAGATGTAGATGTGGAAAGGGCTATGGAATGAGAGTTTCAGCTCGATAAACATGCTTTTTGGCAGCTCCAAGAGTGGTTCAGACATCCTTCTGATAGCACCAAGAAATCAACATGGACTTGCAGATTTGCTTTCAAACCTATTACCAGTTAAAATGTGTGTTAAAAGAACTTTTTCCTCAAGTGGCATCACGGCTCCCTGGTGACTGGCCATGCCAACAGGATGAAATTCACCCACCAGAACAAAGCTGGTCCTTAGGGCTCAGGCAGGCCAGCAGACTGGGATGCAGGAAGGTGAGAACTGGATCAGATCCAGGGTCTGCAGGGCCCAGCAGCTCTTCCCAACAGCAGCACCACTGGATGCCTGAGGAAGAGGACAGGCTGAATGAGCATGTGTAATCCTTTCACAATCCTCTTCATTTTGCATGATGAATAGCTCAGGGCATTTCCTGAACTGGATATAGTTTTTGTCCATTAAATAATTTCCAGGGAGTTTCCTCATTCAAGTTCTTGCCCAGGCCCTCCAGGAGACATTTGCACCCACACATCCTGTGGCAGTGAGTCCCACAAGTCTGTTGCTTGCTGCGTGACGAGCAAATCCTGTCAGTCCAGGAGGGTTTTGTTGCCTTTTTCTCCTTGCACAAGTGATCACCTTCCCAGTCCCACTGATGATGCTGCTGACACAAGTTGGTAATTGCTGGCTGTGTGCAGCTGGTTGGTGGCAAAGGGAGGTAACAGAGTTTAGCCTTAGGCTAAGCAGTAAATAGGCTCAATTAGTTTACATTTGCTCTGGGCTAAGAACATGTACCCAGATAGCCACCACAAGTCAACTAAAATACTAAACTAGGTGTCTAGAACCTGAAATTTGTATATAAATACACATGGCAACCTCATATTCTCTTTCCTTATTTCCTCATAAGACTGGTTTCCACTTACAAATACTAGTTCTTACCAGACCTGTCTGACAGCAAGGTTAATTTAAGCCTTGGATAAACGCCACGCTCAGGTTTAGTTCAGCAAAAATGTTCTTGCTTTTCCCCACAGAAAGAAGGAAAACTGTTGTTTAAATCATAACATATGTTGTCTACATTGTTCTTGCATTAGTCATGTGAAAGGCATCTCCTATCTAAAACTTCACACAATTCAGCATGACAGTTTGTTGGGTGGGTAGAGTATTTATTACTGCTGAGATCCCAGGATATAGCTATCCTTTGAATATATGCCTGCTCTCTATATATAATTTATATAAATTGGCTGTGGCACTGCCTAGAAATTCCTGGCTCTATTTCTTTCAAATGAGTAGTAGGGTCAGGGATCAAGTATGTTTTTTGTCATATGCATGAGGGACTTTGGGTATTAAATAAAAATGTGTTTGTATTTACTGCTACTCTGAGGCTTCAGGTGTTGATCATTCTTTCTTTACCTATTTTCTGGCTTTTTTTAGACTAAATGGCTCTCTGCCAATGGCCTGTGGAAGGCTTGGCCTCACGTTGGCCTACCCCATTGCCCCTCGAGTCCTGAATATGTGGAGCATGCTTGATGTTCTTTTCCTCATCTTCTAAATTATCAGTCTCAATCACAGAATCACAGAATCCCAGAATAGTTTGGGATGGAAGAGACCTTAAAGATAATTTCATTCCACTCCCCTGCCATGGGCAGGGACACCTTCCACTGTCCCAGGGTGCTCCAAGCCCTGTCCAGCCTGGCTTTGGACACTCTCAGGGATGCAGAGACAGCCACAGCTGCTCTGGGTACCCTGTGCCAGGGCCTCCCCACCCTCACAGACAGGAATTCCTTCCCAATATCCCATCTGTCCCTGCCCTCTGGCCCACAGGGAAGCCATTCCCTGTGTCCTGTCCCTCCATGCCTTGTCCCCAGTCCCTCTGCAGCTCTCCTGGAGCCCCTTCAGGCCCTGGCAGGGGCTCTGAGCTCTCCCTGGAGCCTTCTCTTGTGCAGGTGAGCACCCCCAGCTCTGCCAGGCTGGCTCCAGAGCAGAGGGGCTCCAGCCCTGGCAGCATCTCCGTGGCCTCCTCTGGACTGGCTCCAGCAGCTCCACGTCCTTCTGAAATTTGGGGCCAATGACAACACCACATTAGGTGCCCCATCGAGGTTAGTTAGGGGAAATACTAACCATTGAAAGGCTTCTTTTTCCTTGTCATATCAAGATGCCAACCATCTGCCTGTATTTCAGGATAAAGTACATTTAAATGCCTTGCCCATTGTGTCCACTGTGCCATGCACCACAGCTCAGCATCCTCCTCCCTTGGTGCAGCCTTGCTGCACTGGCTTTGCTCCCAGTTCTCATCCCACTTTTGTTTATCCTTTCACTGAAATTTGACTGCACCGGGGTGTTCAGAGTTGAAGAGACAGTAATTGCCATGGCAAACCTATCAGGAGGTCTTTAAATTGCAAACACCATGTTTTCCTCCTCTGGAAAAGCACGCCAGTTTTATGGTCCCACTTTTATGCTTTTAAATGCCATTTTCCCCACAAAAACTGCTGAGTGACATCTCTGTAGGAGACATAAAGGAGGATGAAGCCCCCATCTAATTTCTCTAACTTCAGTAAAAATGACTGGGGAGGAAGTTGTTGCTCGTTTGAAAACAGGCAGTTTAAAGACTTCACAACTGCAATTTCAAGGAACTTGCTCCTGATTTTTTTAGATGTTTAGAGCTCACCAGTGAGATTCTGGTAACAGCAAAGTGATGTGAATGAAATTTAGTTTTAATTTTGCTCCATGTCTTTTTATCTTGCCCCTGTTTACTTTGAGATACTGATGTTCAACCTAATATATTTAGACTCCCTGAGCAAATTTAATCACTTCCAGACTCCCCATCTCCTGATCTCAGATAGGCACTATGTATTTTCTCATATCTCAGTTCATTTACTTCTACATTTATGCAAGATCAGTATCTGCAGGTCTGTAGAAATGATGTCTTTCTAAATATAGGCCTTTTTTTATTTGTTTTTTGTTTGCTATAAGGACTAAATCACCATTCTGGAAGAATGACTGAAAGTTTCAAAGTTTCTCAGTATCTCAGTAATGAACTATTTACCTGGAAAAAGCCTCTTTTTTCCTCCTTTGTATGTTTTGGTTTTGGTTGTAGGGGGTTTTGTGGGGGTTTTTTTGGTTGGTTGGTTTTTTTTAATTGTTGTTGCCTTTTTCTCCATGAAACAAGGAGATATGGGAAATCTGGACTTAGCTCCCTCATCTTCCTTAGTAGATTTGAACCCAGGTGATAAGCAGTCTGTCTAAAGTAATTAATTTCAGATTCTTGATTATCTCAGTTGCCATCAACCAAGGGGAGCCAGGAAGAGTCTAATTATGGATAAACCAGACTTTTCTGTGTTGTAAGAGCAAAGACAAAAGTAAACACCAAGGTTATGGAGCCAAACTTCTTTGCCTTAACAAAGCCTTTCTCTCAATTTACCAACTGCTCTGACATTGTCTAGCAGAGTTTTAAATAGCTTAGCTGCCCCAGTGACTCCTTTTGGGTGGCTCTTCCAAAAGAGCAAGTAGTTCATTCCTTTTTTGATTTGGACTCAAGTCAAAACAATTTATATACCCTCAGTTTTCCTTTTCTTTCTCCAAAGGAACTACCTTTTCCAGGAGCAGTATCTTGACTCAGATGTTAAATTGCCCAGGCTTTGAACTCACAGCACACAGCTATTCCAGAAGTCTGTTTCTGCAATTCATGGACATGATTCCAAGCCTTTGGGGCACTTGTAGACCATAAATTATTTAAAGAAAAACTTAAAGAACTGTCTTTTTTTAGCCCTTTGTAAGGATTTACTCAGCTATCAGGCCTGAGGAGGGCTTTTCTAAACTCTCCCTCTCAGCTCTGGACTGTTGCCTTATAAACTCTGCTGATCCTCAGGGCAGATACGTTGAAGAGTTTCTGCTTTAAATAAAAAGTGAGAGGAGGAGAGAGAGATGTGTAAAACTGCCCAAGGAGAGGAGAGTCCATCACACTCTCTGTTTCGTTGGTGGCTCAGTACAGAGGAAGACAATGCCAGCTCCTGCACCTCTTTCTGGATGCATGGAAGTCTACAACTCAGACTGGGCTCAAGTGGGGGGTGCAACCTGCAGACTTGCAGCATGCCAGCAACTGTGCCATGGCTGATTAGTCCTTCAAATTGTCCAAATCTGTCCACAGCACCTTGGGAAATCGCAGCACTGACCCAGAGAGCCCCCTCTCATATGCCTTGCACCTTCCTCTCTCTTCAATGCCAGGTTTTTTCACCCAATGGTGTTATCACAAAGATAAGGATCCTGTGAGGATTATGAGGCCCTGGCACAGAGAAGCTGTGGCTGCCTCACCCATGGAAGTGTCGAAGGTCAGGTTGGACGGGGCTTGGAGCAGCCTTAGTGGAAGGTGTCCCTGCCCATGGCAGGGCTGGAATGGGATGAGTTTTAATCTGCCATCCATCCCAAACCAATCCATGATTCTGTGAAATATGTGCTACAGGTGTTACAGCTTAACCAAGACATACTGACAAGGTATCACAGTCCAGAAGTGACATGAAGCAGAAAAAAGGAATCAAAATAGCAGACCCACAGGGAGCAAGAAGACTTTGGTGTTGACCTTGTGCATTTATTCCTTTCTAATCCTGTGAATTGCAGAACCTTTCAGAAAGAGCCCAAAAGGACAAATGTAGGCTTAGAATTATCATTTCTGTAAAAGCTTCTCTTTTCTACAGGCCTCCTTTGCTCCTCATGGGGACAAATTATCCTGCATCCTTGTTAAAAGCTTTTGCTTCAAGTATTCCTCTACAAAACACAAAATTTCCATCAATCACAAGAACATAATCTGAGAAATTGTTCCATCTCCAGTCTGAGTTGTTAAGTGTTTTTGCACAGGAGTATTTTATCTGTAAGATGAGGGCTGGAGGAGTGGGGTGTGTCTGAGGGTAATTTATGGGTGGTTTTGACCTGAATCAAATCCTGGACTGAACAAGTTGCAAAGACAGCAGAGGAGAGGGGGCGCAGGGCACTTGTTTTCTAAAACTATCCCAAGTGTTAATCTTCTGCTTTCTCAGAGATTGTGAGAGGTTTTTTGCATTGCCTGTCTGCCCTGATGAGAAATGTTGTGGTGTGAACTAACATGATCCTAAAGGAGAGATATACAAAACAGATCTATTTTTGTTCCACCACTGGCTTGCTGAATGACCTTGCGTAAAGAGCGTCCCTGTACCTCATTTTCAATTATGTAAATTAGAGACAAAAATTATTCACCTTCTTAGAGTGTTTTGAGATGTACTGATGCACAGCTAGATGCTATGGTTTTAACACCTCACAATTAACGTTCCATTTCCAGGGATTCGATGCTGCTATCAAAACTCCCACCACTTTCTGGGTGACGCCTCATGAGGTGGGGTTTAGGGATGAATGCTCACCTAACCAGGCAGGGGACAAAAAATGTCAGAGGATGCAAGGCTGACGAGCTGTCTGTGCTGTGGTCATTACTTCATGCTTCAGAAAACGTGAAAATTTTTAAAAATAAATAAATTAAAAATGCAGTTAAGGGGCTGAGGAGTGCTGGTTGGTGGTTGTGAATGGCTTGGCAGCAGCAATTCTTCACTGGCCCTTGAGCAGACAATGTCCCTAGCAGGAGGGATTTTTTTTACTCCTGTGGAAACATAAGCACCAGTAATGACTACTATTATGCTTGACCAGACATCAGCTGTTTCCAAAACCAAACCAGAAGAGATATGCTGCAGAAATTTAAGGGATAGAGAAGATAGTCAATGAATATGGCTGCAAAAAGTGTAGACTTCCATGTACATGTGTGCATCCAAGCATGGGTGTGGTTCTGACAGCAGATTTGATCCCACCAGCTCTTTCTTTGCAGGGAATAGTTAATATTCACTGAAGCAAGGTCAGGGACCAGGTGCCTGGTGAGCAGTGAACCCACCACACTTATTTCACCCCGTTTTCTTCTCCCATCCTCCCATGCTTCTGCAGGTGTCAGAATGGCTTAATATTTTAGGGGTGAGTACAGGCAAGTCGTGGCTGTTCCTGAGAGAGGCAGAGGAAGCTTCTGGTGCTGCAGGCTGGGGTTTTAGTTAAATGAAGCAGTAATGTCATTGTCTGTGTTTCATCTACCGCTTCTACAGTCAGGCTCAATTGTGCTAATCATGCAGAAAAGGGTGACAAGGAGCTTACAATTCAACCTGTCCAGTGTCAGGAAAGCACAGACTTCCAGCATCACCTGGGGAACAGGAAAGAAGGTCCTGTGAGGGCCCTTCAGGTCTACACAGGGGGTCCTTGCCCAGTATCCCCCAGTGGCCAGCTTGGATCCTTCTAGGAAAGAGGATAAATGAGATAAATAACTGCTCTTTTGAATAAGGGCATTTGGGGAAAAGATTACATTTCCCTAGATCACACTAAATTATACTGAGTCAAGCAAGCAAAGTGATTCTTTTTTTCCCCAAAGCTCTTCTCTTCCTCTAATTACATTTGAAATGTTTTGCATGCTATTGAAAATGTCACTTCCAGCTGCAGACCATTAAGGAGCCTATGTGGCACTGCCATGGGTTTTATTAAGGCAGGTTTGTTGCTGGGGATTTCAATGGCAGCAAAATGAGGCCTGGTGTGAAATACCTTTTGTTACAAATGTTGAACACTTGTTTTGGTGGTAGGGGACCTTTCACAAAGGCACAGTGCTCACCAAATTATTTTAAAGACCAAGGGCTGAGTAATTGGGCAGGAACTACTCGGATATGTGCTATTTCTTGCCTTCTGCCTCAAAGCATTAATGGAGGCAAATGTAGTGGTCCTGGTTTGTACTGGGGTCACAGCAGAAATTTGTGCAGCTGATGGTTTCCTGAGCCCTTGTTTTCCTGGTACTGTTGCTTGAGGTGCCAACAGGATACGAGCAGGTCTGCTCCGTTTTTTCTGCAAGCACCCAAAGCTGACTGATGGAGCAGCTCTGGCTCTCACAGTGGATCAGAATCAGGGACAGTGTCCTGGGGAAAGGCTGATGGGCCATTGCTGCAGAGAACCTTCAGTTTCTCCTTACAGCCAGGCTGTGTGAGCAGCAGTCAGGATTTGGGAAAGTCCTTTCACCCTCCTATATTCACATCACCTTTCTGTCTCCTCTTCCTCTTTTGCTTATGCTGCTCTAGAAATGAGCTTGGCTGTGGATTTGGTGATTCTGGGGTAGGAGTTTCCTTTCCTATCATTGCTTGGGTGCTGTAGAGCCTCTGAGCCCATTGCAAAAGTCACAGAGGAACACAAGGGGTAAACGGCATGATAGCCTGAAACCAGGATTTCATGACCTGGAAAGTAGTTCTGCAAACATGATTTGTTCTCCTTCTGCTAACGTGATGCCCAGCACATAGAGCCAGCCCAGCAGAGGGAAAGGCTCAGATTTAGACTCTGTGCATCACTGGCCTTTCCATTTTCTTTTCCATAGCAATGAAAAAAGGAATTTTATAAATAGTCTGAAACAAAAGAAAAACAATACCTTTTCCGGTAGAGCAGGATGCATTTTTCAGACATGAAACAAACCTTCCATTTCCACATCAGCTTTTAAATGGTGTTTAATGCTGTGGCAATGAAACCCTTGATGTGACACCACTCCTGGCACCATGGAACATGGGCGGGGTGGGGAGATATGCTGCTATGGACATACCTAGAACAGCTTTCACCTGGGGTGAGCTATTTCTCCTAGAAATGAAAAGTATTTAGGGATCCAAGTACAAGTCTCACAATCTAAGTCACTAACAGTCAGGAATGAAAATGAGAAAAGTCAAATTCTAGTGAGAGGGAAGAGGAATGTTTTTTCTTTAAAGCAGACAGGAAGATGTTTAGGGGAAGTTGTACCATTTTTCTAAGACTGTCTATCCAGCTCCTTGATTTATGTACCCCTGTGCTGTAAGGAACACCCTGCTGGCATTTGCTTTTCAGTGGTGATCCCTGACAGAGCTCAGCACTTGCTCTTTAAATAGCCCAGAGCTGATAAGAGCATCTTTGTGGGGAGGAGCTGGCTTTGTCCTCAGCTCCAACATCTGCAGGAAAGTCAGGTCTGTCCCATCTCTGCCTCTGATAAAAGAGCAGGATTTTGTTGCAGCTTCTTGGTGAGTGTGGCTGCTGGCACCAGGCTGGAGAAGAGGGAGGAGGGCATGTGCATCTCACCCTGTCTCTTTCCTGGTACTGCTGCTTAGCACTGATCCTGACCCCATCATCCTGTTCGCTGCTGGCAGCCGGGCTGAGTTCAACAATTTATTCCATCCTGGTCTGCAGGCACTGACATCTCTCACTGCAGAAGGAAGGCATGTTTTCTTTCTTTCATGCTGTACTGTTGTCACTAAAGTGTTGATGGAAGCAGAGCAGCCTCCTGAAACTCCTGCAGAGACGTTCATTGAACTTAAATGGAAAAGATCCTACCAAAAGATTAACAGCTGACACTGCCAACATGTGTAGAATAAATTTCCAGAACAGCCCCAAAGAGCAAGTTGCTCCAGTTAAATCACAGTGGGAGCCCTGGAAAACTTCACAGAATTGTAGAATCACAGAATGGTTTAGGTTGAATGAGACCTTAAAAACAATTGTGTCCCAACACCTGCCATGGGCAGGGCACCTTCCACCACCCCAGGTTGCTCCAAGTCCCATCCAACCTGGCCTTGGACACTTCCAGGGATCCAGGGGTAGCCACAGCTGCTCTGGGCAACCTGTAAAATTAAAGCAGGTGGAACCAAACTCTTCTCACCAGTGTCCAGTGACAGAACAAGAATGAATGGGCTCAAACTGAAATACAGGAAATTCCATTTAAAATAAGAAAAGAAAGCTTTTTTTTTCTCTGCATGGGTAATCAAACTCTGGCACTGGCCAGCCAGAGAGGCTGTGGAATCTCCATCCTTGGAGATATTAAAAACCTGGCCACACACAGCCCTGAGGAACCTGCTTTAGCTGAGTTTGCTCTAAGCAAGGTGTTCTAGAGATGAACCTTCCAGGCACAATTACTTTGCAGTTCTGTGCCCCTGAAATTTAAGGGGTGAATGGTGGTGTTGGTTGAGGTCTGTGCTGTGTAGCACACAGTTTAATTTCCTAACGTGGAGAAGGTTCAGGAAGCCAAAGCACAAAACAGCAATGGCAGTGAGGCTGGTAAAGGACTGCCAGCACATGGTGTGGAGGCTCACAGTCCACAGGAAAAGGGCGACTTGTTGACATAACTCAAAAATGTGCCATCATTTTCTATTCAAGGATAATGAGGATTAATTTTTGCAAACGTAGGAAATAGGCACAAGGCAGCGAATTCCTGGAAGAGCAAGAGCTGTTTAATCTCTCCACGATGTACATAATAAGTGACCAGATATGTCTCATCATGAGCATAACCTTTTTTTGTCTAACTAATAGCAGAACTTGAAAGTAAAACTGTCAGAACCTCCTGTACACACTGAGGTCAACAAGTGCTCCTGTGATTTTAACAAAGAAATCAGGAGAACATTCTCAAATGCTGTTTTCTTCATTTTCAAGTTGCTTTTCCAATGGGGAAAAAAAACAAACTGGACAAACAAAGTAGCAAGCTAAAAAGGTGCTGTGGCTCCTCAGAAGGCTCCAAGGGAAATGTAAAATTATTTGGTCATCCATGCTGGAACATCCATCCCTTTACTCTGTCCTGTTTTCATATCCAGTCCCAGCACTCTTTAATTTGCCCTGGTTGTTTAGCAAGGATGGATAGTTTCCTTGCATGTGCAGGGCCAAAGGAGGCAGGGCTGAAGGAGGAAGTTGTATTTTACATTCTGACTTCAAATCTGAAGAGGAGACGTTAGAGCCCCTGCTTTGTGCTTATAAGAAAGATGGGGACAAATGTTTCAGCAGGGCCTGCTGCCACAGGGCAACAGGGGTGGTTCAAAACTAGAAGAGTGTCAATTTAGATTAGATATATAAAGGAATAATTTTTTTACAGTGAGGGTGGTGAGGCTCTGGCACAGATTGCCCAGAAAAGCTGTGGCTGCCCCATGCCTGGAAGTGTCCAAGGCCAGGCTGGACAGGGCTTGGAGCAACCTGGGATAGTGGAAGGTGTCCCTGCCCATGGCAGGAGATTTGACCTTCAAAGGTCACTTCCAACCTGAACCATTCCTTGTTTCTATGATTTATAGCAACAACGTGGAGCTACCAAGGGAAGGTACCTCACCTCCTATGTGCAAACATCCAAACCTTTTCTACTTTTGTTGTTTTTACTAGGAATTGCCCCAGGCTGGCACCTGGAATATATTGATGTGATGGACTCTGCCATGGACAAGACATTTCGCTTCCAGTGTGATCGCTGGCTGGCTAAAGGTGAAGACGATGGGCAACTCATCAGGGAACTGGCCTGTGCCAACAACGACATCCTGGAACTGAAGGAACGGACTGGTGAGTTTGGAGTGGTCTTGTGCCATTTCCTGAGGGACCTCAGAGGTCACAGGACCACGCAAAGGCTTCAGGGGTTATTTCATCTACACTTTAGTTCAATTGTGCAGTTCTGGGACAAGAAAGAAAGGAAATGGGATTTGTGAGGAAGGAAAAAAGTCTCATTCTGGGTTGAAACCTAACAGGGGCCCATCAGTAAGCCATGAGAACACATGGATATGATCTCATTAGAAGTAATGTGCTTGAGCCTTTGAGGTGGAAAATAAGTTCAGTCCTTAAAGCTTGGTAAGTAACATTGCTCCAGCTTCCTCCTCAACTGGTTCTGGGCTATGAGCTTAAGTGTCCCAGCTGAACATAACAGCTGAGCTTAACAGCCCATGGCCCTGGATCTGTTCTGGGTAATCCCACTGGGCCCAAGGTAATTACACTGCAGTCTGATGTGGTGGGTGATACAGCCAACTAGAGTTACTTAACCACACTGAGGATATGCAGAGTCCATCTCAAGAACTACTGCACCAGTGCCCTTCTTCAGGAGAATCCTGGGGAGACAATAATCACATTACTGCACTGTGATTTTGCTCTGCCCCTGAAAAAAATCAGCCCTGTGAGGGCCATTTTGGGTACTTACAGGCCACCACAGCATCTGAACACATCCTGTTGGGTACATGGACACCCTCACTCTGTTAGGAACAGTGGCACAAATTTAAAAAAAAAAAA
>VXAX01006783.1:391125-404430 GCA_013399835.1 Leptocoma aspasia
AAAAAAAAAAAAAAGAGGATTCAGGCTGTGTTTTAGATGAAGTGCTTAACACAGCATGGAGTTGGACACAGCTTGTTCAAGAGGGACCTCAATCATCTTTGTGGGTCCATCCAACAAAGAATATTCTATGATTCTAAGAACAGCTCCCTCTATTCTTGCTACCCAATTGAACAGGACTCATATTTTTCATGTATTCTACCCCAAATCACTTAGCAGTCAAAAGTCCCACAGATTTCAGTGTGTTTCCACCCTTATTTTGCAAATGCTTGCTGTGTTGTGGGCTGTGATAAATATTAGGAAAGAGGTTTTTAAGCAAAGTGACAGCCAAATGAAGAGATCTTGCAGGCCATCTGCTCTTCCTTTTCTGTTTAACATGTGTGTTAATTGTGCTTTAAAGCCTATGAGATTGTCACAGTAACCAGCGACAGAGAGGATGCAGATACAAAGGAAAACATCTGGATCATCCTAGAAGGGAAGATGGGTCGCTCAAAGGAATTCCTCATGGAAAACTCTTCCAAGAAAAGGAGATTTGAAAGGTAACAAGCAGGGTGGTGGGCCAGAGGAACTCCCCACCCGTTGTGTGTCCTCCAGAAATGCCACCTCTTCTTGCCATAGGGAGCTGTGTTTGTGCCATGCTGCTTCTCATCCCCCTTCCAAAAAGCTTGATGGCTTCCCACTTGGATTGCAGGGAAGATACCAAATGAGTTTATGGTGGGCAGTCACAGAGTGGGTTTCAGAACAACAAGAAGAAGATATTTGGTAAAAGGAAATGTAGATGTTGCATGTGTGTGGGTGTGGGTGTGGGTGTCCTCTTGTATCCATACACACAAAGAGGCTCCTGGCAAGTCCCCAGGGAGGCTGTGTGGTTTTCCAGCTGGGAGGAGCAGAAGGAAGCTGGAGGTGGTTTTAGTTCCTTTTACAGCATCGCACTGGGAGTGGGAATCAGAGAGAAAGCAATAATAGTTGGAGGCTAGATGCTGTCAGAGCTGCTCAGATTTGGCTTTGCAGACGGATCTGGGGGGTAAGGCTGCGAGATCAGTGTCGCGTGAGGAAAGGCAGGAATCAGCCTCCTGCTGGAGGCACATCCATGGAACACGGGGCATATCCCTTCTTTCGGTCCCCACGTGGGACCAAAGTGCTCCAGGTGTGAGCGGGGTTTTCTGCTTGTTTAAGGACACGCACACCCTTAGGAGATGGGGACCTCGCCAAAGTCATGGGCACTGCTGATGTTCTGTTGCTTTGCAGGGAGGAAAGGTTTTTTCCTGGCAAAGGAAGGTGAAATTATGGTTTATGTGAAATGTAATATGACTGTCTGAGGCATCACATGAAATATGAAAGATCAGGAGGAGCTTCTTGAGCTGATGGTGCCTATGGAGGGGTTAGACACCACTCTTCATTATGCACAGTCTGTCCTTGGAGGGACCAAGGGCCAGTCCAAGGAAATAAACCCAACAGGTACTCAGGGAGCACAACAGGGATCCAGTCAACACTTTGACAGAAACCTGTCTGTGGGTGCCTGCCCATGGCAAGGGTTTGGAATTCAATGATCTTTAAGGTTCTTTCCAACCCAAACCATTCTGAAATCTGTGATTTAATTGTTTCTCTGAGCTATTTCCAATCCGAGCTTCAGGAAGGGTGGCTCAACTAGCAAATTTAAAACAGCTATGGTGGGTAGATGTGTAACAGATACAGTATCTGTCAAGAATGAATGAATAAGTGCTGGAGGGGAAATTAGTCATTCTTTAGCTTTATCTATAATGAGGCAAATTGATTTTGTATGTGGAACAGCTCAAGTTTATCCTAGAAAGTCCTAGTGGCAACAATTTAAAGTGTCACCCCTAATCAGAAAAAATACTAAATTTAAATATGGAAATTATACTTTGTGTTGAATGATTGTAGGTTAAATCAAACGACTGTAAATGAAGGTTTATCTTCTATCTTCCATAGCCATGTGCAAATTACTTAATGTCCATATGAGGCAAGTCACTGGCAGCCTCCAGGATGCTGAAACTGCTCCCTGTTTCCTGTAGGGGAGCAACTGACACATTCCAGTTTTCTTCAAAGAACGTGGGTGATATTGCAGCCATCTGTGTTGGTCACTGCCCAAAAGATGGGAAGAAGTCATCTGCAAAAGCTGATGTCTTCTGGCATGTCCAGGAAATCATTGTGACAGAGATGGAGCTTTGCAACAAGTAAGTGCCTTCTCATCTGCAAGGAGCTGCCCTGGGAGGGCATGGGGAGCTGAGCAGCTCTGCACACAACAACCTCCTGAAGCATTTCAGGCTTAAGAAATAACAGAAAGTCTTGTTTTCTGTTATGTAGTTTGGTGTGTCAGGTCCAGAATGTCCTTGTCTCACTTACCTGCACAATTTCTGAGCTGTTAGAGGGGATATTTCTGTGTGCAGGTAACTTTATAAGCAAGTTGGCTGGGGTGAATCTCACAGCCAGGATGAATTGATGTGTCACCTTATGGAAAATAACCAGAGTGGCTGAAATTCAAGGAGTTTGTAGGATACTGGTCTTTCAGTAAGTCTTGTGAAAGATATCCTGAAAACAAGAGTAAGACAAAGCCTGAGCCCCTGATTCAAACCAGTTTGGATAAGAGATCCTTCTGGTCTGGTCCAAAAGGACACACATGACTGGAAAGGTTGCAGTCATGCATCTCAACCATACCTAAAGAGCCCTGAGCATGGTCAGGTCATACACACTTTGATCTGAGTCCCATCTTTGGAAGGGGAGCAGATCCCACAGGGACGGTGCAGGAACAGAGGAGATCACCCATTTGCAGAACAACCTGCACTTCAGTAAAATAATCCACAACATTAATTGTGGATTTATTCTCTTCTCCACAATATTTCCATTGCTGCTAAAGAATTTAACTACAAGGAGTTTGTTCCAGCTGAGACAATTGAGTGTTTAAGAAGAAATCCTTGAAGTGGTGGGTTTTTTTTTAGAAGCTAAGAGTCTCTCCTAGCAAATTAATCAGCCAACTGAAGAGCCTTAATAATATTTGCTGAATGAAAACTCAGTCAATTGCATACTAAAACATGCTCTTTTCTCCTAGTGGGGAAAAGCCTGGAACCCTCTAAGTCCAGCTGTGCAATCAGATCCGTGCACTGAACTCATTGGGAGCATGCTGAAACTGCTGGGACAGTGTGCTGTGAAGGGGCCAAAGGTTTTCTCATAAAATCCCACTTTTTAAAGATTGTTTTAAATTAAAGAGGGCAGCCAGAAGGTACAGGTAAAGCCTGCAGTCTGCCCTTGCACTGGAGCAGGGCTCCAGCTCTGCAGATGCAGCACTTTACAGTGGTGTTTGCTGTGCACACGAGCAACTGGACGGCTTGCACCACGAGAACAAGTTCTCACTTAAAGTATTACCCATCCCAAATACCAAAAAAAAAAACCTACCCAGACCAGCCAAAGACCAAATTTAAAGAGTTACCAGATTGTTGCAGCAATAGTTTTGAATTATACTGGGATTTTTCCTTTTGGTAGTACTTCCTAGTGTGTAAAAAGATTGTATTTAAAGATTTTTCCTTGCACATTCCAGGGCTACAACCGTAATTTTTTTTTTCTTTTTGCCCCTTGTGAAGATTAGCATGCACCATTTTACTTCCAGACCATGAGATATTACACAGCTGAGGGAATCAATATGCAGCATTGGGCATCCTCTCCATCACACTCTCATGCAGTTTTTCTGTCCCTGAGCCTAAAATTCTGTTCCCTCTGGAATTTCTCATCTACAAAGCTTCTTTCCAGGGAATGAGTGCTTCTCTTTGGCTGCAGAAAATGCCAAGAGTATAGGAAGTCCTTAAGAAACACTATACAGCTGGAGTCACAGTAACCCTTCCTCTGGGTGTTTATTTTACACACACACACACACACACACACACACACACACACACACTGCAATCCAGCCACACTCCATTCAGGAGGACCTGCTGCAGTTCAGTGAAGGTGGGGGAAGGGGGAAAAGCTCATTTGGAACTGAACTGCATCATTGGAAATGAAATACATCATTAAAAGTGGAGTGTTCCAGCCCCTGGCTGAGTGCCAGCCACGAGGTAATTTATGGATGTGCTCGGTGTTCCCCGCACATCCCCAGAGACAGCACTGCAGAGACAGGGGCTGTTGGCATCTGGTACCCATCATTTCTGTGTCCTGACTCTTTTTTTCCCCTGCTAAGGATGAGACGGGTGATCTAGAAAGGAAAGGGGAGATTTAAACCTCCTCCATCTTTCCCATTCCTTCTTTTATGCCTTTTCACTGCTTCAGCTCTGGGTCTGCCTGCTTGTCCTGCCTTGGTGGGTCTGGAACTGGACATGCCATTGCACAGGCTAAAGAGGTGACAAGAGCCACACAGATCCTTCCTATGTGCAGTGTGTCTGTAGCTGTGTGTGGGGAGATGTCAGATTTTTCCAGTTGCAGAGTTCCATTGTGGCTCTCTTTCTAGAGAAATATTCAGGTTCTGGTACATAGAGGGGAAAATGCTGAAACAGCATTAATATTGGGCAATTTAGTAGAATGCATACTCCCTAACTTGCTGGCTCCATGTTTGTACCAACAACATGGCACACATGGACAGGGCAGTGCCCGTCCCCTGTGCTGGCACTGCTGGGGCACCTCCAGTGCTGGGGACAGCTCTGGGCCCCTCAGGACAGGAGAGACACTGAGGGGCTGGAGCGTGTCCAGGGCAGGGAACGGAGCTGGGAAGGGGCTGGAGCCCCAGGAGGGGCTGAGGGAGCTGGGAAAGGGGCTGAGCCTGGAGAAAAGGAGGCTCAGGGGGGACCTTGTGGCTCTGCACAACTCCCTGCCAGGAGGGGACAGCCGGGGGGGTCGGGTTCTGCTCCCAGGGAACAGGGACAGGAGGAGAGGGAACGGCCTGAAACGTGCCAGGGAAGGTTAGATTGGATATTATGGAAGATTTCTTCATCCAAGGAGCTGTCCAGCCCTGGCACAGCTGCCCAGGGCAGTGGTGGAGTCCCCATCCCTGAGGGAATTTAAAAGCCATGTGGATGTGGCACTTCGGGAGCATGGGGCAGCAGTGGCCTGGGCAGTGCTGGGGTGGGGTAGCAGTTTGACTCAATGACCTTAGAAGGCTTTTTCAACAGAAAAAAAATCTACAATTCTCTATCATTTTCCTCACAAAGTGGCCGTCCATGCCATTCACCTGCCGCTGTTTCCCCGCGGCAGGTACTTCTTCAGGTGCAACGTGAAAATCCCTCTGCGGTACAAGCGGCGAGACTACAAAGTCTTTGAGTGTGCCAAGGTCACCGAGAGCTTCGCCAGCAAAGCCCGGAGCCTGGTGCCAGTCAAATACGAGACCATCGTGGTCACAGGCTTCGAGAAGGGCGCGGGCACCGACGCCAACGTCTTCATCACCATCTACGGCCTGAACGGGGACTCGGGGAGGCGGGCGCTGAAGCAGAAGTTCAGGAACCTCTTCGAGCGAGGCAAAACCAACCGGTTTTACCTGGAAACGTTGGACATGGGGGAGCTGAAAAAGGTCCGGATTGAGCACGACAACAGTGGCCTGGCTCCAGGCTGGCTGGTGGAGCGGGTGGAGATCACCAACTCGGCCACTGGTGTCACCACCATATTTCCCTGTGGGAAGTGGCTGGATGAAAACCGAGGGGATGGGTTAATCTGTAGGGACCTTTTTCCTAGGTACTGAGGAGGGCACAGCTGCAGGAGGGTTTTGGTCCCTTCAGTATGCATACTTTTTTCTCATTATACTGTTTTATATTGCATTTTACTTTTTAATACACTACATTTTGTATTGAGAGATTTTTAGAAGCAAGACATTCTTCCTGGGTTAACATTTTGTAAAAGTGATGCTGCTTTTTTTTTTTAAGTGCACATAAAACTGTGAATTAAAGAAATACTTTTATTGCATACTTATGATTAAAAGCTACAACCAGCAGAGATATAAACCTGTCCTTTACCAGCTCAGATGTTTCTGCTTTCAGTGCTATGCTTTGACAGGGCTGAGAAAACCCACTGACCTACTCCACTGATAGGCTCCACTTTTAGATGAGCATAGCGGTTAAGAGAATTGAGACACTTTTATTTAAGAAAATTGATCTTGGAGATCCCAGTTTTTTCCCACTTCTGGCAACTGCAAGCTCAGGATGTCCATACACACAGATGGGTATGCACATCTCCAGAGGGCACCACATCAAAAAACAGCAGGCACAGTAGGACTTTCCATAGGGAGTTAGGGGAGCATCTGCATCCACCCAGCCAGGTCTCAAGCAGTGGGATCTGGGAGATGTTTTTCACCCTGTGAGCTTTTTTCCCCCCTAGGGCAGACTCTGCTCCCTGGCTGAATTCCTACAACTCTGCCAAGAGCTGAGATCTATGGTTACAGCTGCCAGTGCAAAAGACCTTCCAGATAATCAATTCCACAGCTAACTATATTCAAAGCTGACTCAGGAAAATCTTACCCTACATGGCCTGAATACCAGCTCTGTTTCAGAGCAACTGCCATTCATTTTAACTTTTTTTTTTTTTTTTTTCCCTTTAATAAGGATTGCTGTTTTGCCTTTTTCTGTGGTGGAGAAGGGATTTCCCAGAGGCAGTAAGGGCCAGTGCTCCTGTCAGTGAGCTCTTCCCAGGCACTCACATCTCTACAGGTACCAACAAGAAAATCTATTTAATCATTGCTTCTGGAGCCCTGTCTCTCTCTCTCTAGGGAGCAAAGCAGCAGGACACATCCTTAGGAGGAGAAAGGGGGGTGTTTGAGCCATGAGGACCTTCTTCCTGGCCCACCCTGGAGAGGACATTCCCTCTTCCAGAAGCTGGTTTTAGACAAGAACATTGTATGAATAGGGACCAAATGGGTCAAGAGTGGGCTCAACCCACTAAGCCCATCCACCCCACCAGTTCCTGGGTGGAGGATGATGCTTCTGCTGGGACCTTGCCTGGATGTGCCAGGCCATGAGGCAGGACTGTCCCACTGTTCAGTCCCTCACTGCTCATGGGCAAAGGAGGCCCAGCAATGGCTGGTGATGCTGAGACAGGAGTTAGAAGCATCTTAGAAATGCTGTCAGTTGCTTGGAGATATTTGAAAGCTGCTAACCCACCAAACCCCTTCCAGGGAAGTTCTGGATTTCTGTTTCCCACAGCAGGCACCACCAAAGAGACTTGACCTTATATCATGGCTGTCTGTGCCAGCTCACAAATAATAGCCCAGACTAATTAATTTTAGAAACCTTTATGGTAACTGATGGTTTTGGAGCAGAGCAAGTTGCTTAAATGAGCCCAGTAATCAACCTCATCAGGGATCAGCTACTCACTGAGAGGAATAATAATAGCAGCCTTTGCTGGCTGTGTTCTCTCTCCTCATGGCAGACTGGTGCTGCCCAGCCCTTAGCAAGGAGCTGGTAGCTCACAGGAGGAGCAAAACAGCCTTTAGGAAGGCTGGAGGTGATTGCTAGGGTCTGATTGCATCCCTGGGACCCTTCTGGGGTAGAGTTCAGACTCCCTGGATACCCAGGGGGTCCCATGAGTGGAGTCTGGAGCATCTGGGTTTGCTGTTCTTGTGCAGCATCATTGCAGTTCCCCAGTAGGTGTTTGAAGCAAAATAAGGGTCAGGCTTTTGATCTCCCTGCATTCCCGCCCACCCAAGTTTAACCAGCACTGTGGGAAAAAAAAAACTCTCCTCTTAAGAGGTTTGACCCCTTTTTAGACAAGTGTGTGATGTTGTGAAATAGGAGTTTGTCCCTATACAGTGCTGCAGTCCCAGCATTTCCAGCTGGTTCCAGTCATCCCCTGCTTGGTACAGGGTGGTGGGAAAGCTGGTTTTAGAGCATCAATTTAACCCCTGCCATCCCCTGGGCAAACCCACAGCACTAGTACTTGCTTCCATGGCCAGGTTGGATGGGATTGGGAGCAACCTGTTCTAGTGGAAGATGTCCCTGTCCATGGCAGGGGGTGGGAACAGAATCTTTGAGGTCTCTTCCAGCCCAAACCATTCTGTAATTCCATGATGATTCTATGATTCCAGCCCTGGGGAGCAGTGAGGCAGCTCCTGACCCACACACCACCCCTTCCTGGGGCAAGGAGGAAAGATGAATCCTTACCTTGCAGGTGAGACGTGCTCACGCCTGGGAGGAATCACAGGTAGCAAGTGGCTAGAACCATGGGTTGAGGCACAGCTGAAGCAGGAATTAATATCTTCAGGGTGACCAAATCACTGTGTAGGTGGTAGGTGGGTTTGTAGGCACCTGGGTTGCCATTAAGGCCACCTGCCACCCCTGGACAAGTTTATTCAACACAAAAGCTCCAGGCAAAGCTGCCCTGAAAAGGGCCAAGGGAGTTTGCTGATAGAGGGTCAGCACCCTCACTGCCTCCCAGGAAGGCAACCTTGGCAAAGCATGAAAGAACTCTGCTGTTTTCCACTAAAGACTTCAAACAAGCCCCTCGTTAGTGCAAAGCTCAGCTCCACCCTGGCTTTGGGGAATCCCTCTGTTGCTACAACAACTAATGCTACAGAAGTAATAAGGCAAGAGTGGAGTTTTTCCAACTGCTGGATTTGCATCAAGCTGTTAAATTCAACACATTCTTGGCCAAGTGGAGATTTAGGGAAGAGAAAAGCCAAAATTTTCCTAGTCCTGTGCCTTTTGCAGGGCTTAGTCAATCATTTCCTGGGGAGACAAGCATCCCAAAGCTGATATGTTGGGCAGATACAAAGTTCCTGCTCCCACCACCAACCTCTACCTTCTTTATTTCCACTTTTATTTCCCAATTGGTGGCATTTTAATGCAGATTCCTTCATCCTAAAACAACAATGTAAATAAGAAGCAAGAGCAAAGGACAAGATTGGCAGCACTCAGTGTGAGTTCTTCAAAACCTGGCTGTCCCATTGTATTTGTGTTCTCCACCATTTTGGGACTCTGATGAATTTCTTTGTTTACTAAATTTAGGTTTACTAAAAGACTTGGGTGCTGCCAGCAAAAACAAGCATAAACAAGAAGTACTTAGCAGTGTTTCACACTGAAGGACCGGTTGCCTCTTGGTGCAGAACACAGAGAATTATTTGCAAATCTCTTTGAAATTGTTGCTAAGCATTTTTGGTAGCATCATATGCCTACGTGAACCTCAGGTTCATGAAGGGGGAATGACTGAGAGATGTGAAGTATCTTATATTCTGTATGTGGAAAACATCTTATAATCTTTCTTGCCCCTTCCTTATGTCTAGAGGTCCATTCTAAACTAGAAAACAGCTTAAAAAAATCAAGAAAAAATAAATTTATTAATGGGGTTTTACAGCTCTGAGCTGCAACCTGTGGGCCAGCTGCAGATTTAGACACCACAAAACACTGGATAAGGGCTAAGCTTCCCGACCCTGGGCAGCTGCTGCGAGAGCAGACGCTGACAGTGAATAAAGATGTTGCATCTTGGTCCATGCTGCTGTGCCGTGCTGGGCACAGCCCCTCTCCCTCCCCAGGCAGGCACTGTGCTCAGCAGGGCTGTTATCAGATTGTGGCAGCTCGTTTGCTGCTCCAGCTCCGACGCAAACCCGATTGCCATCTGCAACACCTCTCTCAGCGCCGTCACCCTTTTGAAGGACATCAGCAGGATCTCAGCGAGAAACTGAGATTTTCCCCAGCTGGACCAGCAGGTCACTTTTAACGTGTTTTCTGTTTTCTGAGTTTCTAAAAGCTTCCTGTAACAAGAGCTTTGTGTTGTGTGAACACGGTTCATCCCTTAAACAGCTTTTGATGGATGCTGGAGGAGCCAGCAATTCCCTTCAGCTACAGGAACCAAATCTCTATGATCAGCAGCCACTTGTCTCCAAGGCTTATTTAGTCTAATCACACAGCCAAAGCTGGGCACTGGTCTCAGCTTTTCAGGAGGAGCAGCTGAATCGAGCAGGCAGGAGCAGAAGCTGCCACCGTTTGTTGTGGGAGAAAATAAAAGCATGGGAGGACCTACAGAATTAATTTTGCAGGATGCAAAATTGGGTGTATGACCCATTGATTCTCCAATAGGTAGCAAAAAGGATTGAAAATACCCTCAAATGTACCTGTATTAGTTTAAAGGTTTTGGGCTTTTTTCTTCCAGTCAGTTTCCCCTTCCTTAGTTATTAAACTAGAGACCCACGCAGAAGGAAATCCTTCTCCACCAGGACGGTGGGAGAACCTGTTGATCCCTCTGCAGGACTTGCTAGGGATACCTTACAGGCACCATGTGATGTGTTTAGAGGAGAAATCTCTCTTTAGCAGGCAACTTTCTGAAATTCTAGAAAGCAGTTTTGGTACCTGATCACCAAACTGGTGCCAAAGGGCATCATGCACAGCGATGTGCCCGGCGTGGAGAGCCTCACCTCACCTCTGCCACGGGGCTCAGCCTCCAGCAGCCTCTGCAAACCAGATGGGCAGAGTATGTTATACCCCAGCAGTGGTTCTCCTGCACATCAAAGACACAGGCAGTGAAAGGAGAGCTGATTCCAACCCAAAGAAACCAGAAGTGAGCAGTAAAT
Organism: Leptocoma aspasia; assembly: GCA_013399835.1. NCBI lineage: Eukaryota > Metazoa > Chordata > Aves > Passeriformes > Nectariniidae > Leptocoma > Leptocoma aspasia. Next base: position 401,612 of record VXAX01006783.1, read on the forward strand.
AAAGACCAAGCGATCGCCCTGCCAGGTGGCTTCTGCGTGGCACAGGTTTATAGTTAGCAATGCGGTTTGTTTTATTAGTTATAAATAAAGTACAAAAAGTCCACCAAAAGTGAATCTAAGCATTTACACAATTTCTAATGTCTTTCCATTTCTTCAATGCACTATTGCTTTAATATTAATAATAAATATTTTTCTAGCTTTCTTCTATAAAATAGTCTATGTAGCAAAATGTTGCACAGCACAACAGAACAGCAGTAGGAATACAAAAATGTGGGTGATCCTTTCACCTGCCCGGGTCATTAAAGGAGAGGGGGTTTTGTTTACTTGCTCCTTGTTTTGCTTATCCCTCTTACAGTGACTTTGTGGGGGGAGGACAAACAACCCCCCTGTCCCCACACAGCTCAAAATCACAGCTCCAGGCTACAGGGGAGGAGTGTTACAGAGCAGCAAGGTAAAAAAACACAGACAGGTTTAAAACCCGGGGTAAGGCAAAGTCAACAAAGCAGCGCAGCACCCTGAAGGGACAGAGAGAAAAAAATTAAGGTACTGTGATTTTGTGCCTTTCTAACCCAACTGAGAATTTCATCCAAAGCCTTTTTGTGGGGAGGATGGCTACTAGCTGAGCACATGCATCAAACCCCACTTCTGGCTGTACACGGCTGAATGTCTGCACTGACCAAGCATGGTTATGGCTTAAAGCTTAAAATGTTATCAAAGGTTCTCTAACCTTCTGGCAAAGCTGGAACTCGTGATACCCAGGAGCCTTTGGGAAAAGGGCAATGCATTGCAAGAGCAGTACAGCCATGGCAGGATGGGGAGGCTTGGCCCTGTCATTTTGGTTGGGGCTGACTCCCTTCTCGGGGGCAGGAGGGCTCTGGGGCAGGTCCCAGCTCTACACTGGATTAAAAAGCTCCAAATTGAGGTTCCCTCCTGAACAGGAGGGATGAAACCAACTGGTCAAGATCAGTGTTAAGTGCTCCTGCTCCGTGCAGGTGTCAGAGCTGGGTTATAGCCAGTGCCCATGGCAGATGTTGGAAAGAGACGGCAAATGGATCCCGTGTCCATCCCAACCACTCTCAGCCAGACATGGTGTCACAGGATCACAGAATAGTCTGGGCTGGAAGGGGCCTTAAAGCTCATCTCATTCCAGCCTCTGCCATGGGCAGGGACACCTTCCACTATCCCAGGTTGCTCCAAGCCCCATCCAGCCTGGCCATGGACACTGCCAGGTATGGGGCAGCCACAGCTTCTCTGGGAAACCTGTGCCAGGGCTTCCTAGCCTCTGAGTAAAGAAGTCAACCCCTAAAAACTGCATTGGATCCCTCAGTTCTGTTGCCTCCAAGCTCAGGCTCACCCTATTGCCTCCTGCACCCCAGCTGGGCGCACACACAGAGGGTGAAAAGAGCCAAACCGAGCACTGATAGATGCCAAAAATTACAGAGCCGCCACACCTGGGCTTCCTTCCTCGGCTTTTGACACAATTTGCAGAGTCTTGCACTAAAGGCATGCATTGCCCCTTGCAGTGGGGGCCTGCTGGGTGTTATTGCAGGGTCACACAAGCAGCAGCAGCAGCAGCAGCAGCAGCAGCAGCAGCAGCAGCAGCAGCAGCAGCAGCAGCAGCAGCAGCATCACCAGAGGCATCACGGACAGGGCAGTACCAAGAAACAACCAAAACATGTTGGTTTATGCAGAGCGTCGTTAACCGCCTTCAATGCGCAAGGACACAAGTGAAAGGATCACCAGAGTTTGATTATGAGTGCAAATAATATTCATATATATGTGCTAAACACAGTCACTATATTGCAGTTTTCCACTATGTCACAGCATACAGAATCAAAGGTTTGCATTTTTATGGAATGTATCCAAGGTAACAGCACCACAGTAATACAGTTTGTAATCACACACCCTGATTTTTTTCTTTTTTTTTTGTTTTTGACAAGAGAAGCATTACCCCCCACATCCCCTGTTTAATTTTATTTTAAGTACCAATGCATGCAAAGCATTCCATTCCCAGAAACAATGCAAAAATGAGGTAATAGGAGTAATAAAAAAAATTAGTAGTAATTTCTAAATAAATAAATTATAATTAAAAATGCAAAAAAACAACTATAAAAATAATTAAATAAGAACCCACAATATCTACAAGTTAGTCATAAATTATGATTGTTAAATATAAGGCATTTAAACTCACAAAACCCTGTAAACTATTGATGTTTTGTTTCTAGATTCTTTTGTTGTTGTTGCTGTTTGTTTTGTTTTGTTTTTAAACTCATCCTAACTCACAACCTACTTGTACAAATTATTTAAACGCAAAGGAACCTGACACACTGATACAACTCCAGACACTGTAAATTCGCACACACCTTGGGATCAGTCACTCACACAAGACCATGGTAGTTTGGTGCTTTTCTTCATCAAAGGTTTGTTTGTCTTTTTGTTTGGTTGTTTGTTTTTTTTTAAGTTTGATCGATTTTTTTTTTTAAACTGTGCTTGTTTATTAGGCAAATAGTAACACTTTCTCATAGGCTTTAAAAGAAAACACACGGTCCAGAAGTGTTCTTCATTCCCTCCCCACCCANCAACTCCAGACACTGTAAATTCGCACACACCTTGGGATCAGTCACTCACACAAGACCATGGTAGTTTGGTGCTTTTCTTCATCAAAGGTTTGTTTGTCTTTTTGTTTGGTTGTTTGTTTTTTTTTAAGTTTGATCGATTTTTTTTTTTAAACTGTGCTTGTTTATTAGGCAAATAGTAACACTTTCTCATAGGCTTTAAAAGAAAACACACGGTCCAGAAGTGTTCTTCATTCCCTCCCC
>VXAX01006783.1:406034-457055 GCA_013399835.1 Leptocoma aspasia
TTAAAGCTCATCTTGTTCCAAACCCCCTACCATGGGCAGTGACACCTTCCATAGACCAGGTCACTCCAGTTGCCATCCAGCCTGGCCTTAAAAACTTACATGGTTCTCTGGGCAACCTGTGCCANAAGGCATTTAAACTCACAAAACCCTGTAAACTATTGATGTTTTGTTTCTAGATTCTTTTGTTGTTGTTGCTGTTTGTTTTGTTTTGTTTTTAAACTCATCCTAACTCACAACCTACTTGTACAAATTATTTAAACGCAAAGGAACCTGACACACTGATACAACTCCAGACACTGTAAATTCGCACACACCTTGGGATCAGTCACTCACACAAGACCATGGTAGTTTGGTGCTTTTCTTCATCAAAGGTTTGTTTGTCTTTTTGTTTGGTTGTTTGTTTTTTTTTAAGTTTGATCGATTTTTTTTTTTAAACTGTGCTTGTTTATTAGGCAAATAGTAACACTTTCTCATAGGCTTTAAAAGAAAACACACGGTCCAGAAGTGTTCTTCATTCCCTCCCCACCCAGTGGGGGTATCAATCCCCCTGTAACTCTCCCTGCTTCTCCCCCCCCACATCACACACCTGGGCAGACCAAACCTGCGCAGAGTATTTTACCACCAAAACCTTGCTTTGCTTGTCATGGTATTAGTATTATTAGTATTGTTTGTAATGCTGCTTCAGTGCTGATGGAGCAAGACCCATAGGTATCCACAGGCCACTCCTTGACCCATGGACATCAGGGCTGGGACCACCACATTCCTCAGGAAGTTGTCACTTGTGCTGGGTGGCAAATGTGTCATAAAGTCATGGAAGGTTTGGGTTGGGTTGGGTTGGGTNTTAAGTCTTCTCTGTATGTCACCATTTGTCCCCTTCCACTCCCTCCCACCTGCTTTGGCACACACTGAGAGAGGCTCCTGCACCCTCATGTGAAAAAAGGAAATCTCTGTGTGCCTCTGAGGCTGGTGTTTTCTAGTTAGAGCTCATGAGAATCTTGCAGTTTCTCAAATGATAGTTTATGATTGAATCTACTTGGGAGAGCATTTCTCTCCAGTGAAACAGATGCTCAGGGGAGCCAGAAATCATTCCCACCACACCAGCATTTTCAACAGATTATATTTCTAATTCCCCTGCTGGTTCTCTGCAGCTCCTTTCTCCCTTAGCATGAAAGGAAAAAAAAAAAAAGAAAAAAAAAAAAAAAGAAAAACTGAAGGTTTTGGTTGTGAATGTCGGTTTTCCCGAGGATTTTCCGCCCAATCCCTGCGATTGGTGTGCTGAGGTCTTTTTTTTTTCAGGGGGAGCATGGATCACAACAGCTCACTCCTTTGCGTATTACCTCTTAATTCTGTTTTGAGTGTTAATGTGATTAAGTTTCATTTTAACAACCACTGATTGCCCCGTGTGGGTACAGCCTGAAACATGCACGCAGGCCCACGCGGGCGCGGGTGCACGCGCTTTGGGGCGGGTCACGGCCCCGCAGCCAGGCTCCCAAAAGCGGCAGCCCCACCTCCATCCTGCCTTCCCCTCCCCCTCCCAGGGGCTCATGGTCTCACCAGTGTCTTGTGGGCATCGAGTTTTCTTCCATGCCATTATCAAGAGATGCTTTTGCAATGGGAGGAGTCAACGTTTTGCACCTCCCAGCACCTCTCCGGCGTTATCACACCCCAAAGAACAGCGGTAGGCACTGACTCCCGTAACCATCATTTTGGAGCAGTGCTGGCGAAGCCAACCAGCCACACATCTCACAGAAGAAAGCATCACGGACAATTGCAATCATGTAGACAGAACTTCCTTGGATTTTGATATGACAAGCTACTTTGTTAAAATACAGAAAGCAAAGAAACAGCATCTACTCAAATACTGTGCCGCTACAGAAAGTGTCCAGCACCAGCAGACAAGCAGGAACGAAGCTTTTCCCTAGTGCTTCGTTCATTTTATCCCCAATTTTTATTTTTATTAAGCTTCTCTAAATTTGCAACACACTGTAAATGCAAGGGAAAGAAGCACACGCGGCTGAGGCAAAGAGCACAAACCCTTCTGACTGTAAACAGGATTTTGCTTTTTCTCCTCTTTCCCCCACCCCAAGGATGGGAAAGTTTGACCTCTTTATTCCCCCTCTGCAATGTATTAATCAGGCACCAAAATAAGGAATCTATGAAAAAATATTTGGTGCAAATTAGGTAACAGCAACATGTCCACCACAAGATGAGTAGGGCATCAAACACAACATTTCTTAAGCTAACATGCTCCAGCTGCCATCCATAGAAATAGCTAAAGGACCCCTAACATGTTTCTACATATTTGAGAGGTATATATACAATCCCCATGAAAAGCAGGATTGACAGGCCGGACTACCACAACTAGTTCCTTCACATTCAACACTAAAATCTTCTGCAGCACGGGGTCTCTGAGCTCCGGGAATGCCAGCTCCCTTTCACTGGGCCTGTATCCTGCGTATATGTGCAATATCTCCTACTGCTAGATATTGTATCACCTCCTCCTCCTCCTCCTCACTAACGTGCCTGCAGACTTCCCCTCTCAATCAAATGGCTCAGAAGGCAAAAAATTTCGCTGCAAGGGTTTATGGCCATACGACCTGGTAAGGAAAATGGTGTGTCCAGCCAGTCTTTTCAGCTGTCTGAGCCGAGCTGTGTTTCAATGTCCACCCTGCAGATTGGGCACTTCTTGCTGGTGGCCAGCCACTGGTCCACGCACACTTGGTGAAAGAGATGCATACAGGGCAACCGCCTGCAGAGAGAAAAATGCCACTGTTAGCATGGAGGAGGTCCAAGGGACCAAGAGCTGAAAAACAGCATGTGGGGATGTTTTGAACGTGGGAAACACTGCTATGGTGATGCCATTGCCACCAAGGTCCTGCAGCCTTTCCCAGGCATGCCAGTTCACACAGGGCAGTGGGCTGGAAATAGTGTCCTCCTTGGCCGATTAGAAACCCCCACTCCATCCTGAACTGAGCTATTCCAGTTATTAATTGTGCTGGCTGCTAATTTTTAGCCTTTCAAGAGCAAGGTTATACTCCAAAGCCTCTTAGTTCTTCATGGTTGTGTCACATTAGCAGTCAGGTGGGTCCACACCATTCCTACATGGGTGTCCCCAGAGAACATGGTCACGTTTCACCTACGTCACCTCTGCCATCATCACGTCAGCCCTGTGACACAGGGGAACCTTGAACTACAAGGACCCACAGCAAAAGGATCAGGGCTTTCGTTGACAATTTAAGGGTGAGAAGCAGACCTGGGTACTTCTCACCTGCAGTCCCTTCAGCCATGATAGTTCAGCCTCTTGCAATTTCTTATCCCCATCGTCTGTCACAAGCAGAGATTTGACCCAGTCAACAGCCTGGGATATCTGTTAGAGACAACTGGAGTTCTGTTGTCTGGGGATGGTTCTCTGTGACCATGTGGGCAGAGTAATCCTACTTATTCTACAATAAAGCAGCTGTGTCTTGGACACAAGCCCAACTCTCCTGGACTTCACATTAACACTGCTTTTTATCATACTTTAGTCATCTGTCAGGCTCAGATGCTGATGAGCCCAAGCTCCAGATGGTTGTCAGAGATCAGTCTAACCTACCCTTCTCTGACACTTTGCCACCTGGCCGGCTGGCAAAGCCTGGAAGCACATGATCCAAACCCAGGAAACACTATAAAAACTTGGCCCCCTGCTGCTGCAGGGCTCTTCCTGCCTACAGGCCATACCAATGTCCTTCTGCAGAGCATTTGGGCTCCCAAACCCCACAACAGCCCAGGTGAGTTTCTCAGGGCAAGAACAGAGACAACCCCACCAGCGCACAGCTGCACTGATCCAAATAAACACAACTCAGATGGCATGGAGAGGCAGAGGAGGGGTTGAAAGGATCTCACCTGACGTCCTCTCCGTCTTCAAGCATGGACAGACAGATTGTGCATTTCTCGTCGGTATCTGACTCCTCACCATCGTCTTGCTCAGCTTTGCCTTCCTGTGGTCTTCTCTGCAGCAAGATTAAAGGCATCATTTGGTCAGACCTTGCCTTTCTAATGCTCTCCCAAGCCTGGGTAGTTGCAGGAAGATAAATAATGAGATCTCCATCTATCAGCCAGGTCCTCCAGCTCGGGGAAGCCAGTCCAGCCAAAACAGCCAGCGAGATGAGTGTGTCACCAACATGCTGCAGGTTGGCATGTCTCCTCCTAGGGCTGGTGGCAGTGAGGCTAGTGGCAGTACCCCAAGGAGCAGCCTGTCCTCTGCTGCCCTAATACAGCCCCCCACCACTTCCTTGCAGTGGGGATGGCCCCATGGTCTCCTTTGCTGGAGGTTTCTCCTTGAGGAGTCCCTGAAGCTCATGATGCCATCACTGCCAGGAAGGGCAACCACTGTGCCCCATGCCAGCATGGCCACTGGCCCAGCGCCATGCTGCAACACAGGGCAGTCAGCTCCCCCTTCTTCTCTTTCCCCACACATCCATTGCTACTCATATCCTTTTCCTGGGTTCACTGGAGATGCGATGAGAGACAAGTGCAGCAGGAGTTACCTCACTTCCAACCTGGGCAATGCAACATCCCTACCCTCCAGCCAGGAGCGACCAACACAAGAAATTACTACCCAGACGAGCATTCTTCCCAATTTCTACTTAGCACAACCCAAAAATGTGCCCATTTCCTCACGGGCAGGAGGTCAGCTCCGACAGAGGAGACTCCCCTGGTGAAGCCAGAGGAGGACAAGGTCCCCCAGGCTGTGGAGCCGCCGCCCTCACAGCGGGCTCGGGGCAGCGCCGCTTGCATGCAGAAAGGGGCGAGTTTGCATGCACGAAGCCCCCTTGGTGGTGTGCACTTTCTTACCAGGTGCGGACAGGGGGGAAATTGCACCCGCTGGGTGGGAGAAGGTTGAGACCCTTTTGAAAATTTGGCCCGCAGCTTCCTAGCCTAGAAGTGAGAAACAGGCAGCTGAGCTACGCCACCGCTTCCGCCCCGGGCTCCCCGCCAGATATTAAAGCACCCCTGCTGGGTTTTGCATTCCTCCCCCGCCGCGGGGCATGGTTTGGTTGATGGTGCCAGTTTGCCAACCCTGAGGACTGAGACCCACCAAAGTCCTTCCTTCTGCCTGCTGCTTGCCCACAGCCCTTGGCCGACTGAGAGGGGCTGGCAGCCGTGCTGTGTTTGGGGGCACTCACCTTCTTGTACTTGTGGGGGAAGGTGAACCTCTCGATGGTGTTCTGGACGGCGCCCCGGCTCACACTGCCCAGCCTGTCCTCCAGCTGCAGCAGCTCCTGCGGCACAGGAACATCAGGAAAGCGCCATCCCCACTGCTCCCAAGGCACCAGTCCCACCACACAGCCATACCTGCTGGCAACCGAGGCTCCCTCCTGTCCTCTCCTCAGTGGACATGTCCATCAAACCCAAATCAGCCATGCTGTAATGATGGATCTGATCCCTGGCACTTGGGATAATAACTAAGAGCTCGAGGCAAAGAGCTGGATATCCAATATTTCACAAAAAATTAGGGTGGGATTTGAGCTTCAGCTGACAGGCTGGGAAACAAAACCCCATAAGTCTGGAGCACTTTGTTCACAGACATGAAAGTAGCCAGAGTCAACGCAAGCCAGACCCAGGCACCTTGGAGTAAACCATCTTTAACCAAGCTTAACCCCATTACTTCCCAGTTATTACTAAAATTGATGAAAGACTCATTGCAACTGCCACACCACAAAAAACAGTCTTACAGCTTTATACCAGAGCTTGCATAAATTCAAAGCACTTTAAAAATTAATAATTCCAGTCCCCAGATACGTACTTCATAGCTCTCCCGCACAGCGGATGTGTGCCTGCTTGGGTTCAGTCCCTGAAGAGCAAGCAGCTGAAGCTGAGGGTAAGGGTAATTTCTGATTTCATGAACAACCTGAAAAAAGTGAGGGAGAAAAATAAAGCCACCTGTACTTGCCTACAGAAAAGCTTGTGTGCCCTGATGTAAATCTAATGCTTTAAAAATTCAAATTGAAAGAGTAGATTGACACTTCCATCAATTTAAGCTTTTTGATAACAAAAAAATGAGGTTTTATCGAATAAATTTCCTATAAATGATACCTAAGAACATGCACTTCTTCCAAATAAACTATCTGCTATAATAATTCCTGTATCATCCATAACATTGTGGTTCCAAACTCCCTACATGGATTAGATTACAATGAAATTTTATTTCATTTAAGTGGGTGGATTTCTGTTCATCCAAGCTTTGATTGTTTTGGGTTTTTTTAAGGCTAGCTTTAGTACACAGGTGTCAGGGTCTGACATGGCACAAGGGAAAAGCACCCTCATGGGATTTCTGAGGATGTTTTAAGGATTAGCAGTGCTTGGCATGATTTAGCTCCAAACACAGCACCCTGCTAGGAGAAGGGGTAGAAAATTACCCCAGTCAGCCTGTCTTCTCATCAATCCCACCTCCATCTGTGCAAGAGGTCATGCAAAACCTTTACAGGTGGCATCAAAGCTGAGGTAGAGAGCAACAACTGATGAGAGATGGTCCTTGGGGCTGACACCAGTGAAGGCAGTCACCCACTGCCAATCCTTCTGCATACAGAAAGTCCTGGGAGGCCACAGCTCCTTCCAGTATTAATAATAATGTTAATATTAACTGCTGAGTCTCTCACATCCTGCCCATGTTTTGCAGACCAGCTTGTGAACGAGGTGCTGCAAGCAACAGACCGAATCCTTCCAGAACAGATGAGCTTTTCTTTTCTTTCTCTAATCCAGTGCAGTGATGCAACATTATCCTTTCAGACACTCCCTCCCACGGCCGGAGATAAGTGGGATTTGCAGAAGACAGGTGATAGAAAGATAGCAGCCTTTATTTTGACTGCTTTCTGGCAGACAATGCATAAAACATTTCTCAGTGAAAGCGTTTCACTTACCACCTGGGTTGAGGATGTGCTTCTGGGGAAATGGTGCATCCGAGGTGTAGCCAAGTAATGCTGATAGGGCTGGGGCACTGGCCGCACCTGGAACTGGGCGTGAGTCAGCCCCGCGTCCACGCTGAGGTCCCTGTGGGCACCAGGAGGAAGACGGGGCCCTGAGTGCTCGTGGACTGCAGCAAACCAGACCATGCTCACAGGGCAACCTCCCTTCTGAGCTCTGGGCTGCTCTGGGCTCCTCAGCCTGGGGAGTCGGTATGGCTTGGAAGGGAGTTTCCTCCAGTCTGGGGAATCACCCACCAGGCCACGATAAAGGAGTGAGGGGTTGTTTCCATGCCAGGTAGCATTTGAGTTATTTGGGGTCAAGAGCTGTGCAGATGCACCCTGCTAATTTCAGAGCAAGAACATTTTGGTGGCTCAAAAGGATAACCAGGCTCAGCAACTCAATCTGGTCAGACCAGGACTTTCCTGTGCTGCCAGCACTGCAAACTGTTACAGTTTGCCTTGAATGTTTTGCAGGAATACAGTTAATTACTCAAGGGACTCAAAAATGAACTATTCTGGTAGCTTTTAGAAGCTAGATGGGTGTTGTCTGTGGGCTTTTTTGATGTACCTGTGCTCTCCTTAGAGGTCTCCCAGCCCAGATCATGGCAGGACTTGGGAAGTCAAAGGACACTGTGCCTTGCTTGAATCCAGCCTCAGGGTGGTGAGAGTTTGAGGTGTGAGGGGGGAGGCCCCAGCACAGGTTTCTTGAAGGAGCTGTGGCTGCCCCATCCCTGGAAGTGTCCAAGGCCAGGCTGGACAGGGCTTGGAGCAACCTGGAATAGTGGAAGATGTCCCTGCCCAAGGCAGAGGTTGGAACAAGACGATATTTGAGGTCCTGTCCAACCCAAACCATTCTGGAATTCTATGATTCTATGAACTCCAGAACTGCGATTTGTGCAAAAAATACAAAGGTTTTTAAGAAATGTCTGGATAAGGCTGCTGTAGGAAAGGGTGTCACAAAACTAGGGGGCCAATGCCAATGGAGAAAGACATCCCTGATGGCCCTGCTTGCCTGAACACAGCCTGGCCCAGGTGAGCAGAGATGGAATCTGGGCACTGTTATCCTCCACAAAACTAGCCCAGCTCAATCTCTGGACTTGTCATAACCAGTGATCCCATCACAGCTCTGCCCAATCCAACAGACAGAGATAAACTACCCACCACTACCATACCATGTGGAGGGACTGGGAGAGGACCTAATGCAGCATCCCCATCTCTAATCCAATTAGCTGATCCCTATTGTCTCCAGCCTAAGAGTCACTCAGCAAACGAGTGCTTTGAACATCATTCACTTTACCATCGTTACAAAATCCATTGCTCCAATATCAATTGTCTGCACGTTTCCCAAAGCAAAGCTAATTAGAGCACAAGGGTGGCTTCCCATTTCAGCCTCCAACTTCTCCTCCCCTTCACAGAGGACAGCAGCAGTGCATACCACACCTTCTTAGGAGCAGCCCAGATGTGTCCTCCAGCAGCTGTGAAACTGCTTTCAACCAGAAGATGGGGACCTGAAGGGACAGTAGACGCAGAAATCCTTCATCCAGAAGAGCCTGTGCACCAGGCAGCTGCACCAGTGCTCTAGAACTCCCTAATACCTGCACCAAGCTCATGCAATGCTCCTCAGGGGTCCCTTCCAGCTCAGGATATTCTGTAGTTCTGTGATTCTAAGTTGAGGCCAGGAGAGGGACTACCTTTGCTGGCCCTGTGTTAGCCATGTGCTAGACAGACAAAACCTGGCAGAGGATAAAACACAGCAGGCAACTGGCAGGAACACCACCAGGGTGAGAATCCACAGGTCTTGGCACTTTCCAGCTCCTGTGTCCTTATTTTGGATATTTACCCGACTGCTTAAGGTTGTTCCCAGGTTGATAGAAGGCTAAATTGGAAATCAAGAGGCTTTGGGTCCATTCCCAGTCCTGCCACCTTCTTGATGCATGACCTTGATCCACTTCCTCTCTGCCTTCCCATGTTCCCTGTCTATGAAATAGATGTGGTAATTCATGGAGTGCTTTCAATTCACATCGCTCAAAGGTGAATGGTCGTTATCAAATTGCACTAGTAATTTCAGTAACAGGACTGCTGAACTGTTTGTGCATCTAGAGACTTAAAATCAGATGCTGAGGTTCTTGAAGTGATGCTTTGGGTCTACATATGTTTCCAAAGAAGAACACAGCACAGAACAGTGTTTTCCCAGGGCTTGGGCCTGAAGAAGCAGAGCACACTTGCTGAAGGAGAATGGAACTAACCATTACTTTCTAGCCCATGCTACATGAAAACTATTCAGCATCTTGATGCTCAGGTGAGAGGTTCAAGAGCTGTGATGCTTGTGGTAAATGGGCTGCCAACAACCAAGGAGTGAAGGACAAGACACCAGATAACAGGTAGGATGGTCATCACTGCATGTGTGTGCAGAAGATGATTTAAGGAACCAAATGGGAATTTATTTATTCTTCACCAGAAGATTGCAGCTGGGGCTGGGCTGTCTGAGACAACTGATCTTTCCTCAGATCTTCCTTCCATCCCTACTTCCACCTCCTGTGGCAGCACCCACCACCTACAGGCTCCGAGGAAACACTGCTGCTGCTGCTGCTCGTCCGGGGGTAACACATTAGAGGGGAGTTTTTATATTTGTCATGGGCAAAACTGTACGTGTGCCCCAAGGGAAAGTGAGTCACCCAAACATATGCTCACCGTGTATGGCTTCTGTCACCCCCACTCCTTGGGTTTTATAAGGCTATGGAGCAACAGAGGGGAAAAAAGGAGGGAGGGGGAAGGCACTTAGTGATGCTTTATCAGATACATCTAATGATCATAATTAAGCACTCTGAGCTGAAAGAGAGGCAGAAAGAATTGCTCTATCCAGATGGTACATGAACTGCTTTGCAAACCAATCTGAACAATGTCATCCTGACCACATTCAGCCCACAGGAGTGCCAATAATGGGAACACCTGAGAAGAAAATTGCAGAAGGATGTGGTCATATTTTAGATTGTGTATTATGCACTGAAGGGGGAAAAAAAGCAACAACCCTGGGTTAAAAGGACTTTTCATTTGCAGAGTGGAGTGCTCAGATGTTAGGAAATGCCATCATTAAGACTTCCTGTGCCATTTTATTTCAGTCCCCTTGTGCAAATACATTGCGATTGTCTTTAATTACAAGTTCACATGCTATTTTTTCCATTCAGTGCACAGAATGGACTTTGCTCAGCTTACAAGCAGCTACTCAGAAGAATGTTTTTATTTTCTCATTCTTTTGACCAGGTTACCATACTTTATTAACTGTTCAAGGGCTCTCAACCTGCTCTGAAAATGAAATAAACAATTTCCTGCACAGCTTTTCCAGGGTATTAAACACTACAGTTGGAGAATGATGAACAAATCTCCATTCATACCACCCTGCATGGCATGGTAGCATGGTGCTCCCTAATTTGGACCACAGAAAATACTATGGTCACTGGGTTTTGAGTGCCTGAAGGACAGCAAAGGGTCTAGTACTGGCAGGCAGTGGTCTACAGGAAAAAAAACTTTCTGTGCTCTACAGCACAAAGAGCAACTTGGGAGAATTAATGTTTGACTTCACTCTAAATCTGTAGGTGAAAAGTTATGAACAACAACAACGGAGTGTGCCTAAAGGGGGGCAATGGAGCCGGGGAAGGCTCTTGGAGCACAAGTCTGATGAAGAGCATCTCGGGGAGTTGTGGGGGCTCAGCCTGGAGAAAAGGAGGTGCAGGGGGGACCTTGTGGCTCTGCACAACTCCCTGACAGGAGGGGGCAGCCAGGGGAGAACAGGCTCTGCTCCCAGGGTACAAGGGACAAGAGGAGAGGGAATGGCCTCAAGTTGTGCCAGGGGAAGTTTAGATTGCCTGCTAGGGCTAATTTCTTCACCCAAGGAGCTGTCCAGCCCTGGCACAGCTGCCCAGGGCAACACTGGAGTCCCCACTCCTGGAGGGATTTAAAAGCCATGTGGATGTGGCACTTGAGGACATGGGCCAGTGGTAGCCTTGGCTGTGCTGGGGAATGGTTGGTCTTCATGGTCTTAGAAGGCTTTTCCAAGCTAAATTATTTAATGGTTCATTTATATAGGAGGCTTTCACACTCTCTCAGACCTCTCAGAGATGAGTTTTCCCATTGCACACTCCCCACACTGCAACCACTGAGCTGGCTAATTAGCTTTCATCAAAACCCTGATCCCTGATGGCATTCCCCAAAACCCACAGCCTTCCCAGGAGTTTTTAAACACCTCATTGGATGCAGCAGTGAAATGGGGATCACTTACCAGTCCGTGCCCTCTGCCAAGTACCTGGGCTGGGGCCCCATGGGTTGTGGAGCCTGCAGTTGGTGGCTGAAGTCGAAGCTGGGGTGTAGGCGGTGAGGCTGGACAGACATGCGCTCTTGGGCCCGCCTGCGGGGAGGAGAGCAGCAGCACGGAGGGTCACACACCAGTGGGCACTGGAACTCCTGTCAAGAACCCATGGGCAAACCCCAAAGGCTGGGCTTGTGGACAAAGCTAAGCACTCCAGGCAGGTGTAAGGGATGATGGGAAGAGGAACCCAGGGCTGTCATTCCCTCCCAGCCATCGTGTAGCAATCCACTCCCAGGCCCTGTGGCACCCACATATGCTCAGCTTGCAGGAGATGCTCCTTGCTGGCAACATGCAGAGAAAAAGGGGAAACCAAACGACTTCTCAGCAGCTTTGTGCTGTTTGCACTATTTCCTTTTTTCCTGCAGCCAGCCCCATAAGCAACACACAAGGTAAAACACAGCCCTGCTTCAGCTGTGATCCATTGTCATAAAGAAGCTGCAGGTTGTCTCGTCTCCTGTGCAGTCCATAAACTCCTGGGGAACCTCATTCATAACCAGATTACTCATGAGTGACTGAAAGCATAATTTACTCTCACTGGCCTTTGCCAACATTTCTTTGGATGATGGACAGGCCAGGCTGGGTTCCAGGTCTTTCTCCCTCTCCTCTGCTGCCATTGCAGGCAGGGAAAAGAAAGTGCTAGAAAATACAGCAAGTTTTTTCTAGGGATTTGAGTCTCATGATTATTGCTTATTTGAACTACTCAGGGGAGGAGTGTGTGCTGCTGGATCAGTGTCCACATTTGGCAAGAGACAAGGTGGATGCACTAGCAGGATTTGCATTACAGACAGGTTCCTACGCTTCTCTTCCTGACAAGCCACCACTTACCAGTGGAACCACCACAAAGAAAATCTTCAGGAAAAAACCAGGGCAAATGGAGCAGGGAACTGCCAGGTAAATAACCTCTCATGCAGCCTCAGTTCAGAGGCTTCACTCTCAAAGGCATAACCCATATTCCCATTACTGGGACTTCCTGCCCCACACCTGTAATAGTTCCGACATCCTGCTCCATTGCACCTTTCAGAGACAAGCACTGGGACTGGGCAAGACATTCCTTCCTTCTTCCACACTACAGCCCACTTGCAAATACAACACTGACAGCATTTACCAAAGCAGATTCTGCATGGAATTGTGCTTGGTGCTTTTATTTGAATTCAGCTTATGACTAAGAGATAAACACTTGTATCATCAGCTTCTCAGCCTGGAACATACTTGCTACCCAATTATTAGCTAATCATTAAATCCACCTAAAATCCAGCTTATGCATAACAAAACAATGATCGGAAGAACACACAATTTTCAGGCAGAAAGGACATGGAAAGAAAGGGTTTTCTATCCATAGCATTCTTTCCAAATGAAGCATCATTGCAAAGTCTCACCCTCTGATTCTTGATCCATGGGTACAACCCACAAATAGCTTCCATATGTTTCCAAAAAAAAATCACTTCTCTCTCAAGAAACACAATCAAGACAAGGCCAGGCATCCATTTCCATCTCTGCTGAGTTACAGCAGTTCTCTCTGCATTTGTCAGCTCAGTGTGGTTTTAGGATGCTCTCTGTGACACAGTGTGCTGCAGGTCAGTGGCATCATTCCCTCACAGAGATGGAAAGCCTACCAAACCCTGAGCAGCACCACCTCCATGTGTATAACCTGATGAGACAGGTGGACACAGCCTCTTGCATGGTTTTGAAACAGCAGCTATGAGGAGGTAGCTCACTCACGCAGAGACAGGAAAGGTCCCCGGCAACACCCATGATTCTCCTAGGAGTGACAATAATGGGACACACCAGATGAGCACAGCAGGGATCCCCACAGGGAGAGCACACCTTCAGGAGCAGCCTGCCCTGCAGCCTCCCTTCTGGTGGGTGCATTTCCAGTGCACGCAGGCGAGCTGGAGAAGAAAACCCAACACCGGCCAGCGCAGCCGCGGTTCCACAGGCGACGCAAGGTTGAGGCAGCTTCTCCACATCCTTCGGGAAGAGCGGGATCCCCTTACCTGGGATGGGGCATGAGCCGGCGGTGCTGTGCCTCGAGGAGCTGCTGCTGGAGGAGGTATTGCTGGTGTAGCGCCTGAGGTAGGAAGGAGGGCCCGGCGACGTCCTGGAAGGGCAGGGCAGGCACGGGCGCCAGGGGCTGGTGCAGCGGGCCGCTGTGCTGGTGCGCGGGGGCCATGTGGGGAGCCAGCCCCGGCTGCGGCTGCACCGCGTGAGGCAGGGCGAAGTCGGCGGAGAGCTGAGGCTGGGGACCCAGGTGGAAATGCCGGCAGGAGGTAGCATGGGGATGCTGGGACCTTTGAAAGGGAGCACCTGGAAGAGAAGAGCACAGCGGTCACGAGGGCCGGCATGTAATTGTTCCCCTGCAGGTTGTATTTGTTGCTGACGGCCTGGCCCAAATTCACCACAAAGAGGTAAAGGCTGAGTAGTGAAATGGGGATCCTGCACTTCCCTGGCCCACTGCTGAAGGGAATTGTGAGGAGAAACCCCCTGACTGCTGTGAGTGCTCGCCAGGGAGCTTGTGGTGAATTGCTCAGCCTCTGATGGCCGTGTGTCCTGCCAGTGGAGAACTGCTGCAGCAGGTCACAGGTGCAGGCAGACCAGGCCAGGGCAGACCAGGCCTGTGGTCGCCCACCCAGGGCAAGGGTTGGGCAAATGGCTGTTACTCTCCATTTCCAGAAGGTTCATAAAGAAATACAAATAAAAGAGAACGAGTCAGTTAAAGCTGATTTTGGCTAATAGTATTTCTTCTCCAAGAAAACATTGGAGCCAAAACATAGATTTGGGTTCAAAGTCCCCTTTTGGCTCCAAGTTGAAGTGTATACTGATGGAAACTGCTTCAAGCTGGTTTTGGCTTTCCTGTCTTAAACAGAAAAATAACAAAAACCTTAATAGAGCCTTTGGAGATAGAAAAAGGAGTGATGGTTTTAAACAAGAAGAGAGAAGATTCAGACTAGATAGAAGGAAGACATTTTTTTGTGCTGAAGGTGGTGAGGCCCTGGCACAGATTGCCCAAAAAGGATAGGAATGAGCCATCCTTGGAAGTCTTTGAGGCCAGGTTGGATGAGGTTTGGAGCAACTTTGTCTGCTGAGAGGTGTCCCTGCCCATGGCATTGGGGTTGGACTGGATGACCTTTAAAGGCCCTTTCCAACCCAAACCATTCTGTGATATAGACTCAACACTCTATAAAATGAAATAAAAAACAAAATCTGTTTTCTAAAATATTTGGGGTTTGGATATTATCTCACTGAAGTTTTGAATGTTTTCCCTAAATTGCAGACTTTCCCTGCAAGTAATTTCTTTGCCTCTCTAAAAATGCCTCATAGGCAAGGAAATAATCTCTGCTCTAAAAAATTGCCTCACTCTGACTTCAAGACATGAATGAGACAACTTCCACCTCTGAGAGCAGGGACGTGTTTGCTGAGATCCTTCAACAATCTGTCCTCATGAGCTGCATGCAGGAAGAGAGCAGCTGCTGGAAACACAGCATGGACTGCTGTGAGACCAGTCATGAAGCTGATGGGAATG
Organism: Leptocoma aspasia; assembly: GCA_013399835.1. Taxonomy (NCBI): domain Eukaryota; kingdom Metazoa; phylum Chordata; class Aves; order Passeriformes; family Nectariniidae; genus Leptocoma; species Leptocoma aspasia. Next base: position 420,862 of record VXAX01006783.1, read on the forward strand.
AGGAAGAAATGAGGTGTGAAAGATATCCATAGTGGAGGCGTTTTGCAAAACATCTGACACTGGCTTGCACCTTGCTCAAGATCCTCACTTGGACGGGCCCTTGGCCCAGTCTGGCATGTTAATTCCTACATTCCTGGAGCATTTACAGGCATCATGCAGAAATTTTGGCTCTTAAACTGGGGAATCAACTCAGAGATGAAAGATGGGACTCGAGTGAGGCTATTAGAGATGCCTCTTTGCTGAGGATCACCCCCAGGATGGGACACCTGCCCTTTTACAGTGTTTTGGACACCCCATCTTCCTCTTTCTGTTTTAATCTTTGTGAATGGTACAAAATATCCCGGAACAACAGCACCAAGAGACCCTATGTCATCCCAAACCACAAGCATGTGCTTCTTCACCCAGATCCCTTCTGCTCACATCTCCCTGGCAGGCAGGGCCAGTCCATCACAGCAGCTCAGGGAGTCCTGAGCAAGCCAGATGCCAGCAGGAGAAACAACAGGAGAGGACCTATCAGAAATGGATGGTTTGCAAAACTGTGCATAATTACACACAGCATCTCTTAAATACAAACTAATCCTCCACAGTGCCCCTCTGAGAGAGAGCAGGTTATACAATATGTGCCACCCACAGCAGTGCTTCTGGAGGTGATAATTTCCCCTGCTGACAGATAACAGCATGATTTGACCATGATATTAATTAAAACCAGAGGTGGTGGGATCAGACCTGCTGCTCCTCAATGACAGAGCTGCAAACCCAGGCCAAAGAGCCATTCATATACCCTGTTCCCCTGCAGGTTGTATTTGTTGCTGACGGCCTGGCCCAAATTCACCACAAAGAGGTAAAGGCTGAGTAATGAAATGGGGATCCTGCACTTCCCTGGCCCATTGCTGAAGGGAATTGTGAGGAGAAACCCCCTGACTGCTGTGAGTGCTCGCCAGGGAGCTTGTGGTGAATTGCTCAGCCTCTGATGGCCGTGTGTCCTGCCAGTGGAGAACTGCTGCAGCAGGTCATAGGTGAGCCATTCTGCACCCCCAGGCCTCCATGGGGCCTGAGGACAAGGTGTGAGAGCAGGTAAAAGTGCTAAACCCTCTGCACACACCAACACACCAACCTGTGCCACCACGCTGCAGTTCAGCCGTGTTTCAGAAAAAAATGTCTTAGGGCGCTACAAGACAGTGAAACTCAGTGATACTCCCCCACATTTCCTGGGACACATTCTCTAGCACATAAGTGAAGCAGAGAAAGCCTGTCTCTCATCTCCTGTGACTCTCTTGCCTCTCGATGCCTGGTGTCACCTCAGGCAGCGATTTCAGCTTTTACTGAGTGCTTGGAACCCTTAACCTGATTCAGTTAAATGTCTGGAGGGCCTGTGATGCCCATGGTGAACTAGAGAGCACCAGGTGGGCAGATCAGCTGGCCATGTTTTTGGTTTGGATTTTGCTTCTCACACAAAGTCCTTGAGAGGAACTCAGTCATACGCTTTCCCAAGGTCCAGAACACGCAAACTTTATCTGTGGTATGTGTGCAGGAAGATACACAGAGCTAACATATCTGAAAGCAAAAGCCTAACTCGTTTTGTTTTGGTACAGAGTCAATTTGCCTTATCTTTAGGAACTAATTAATTAAATAAAGCATTTTTCAGTATTTTTTGCTAGTACCTACTGGTGCAGTGATGCATTTCTCTTCATAGGAATAACACCATCAAGATGTGACCGAGACCATATGATTAAATAAAACTCATCAATTTGTCTGAACATAACACATTACCCTACGTAGTAATTGTTCATTCTCTTCAACTAATCCAATTGCTGATGAGGATTTTTACAGCAAAGCAAAGACTTTGGGGAATACTTCAGCAATCCTATGCTTATTAGCAGTTATCCAATTACACTGCTGGCATAACCAAGCCAGTCTGCAAAACAAAGAGCCAGTCCTCACTAAGCTGGGTGCTGGTGAGCCCCAGAAAGCCCTGGCAAACAAATTTAACAGCTCAAAACAGAACATTACATTTTTAAGTTAGTTATTTTGGAGTTTGCTTCTCCTGCTCATTGCATCTAGATGCAAAGGGCCCTGGTGGGGATTGCTTTCCAAGTCCACATTTTGGTCTCATGTACACAAGGTAAATACAGCACCACCCTGCAAACATGAGCTGAGCATCCTTGTCCAGGTAACTCATCACAGTCAACACCAAAAGCAGGCACTCATTCCTTTGAATTCTACAGAGGTTCACACACTAGCAGTGTCAGAGAATCACAGGATTGTTAAGGTTGCAAAAGTTCTCTAAGATCAGCAAGTTCATTAACGCAGAGTAACCGTGTTCAACCCTTGCCCCCAGGTGCCACATTCACATGACTATTGAACACTTCCAGAAGCTGGGACTCCACCACTTCCCTGAATGTCTTTTCCAAAGCCAGGCCACACTTTCTGTGAAGAAACTTTTCCCAATATTCAACCTAAACCTCTCCTGGAACAGCTGGAGACCATGCCCTCTCCTCCTGTCCCTTGTTCCTGAGGAACAGAGCCTCACCCCCACCTGGCTGCCCTGTACTTTCAGGGAGCTGTGGAGAGACAGAAGGTCTATTAGTGATTACTTTGCTAGCATGTCTTCTCCCCCTTTTCCAAGCCACAAGTGTGGTCCTAGATCACATTTGCATTGACACCAACAAACATAAACATTGCCCATAAGAGTCTTCAAGAAAATTGAATTCACGGATTTAATCTGCTTTTTGCCTGGATAGCAATGTCTGCCACAGCAGAGACTAATCCATGACTAAAACCAAGTCCTGATACCAGATTCCAACTTTTGTTTTCGCTCCCCACTACAAGGGCAGAGCTGACATTTTCATTAGCCAAGCTCTGGGGACATATCCACAGCAAAGACAAGAAGGATATAAAGTGTGCCTGTCGTGCTCCAGAGCCACTAACTGCATCCTCCACGATCCTTGCTCCCCATCACCTGTCCAGTGGTGCCTGCATGAAGGCAATGTTGCTCTGGGATCAGCAAGGCAGAGACTTTCTGTCAGCTTAATGAACTTTTGACCATCATACCATAGGAGGATTCTCCTCCTCCACTGGGATACTTTGATTTTGCAGGAAGAGAGATTAGCCAGAGCTTGGATGTTTTTATGGCTTACCCTCCATGTACAAACACTTGTCTTCTCCAGCCCAGGAGACAATCACAAAATCCCAGAATTAAGGTTGCAAGGACCACTGGAGATCATCTAGTCCAATCCTCCTGCTCAGGCAGGGTCTCTAGAACACATTACTCAGGATTTTGTCCAGCTTTTTAATATCTCCAGGGAAGATTTTCAGGAAGACCACAGAGGCAATACAGTCCTCACCAGCCGTAGAGAGGCTTTTGACCCAAGGCCAGCCTGGAAACACCTGTGGCTGTGCCCAGCCTGACTGCTGGGATGACAGGGCCAGGCCCCTGCATGAGGCTCATTGGCATGCTCTTGGTGCCTTGAGTAATTCCAGTAGCTCCTGTCTTGAGCTGTGGAGGACTGATTTCCCTGGGATCACTGTCAAGCTGCCCACCAGCCAAAAATCATTTTCTTGTCCTGATGGTGCTTCCTTTCATTTAAATGCTGCTGCTGTAGCAGATGATGACAGCTCAGAGCAACATCAGATCAGCAGCTCTGAGATGAGCGATGCATCACATCTGTGTCAGCAAAGCAGGTGACTTCCTCCAGTTTGGGGCAGTTTTCCTTTCACAGGTTGAGGCCAAATGTCCTCAAAATGCCCTCAGATGCCCACACACCCACCTAAGCTCCCAGCTTGGACAACCCTTGTTGCTTTACGCTCAGCTAAGCCCCAGAGATAGCTAATGCCTGAATCTGGATAATCCAGGTCTAAAAGGTGCCTTGCAAGCCTCAAAATTTGTGATAACACATGGAGGCTGAGACAGGATCTGCTGGAGAAATTGATCATGTCTTGGGCAAGTCAGGCTATCTATGTTGTGGGAAAGAGAGCTAGGTGGTTCTCTGGCATAACTGGGGACAAGTCTGACCCAAAAGAGGCTGTGGCACTTTGTGATGGTGTAGGACCATGTGACCAGGGATGCCTTTGGGTGATCACCAGCAACATCTCCCTGCCTTGTGTAATGCTCTGCTGGTTGCTGCTTCCAGTCCCCCCTCAGCTTATTTGATCACATCCTAAAGCCAAGTCCAGCACCAGGGATCAATGGGTGGAGAATCAGTACTTGGGTGATTCCTGCCACTGACAAAACATGAGTGTGGATCAGTGGCTGCCCCAGCTGGCCTGGCTCCCCTCTGCTGCTGTGAAGCTGCAGCTTCACACTGTGATGCTGAAAACCTGCTGTGGAGCTGGGTCTGTGTGACATCCCACTGCTCTGGGCCTCTACAGCCTGCAGTATTCCCCACAGATACTCAATTCTGCAATCACACAATCATAGAATGATTTGGGTTGGAAAAGGTCTCTGACAGTCATCTAGTTCCAATACCCTGCCATGGGCAGGGACACCTTCCACTATCCCAGGTTGCTCCAAGCCCCATCCAACCTGGCTTTGGACACTGCCAGGAATGGGGCCCCACAGATTCTCTGTGCAATCTGTGCCAGGGCCTCAACACCCTCACAGGAAAGAATTTTTTCCTAATATCTAATCTAAATCTACTTTCTTTCAATTTGAAGCTATTCCCACTTGTCCTGTCACACCAGGCTCTTGCCCCAACTTTCCTGTAGGTCCCCTTCAGGAACTGGAAGGGAATGAGGTCACAATGAGGTCATTCCAAAGCCTTCTCATTTCCAGGCTGAACAATCCCAATTCTCTTAGCCATCACTCATAGCAGTGGTCCATCCCTCTGATAATCTTGGTTCTCTGGACCGGCTCCAACAAATCCCTGTCCTTCCTGTGCTGGGGACCCCAGAGCTGGAGGCAGCTCTCACCTGAGTGTGGCAGAGGAACAGAATCACCTCCTTGGTGCCACGGCCTCACAGAATCATTTAGCACCACAGAATACAATAACAGAATTGTTTGGGCTGGAAAAGTCCTCTCAGATCAACAAGTCCAACGGAGCACTGCCAAGCCCACTGCTGAACCACATCCCCACCCTGCACTGAGAAGACAATCCCCCACAAGCCCGCAGGGAAGGCTGCTTGACAACAATTTACCAAGCACCCAAAACACTTAGCTGGAAGCTGGCACCACAGGCTTCAGGCCCAGACTGAGGAAGGTACAAATTCGTTTTTAGAAAGCCAGCAGAGGATGCAGGCCTGTGGACAGCTGAACCTGCTCAGCTGCTCGCTGCCGTGCCATTTCCACCCTTCGCTCTCGCAGGCGTCGGGCACGGCGGAAACCCGCAGGGAAACTCAGCACATCCTCCTCACCACCTCTTTCTCACTTCCACGGCTGCTGCTTTCTTTTTTTTTTTTTTTTTAATTCCTTTTCCCCCTCTGTTCTACAATTATATTTATTGTTTCCATATATTATCCAAAGCAGCACGGGCTTTTNTTTGCTGTTTTTTTTTTTTTTTTTTAATTCCTTTTCCCCCTCTGTTCTACAATTATATTTATTGTTTCCATATATTATCCAAAGCAGCACGGGCTTTTTTTCATTAACAGAAACGCTCCTGTTTCCTTTGCACCCCCAGGTGAACCCTGCAAATTATAAGTTCATATATTTTGGCAGGTTGGTGAGCGACGTTGAGTCACAGAAATGTACTGATCTGGTCCTAGGTGCTTCTGCCACTGGGGATCCTCCTTTAGCATCAGTCAGGGTTTGACTACGTCTGGGCACATGCATATTTATCCACCCAGCAGTATTTCAGCCAGAAAGGCTCAAGGGATCCGTGTGCTCGTTCAACACAGACCCATCTCTGAGATGCAAAGCCTCTGGGTAATCCCTGCAGTGAGACAGGGGATGCTACAGGCTTTATGAAAAGAAAAAACCCAGAAAGCAGAACTATTTATTTCCACCTCCCTTCCTCAGGCAATAGCACTCTTGATGCAATCAGGCTACTGGTAAGGGACACAGGATCCAGATTAGGCCTGGAGCTAGCACTGGGATAGGTGTCTCGAGCAGACAGCTGCAGCCCAGAGACCCTGGCCACTTTTGAGGGGAAAACAAAATCTGTCTCATGCTGTTAAGCTGCCTGCAAAGCATGTGAATATCTCCCCTGGGTAAGGCAACCTGGACTGCTCGTCGAGGCCTCCACGGTCTGCATGTGGGGGCTGGGGGTGTCAGGGAGGCTGGGGCTGGTTCACATCCAGGTGCCTTCGTGGCAGAGGGAGATGGCAGCTCCTGGAGAGCCCTGGCTTCACTCACTGACAGATTTTACAGCTGAGGACGATCTGCCTGTTGTAATCAGCCAAGCTGGGGGATGGAGTCTGGTTGTCTCAGACACCTTGTCCTGATTAGACCTCCTGCCACCCCTCCTCCTGCACTGGGGAGACAGATAAGCCCCCTCCACAGGAGCCCTTGTGGTGCCTCTCCAAGCACCAGGAGAGCCTGCCAGGCTTTTAACAGCCCAGGAGCCTGAGCTCACTTCCCTGGATGTGCACTGAAATTCCCCTCAGAGCCAGGAACGTGGTGGGAAATTTGCATCAGCCCTGACAGTGTGCAGTGAGTAAAGGCCAAAAATCATGGGAGCAGCTCCAGCTTCACATGGAGTGGCACATGGAGAAGGACACCAAGGGGGAATCACACTGCATCTACAAACAAGCTCCTAATTGCCTGGTGCCATCAGACCCTTATGAAATGAGTGAAAATTCACATACTAATAGGAAGTGAGCTGTGATAATCACAGAACAATTGAATGGCTTGGGTTGGAAGGGACCCTAAAGATCACCTAGTTACAGCCCTCCTGCCATGGAAAATAAAACATTAAATAAATAAACCCCCCAGACCAAATTCATGGTATTCAGTTGCATAAAGGTTGAGTGGTCTGGGAGAGGGAGATACTGTGCTGTCTCACTGCTGTTACAGGACAGCTGACTGCAGGGTGAAGAGATTGGGGCAGGGAGGATGAAGGAAGAGGAAAGAATTTAAGAAAAATCTAAAAAGGCAGGAAGGAATCTGTCTCACTTTCAGCACCTTTGCCAGCAGCTCTCTCATTTCATCTAGTGAAATCAAGAATCACAGAATTCAATCAAGGTTGAAAAAGACCATCAGGATCATTGGGTCCAGCCATTAACCCAGCACCACACATAACCATTCCAAATGCCACATCCAGACACCTCTTGAACACTTCCAGAGATGGTGATAGTAACATCTCCCTGAGCAACTTATTCCAATGCCTGACCACTCCAGCAGTGAAAAAAAAAAATTCTAATATCCTGTCTGAACCTCCTCTGGCACAGCTTTTCCTTGTCCTGTGTCTTGTTCCCTAGGAGCAGAGCCTGACCCCCACCTGGCTGTCCCCTCCTGGCAGGGAGTTGTGCAGACACAAGGTCTCCCCTGAGCCTCCTTTTCTCCAGGCTGAGCCCCCTTCCCAGCTCTCTCAGCTGCTCCTCATCAGACTTGTATTTTAGACACTTGATCAACTCTGCTGCTCTGCTGGGGCAAGATGCAAGAAGCCAAAAACCATGCTAAAAACAATGTGCTGCCAGCTCCAGGGTACAGCCTGCCATCCCACATGTCTAGTGCCAGAGAAATTGTAAAGGACCCCAGATCTGTGGCTGGGAGATGCAATAAATGGGTAAAGACTATTCAAATTTGCCTTATTTACTTGTTCAGGTCGTGCCGTGCCAGTGACGAGTCAGAGTGGAGGGCTGGTCTGTGGTGGCTGGTGGAGCATAGTTGTGTCCTGGGTGGCAACATGAGGTTCTGGAGGTTTATCATCTGATCAGAGTCTTTCACACTTGATGGAAAACTGCTTCAAAGGAATTCAGGGGAAAGGGGCTCAGATGGGCTCCCCACTGCTGATTAATTTTTTGGTGGTCACGGCCCTCTTTGCACTGTGCCTCTGTGCAGGCACAGCACAGCTGAGCTCTTCCCAAAGAACCTCATAAACACAGACCTCAGAGCCTGCCCAGTGCCCCTGCCTGCTTGTGCAGTCCCCAGTCGACATCCTCTCGCACTAATGAAGCCTCTCATTAATTGCTGAGTGACACGAGCTGGTGTGGCTGGAGGGTCCCTAACACAGAGCACAGCATCTCCTCTCCTGCACACCACTCAGGGAAACCATGTGCAGCCTTAATACTCTGAAAAAAAGGATGAGGTAGGACTCCTACCAGGGGCTAAGCTCGGCATTCAACAAAATCAAAACCCAGCACATGTTGTGATTCAATGCAGGGCTCTGAGCTGGACTCAATGATCCCTGTGGGTCCCTTCCAACTCAGGATAACCAGTGATTTTGTGATTTACAACTGGCAGTGACCAGCGTTAATCAGCATATTTACAGAAAATCACAGATAGTTAAGGGTTGGAAGGGACTTAAAGATCATCTAGTCCCAACCCCCCACCTCTATTTACATCAAGACTGAAGAGGTGCTAAGTGCTGGGGATGGGAACCAGCAAGAATGAGGGATGGGATAGAGCCAGGCAGCCTGGACCCATCACAGGATGAAGACAGCTGTTTATACAGCACTGGATGAGAGTTTTTCTCCTGCAACTCTTTCCCATTAGCTTCAGGGGAAAAAAAAAGTTTTGTTGAAGATGATGTTTCACAGCAACGTGTTGAATTCAGCAATATTTTCCAAGGAGGAAGGAGAAACACTTCAGCAGCGTTGCTACACTTAAAGCTGTCTTTTTGCTTTTATACTTCTCACTGTGTTTTAATTATAGCTTTATTCTCAGTGTTGAATTCGAGGGTGTATTTGAGATTTTTGGATCATCACATTAAAAAAAAAAAGAAAAAAGGAAGCCAAGTTGCACTGAGTGAAAACGTTTTCTGGGATTTAGTGGTCCCAGTTTCACCCCTCCCCTCTCAGGCTCTGGCATGTCTGGAGGGATGGGTGGTCCCAACAGCCTGGCATGATGTTCTCACCCAGCCCAGCTCTTTCTCCCCAGGTCGCCCTGTTTCTCCTGGGTTTAGGCCCAGCCCAGCACATCTGCCAGGAGCAGGCCGTGGAGGAAATGTGGCTTTGGAAATGTTGAAAAGCCCCTCTGAGACTTTTTTTTTTAATAATGTTTCTCCTTTCTGTTTGGTCTGAAGGTGCTGGAGAAGGAGCAGCTGACAGGAATCCCTTGACCACAACTCCCATGCTAAAAGCAGGAATCACACTGCAGGTCTCACAGGCATTTTGGGCAATTATGCCCGAGCAAAATTCCAGCAATTCCAAGGGCAGAGAAGGTTTGGCCAGCACCTGAACTTTAAGGTAACTCTAGGAGCTTTGCCCATCAGCCCAACTCTATGTGCTCAGCCAGCCCTTCTCCCTCACCACCATTCCATCCAGCTCCTGTATGCAACCCAAGCCTGTTCTGCATTGCTCTACACTGGAAAATGCAAAAGAGGTTTGAGTACTCCCAGTTTGTGGGAAGATATCTGGGCTCAAAGGCTCTTCTCCAGGGTCTGGCCAGTTATCTCAAATTAATTTTAAAAAAATGTTGAAAAGGAAGTGGAGTGGGTCTGGGTCCCCTTTGGTCAAGGGAGGCAGTAAAGCTCATCTTTTGTGGTTTTATATTACTAGCAGGGTGATACATCCATGTGAATGAGTCCCCAACCTGGAAATGTGATAATTAACCACGGGAAGGAATTCATCCCCTATTTAAAAATAAGAAATAAAAAACCTGGCGTGACAGCAGCCTATTACTTGGCTGTCCCTGAAGAGAGCAATGGGGAAGCACTTGGAGCAATCCCTATCTCTACCCTTGGGAATGTAAAAACGTGCTGACTTGTGCCTTCAACTTTGACAGGCAGTGATAGGCTGCAGCCAGTTGTTTGGAAAAGGAAATTCAATACTTGTGTTTCCAATGTTTCCTCGCTTTCACAGTGTCCAAAGCCCTCCCCAGGCATTTGGAAGTGCTCAACACCTGCCTTAAAAACACTCTTAACTGCTCCTAATGACTGGCCAGGGAGGTTTGCAGCAGCTCCCTCCTACCAGTAATGATATGCAGGACATCCAAAAACAGGCAAAAAGCCAAAACCATGGGGGAAAAAAAAATCCAGCCAGACATTGCAAGGGGCTGGCAGGGTCTTGGGGGCTGCACTGCATTCTTCATGTATCCTTTTAATTCTGTGACAGCCCCAACCAAAACCCTCCACCCAAACCTTACTCGGGATCCAGGGATCATCCACAGCCCTGGCAGCCACAGCTTCCCAACCCTGTGCCAGCCTCAACATCCCCTCCCTCCGCAGCAGCTTTTGGGTGAGGACCAGAGGTGGTGGTCTTGGCCCTTTCCTCTCCCACACACACTATATCCCCCCCGAAAGGGATTTCCAGTGAAGGGGCTTTTCATCCTGTTCTCCCACTATCAGCAAGGAGGGGAAAGATGCCTTTTTTTGGAAGGCATTGTTTGCCTGACCTGCTTTAAAACTCGCCTCTAGGGAGAGATTGGAACTGACTTTGAAACCTATCCTGAAAACACAGAGGAGGCTGCTTTGGGTGGGTTATTCTGCATCAATCCCCATCCACCTCTATTTTGCATGCATTAATTCCCCACCCACACACCCGTTGTTTTAAATGGGACTGTAATAACCAGCTGGGTTTTCCTGAAGGATTTATTTATCTGCATCCTAAGCCCAGGGGTGGGAGATTCCCATCCATCATGTCCGTAGAGTGGTTTTGGGGGGGGGCGGTGGTGGGCAGGTTTGGGAAACGGGTGGAATGTTTCACCATTTCTAGGAACAGCACATCAATTTGGACGGGGGATGTTTGGCAGCCCAGCCTTTCTTCTTTGCTGGCTCTCTGGCAAATCAGCCCCTAAGCCAGAACATTTTGGCAGGGAGTCAGGACATGGGACATCCCCTTGCAAAGGGATTGGTTGAGGATGGCATGTTGCAGGTCACCCTCCGGGCTTTATCTTAAATCCTGTATTCCCGCATCAGGTAGGGTGCAAAGGATTTGCCTGCCTGCATGAGACCCTCAGAGCGCCAGGAGGGCAACTTGTGAAGTACCTGACATTCAGGGAAGATAACAGAATGTATAGAACCCCTTTAATTTTTTACAGGTGGTTCAGAAGCCACACCAAAAAATGTCCCTCCTCACCCCAGAAGGCAGTAAAAGTTCAGCAGCTGGTTCCTCTTTCAAGTGACATTACACAGAATACAGGAGCATTTTACAACTCCTAAGGTACAAAAAATGAGGATTATCTCTTAAGAGAGAGCAGACATGCTCCCGGGAGGTGGGTGTGTTGGATGCAGTGCCAGAACAATGCTAGCAAATCCCCTGTAAAGCACTCTTGAACTCCCATACTCGCCCCAAGAGCTCAGCCCCACAGACAAAGTGGAGCCCTCAGAGTGGGGGATTGATTGCACCTGTGGAGCTCCTGCAAGTTCCCTGTCCCCACAGGGGGACAGGGCTGATTAGGACCTCTTCCTTTAATCAGCCTAAAGGATTTTGGAGTTCAGGCCATCAGTGTGCGCTGGTTTGGGGCACCTGCTTGCACCCCCAGCAGAAGGGCAGCGTCTGGGCTCAGGGTCCATCCCGAGGACCAAGGCTGGCATGGAGCTGTGTGAGGTGCAGTGGAGGCTGGCAGCAAGCTGGCACAGATCAGGGCAGCTCAGCAGTTCTTTACACTGAACTGACTTGAACTCAGGTTTGGGAAAACCCCAGCTACTGTGAGTCCTGCCCCGCTGTGTCCTGGCAATTCCCCTTTTACGTTCCATGAATAAGAAGTCTGTGGCTAAAAATCAAAGATCCTGGAAGCCTGTTACCTATTAAATTTAATATCCCAAACTTTATAGGTACATGTCACTCCGGGAGAGACAGAGCTGTGTTTAAAGTACAAGGGAAACGTCAGTTCCTTGATGTGGAAATAGCTCTTACTTTACACTTCTACATGAGGTCCTGGCATGAGTTAGTGCTGCTAAGCCATGCTGTAATAACATATAAAGGAAAACTCTAACCAAACAGCAAAAAAATATGTATTTTATACAGCTAAATGTAAAGTCATTAATCAAAAAAAAACCGTACAGGTGCTATTTGCAGGTGCCAGGCTATCCAAGGGAAAGTGAATTTTGGTAATCAGCAAACCATGAGCTCCCAGAGCCCCAGCAGCATCTGAAGGCACAAATGTTTGCTATATAAAAAGCAGGAGGTGGGGTTCCTTGGGAGCAATAAGCGCCTCAGATTGATGCCAAAGCTGGGAAGGAGGCTTGGAGAGGAGCCCAAGCACTCACCGTGGAGGGAGGCACTGCAGGAGACCTGTGATTCCACATCAGAGCAAGCAAAGGTAAAACCATGGTTGAGCAGAGCCTAAAATGCTGCCACACCTGAGCTGGGCAGGATGAAGTTTATCCTCATCAGGCAAGCAATGAGCCTGACAAAACCCAGAGGCCAGGTCTGGCCTGCAGCAGGCACAGCCTGAAAACACGGGGCACCACATGCCCACAGCCAAAATCCCTTCCTCAGCACCAGGGCTGGTTGGTTTCCTAAAGGACATCCCCTCACTTGCACAGGAATGAATTTTGGAATGTGAGATGGAGAAGGTGACAACAGCTGTTCCTTCTGGCGTGGAAATCCACCCGCCTGTGGGTATTTTCCTCTCCTTCTGAGGCCAGAGCAGACTGAGTGCAAGGGATTCGCTTTTCCACCACCATGAGAAGAGCAAATAACATTTCTGCTTATTCCATCACAGAATCATAGAACACCCTGAGTTGGAAGGGACCTAAAGGATCATCAGTCCAGCTCCAGGCCCTGCACAGACTCCCCCAACAACCCCACCCTGTCCATCCCTGGCAGTGCTGTCCAAAGGCTCCTGGAGCTCTGGCAGCCTCGGGGCTGTGCCCATTCCCTGGGGAGCCTTGGCAGTGCCAGCACCCTCTGGGGGAAGAGCCTTCCCCTGATATCCAGCCTAAACCTCCCCTGACACAGCTCCAGGCGTTCCATCAGGTGTTATCACAAATTGGTTCCTATTTATTCCATCAAGAATATCCCACAGGGCTGCACATAACCCCATAGGATGCTGCAGATACAGCTCCATGTCATAGGCAACATCTCATTTCCCTACAACCAGCTTTGGATCTGTCCTCCCTGAGAGAGTTAGGACTAAGTCAATGTTTCCATCACCAACCTCATTTTTAAGGGGCTCGTAACTCTCAACATTTGTGCTCTCACAGTGCCAAAACTTGGCACAGAAACACATGGTCCAGATGCAGTTTTATTTGGTAATAAATAGCTTAAATCTCATAAGTTATTTTTCATTTTGGCTTAAACGTGTAAAATGGGAAAAGAAAAATGTGTGGGATTTTTTTTTCTTACCTTCCAATAATTTTGGAAAAGCAGATTATACTGAGTAATGGCAGGCTTTTTTTTCAGATGCAGACAGCCAACAATGCCATTTCTCAAATCTTTTGCCTTTTTTACATCCACTTTTTAATAGGATTGATTGCAGTGCCATCATTGAAGCCCCAGTGTTCTGGGGGTGTTTCGGATTATTCTATTTCTGGCACATTAAGCCTGAAGTTCTGTGAGAGTTAAAACACAGCAAAATTCCACAAGCCCTATAACCAATGACAGTAATATTTTGAGGATGTATTGCTGTTTTAACTGTGCCTCTGTGACCTCACATTTCTCTGGAGTTCAGCAATTATTGCATCCCAGCACTCTCTGCCCAGCCCTTGGGTGAGCACTGGTTTTCATCAGCAACCCGCCAGGATTTCAGCACTTTCAGATTTACTCCAAACTCAGACTGTGCTCTACCTACTCCAGCTACTTCCCAGTGGCCAAAAGCCAAGGAAATGCCCCAAACCCCCAGCCTGAGGACTTGGCTGCCCTTCAAAAGTCCGCCTCAGCTGGAGCAGAGAGAAGTAGTGATTTTGCTCATATGGTCAGCTCCAGGCAGCAGAGGTTCCCCAGTGGGACACTGGGCTTCTGTCCAGATGGTGCCATTGCTGAGTGATTTGTTATCTGTGGGGCTGGGATTTTTTCAGAGAAGGCAGTGGGGATTTTCTGGGAATGAGAATGTTGCACTGGTATGGGGAGCTGGGCTGATAAAGGGTCAGAGACATACAGCATAATCCAAGGTGGATTCTGCAGATTTCATGGAAATCCCAGAATGTTTTGGGTTGGAAGGGACATTTAAAGACCATCTTGTTCCAAACCCACTGCCATGGACACCCTCCACTATCACAGGCTGCTACAAGCCCCTCCCAACCTGGCCTTGGACACTTCCAGGGATGGGGAAGCCACAGCTTCTCTGGGCACCCTGTGCCAGGGCCTTCCCACCCTCAGAGGGAAGAATTTCTTCCTAATATCCAATCTAAATCTCTCTTCCTTTAGCTTACAACCTTTTCCCCTTGCCCTGTCACTATCTGCCCATGTAAAAAGTCCTTCTCCCTCTTTAATATCAGCACCCTTTTGTGTACTGAGAGGCTGCAATGTGGTGTCCCCAGAGACTTTTCTTCTCCATGCTTGACAACCCCTTCCTATGCATGCAGATCCCATCATCCCCTCAGACCCACATCCCCCTTTCCTGGGAAAGAGGGCTGAAAGCAGCACTGCACCACTGGAAAGATCCCCCCTAAACAGCTTCCCACCAAATTCTCCATCTCAAGGCCCAGCTTGCAACCCAACAGCGTGGACAGAGCCTCCCAACGCACTGATCCCATGGCTCAGCCTCCCCAGATCCCAGCAGATCCAGCGAAGACTTGCCTCCAAGGGAGGCAGGGGGAATTTTCTGTCTGGAAGCGAGGCAGGCAGCTCGTGCTGCAGAGCCCACCCCTTGTCCCAGCAGGACCCAGCCTGCTGTCAGCCCTGCGTAGTCTCCAGGAGGAGCGGGATGGCACACATATGGTATGGATTCACAGAGGATCAAGCTGACTCACTGGGTGGGGGAGTGGTGGATGGGAAGAAAAACCCCCCAAATGCACAGGTACCTTTTGGGCCATCTGTCCTCGGAAATACCAGCCATGAGCCATGTTGCAAAGCATGTGGGAGAAGAGGTCACTCAGGGGAAATAACTCTGCCAGGACACAGCAACCACACCCAAGGAAGAAGCATCAGACTGCTGCATTTTTGGCAGGAACTTTTGGTGGACAAAATTCAGCCCTGCACCCTTACAGCAGCCTAGACATCTCAGAGTGCCCTTTTCCAGGACCTAAAGGGGCTCCAGGAGAGCTGGAGAGGGACTTTGGACAAGGGATGGAGGGACAGGACAAGGGGGAATGGTTTAAGCTGAAAGAAGGTAGATATAGGGTAGCTATTAGCAAGAAATTCCTCTCTGTCAGGGTGGTGAGTCCCTGACACAGGTTGCCCAGAGCAGCTGTGGCTGCCCCATCCCTGGGGTTGTCCAAGGTCAGGTTGGATGGGGCTTGGAGCACCCTGGGACAGTGGAAGGTGTCCCTGCCCAGGGCAGGGGATTGGAACTGGCTGAGCTTCAAGGTCCCTTCAAACCTAAACCCTTTTGTGATTCTACAATGCAAAGCTACCTCCAGCCACAGCAAGGCCTTCCCACCCCTCATTCACATGAGACATAACCCAGATCCCACAGCTGGATCTTGGAAGGAAACACCAGGCATGCTCCACGGTTGGGAAGCATTTGCTTAACATCAGGCTCATGCCAGGAATGTCTGTGCAAATCCATGCAAACTGGCTTCAGTCTCTCTGCAGGAAAGACACAGCGGTGGGTCTGCGCTCCCCACGCTTGCCATCAATGAATGCCTTTTATTTTTTATTTTAAAATTAAAGTCAATCGAGTAATTGAACTAGTCTGAGGAAGCAGACCCAGCCACCTCAAACAGAAAAGCTGTTGCAGAGCCAAAAGGCCTATTCAAGCACACATTAAAGACACAGGATCTACCAGAAAATCCAGAATGAACCAATCTGGCTGACAAGGGAAACCCACACGCAAAGCAGCAACCCCTGGTTTCATGAGGAATGAGCAGGTGAGGAGGAAAGGGAGCCTGTCAGCCAAGTCTGCTCCCTCCTTTGAGCAAAACATGATTTCCAGCCGTCTGCTCTCCATAAAATCAGATCAGGCAGAGCTAAACTGACCATCACAGGGTGGGAAACTGGTCTGGGTCCAACATCCTCGCACTGCACCAGCCCCATGGCTGGACACCTCATGGGATGGAGAGCACTGGGGAGTGGGGGAAGCTGCTAGGAGGAAAACATTCCTCACCAGGAGACAAGCCAAACCAGGTCATCTCAACTCACCTTGAGGCAGGGTTGCAAATGTAACGGCAGATGAGTGTACCTCCCTTTACCGTTTCCTTCCAAAGAACTGCATCCTGCCACTGTGCGCCCTTCCAGGACCTGAGCTGACCTCCCACTATGATTTTTAGCATTCCTGACAGTGGTTTAGCTGAGCCTGCTCAGACAGAAACATTTTTCCTCTCTCACGTGGATGTTGTTTTTATTACCTTGGAAACCTACACACTGCCATTCAGCATAACCAGAAAGCACAGCAGGTACAGGGGGGGGCTACCCAGCCCTCTGCCCTGCTGGACCAGCAAACCCCCTTGCTATATTCCATTAACAGCACCAGGTTGCCACCATTATCTTGTTTTCCAAAGCCAGCCTTGCTGTTGAGAAATGAAATTGACATTTAGAAAGAATTTGGCTCTCGGGGCTGCAGGCAGTGCTCTTAACAGACACAACAAAATAAGACGTTTTTTGTTAAAGGGTGAAGAATAACCTGTAAATTGCTGTTTAAGGGGCTGGTTAAGTGCCCCATAAATACAAAGAGTGGCAATGACTGGAGCCCATGAGCTGTCACACCGTGGGAGGAAGGTGGGATGCTGTGGCATTTCTGCACCCTGGGCACCAGACACGTTTTTATTTAACTGATGCATCCATCCACTAGTTTTCAGGACTAATCACTACCCACCACATATCCTCTCATGCCAGTGGGTTATTTCATGTTAGCAGGGTTTCTCATATGGGCTTTTAGTGGGTTTAATAGCTGTGAGGTTCAGCTGCTCCTCAAACTCGTGGTCTTGGCTCTCTGGAGTTTGTGGGAGACACAATATAAGGCACCAGAAATTGGATGGTGGGGGAATGAATGAAGTGACACCATCCATCCACGACAGAGCCAAGGGATTTGCCAGTTAATTAGAACAATGCTGTTAGGAGAAGGCTGGTGGCCTTGGGGAGAAGCCTGCAGCCCTGTTGAGCTCTTCCCACAAGCTCCTGACCCCCCGTTAAACTGATGCTTTGACACTGCTTTTCCCAGATGAAGTTCCTGGCCGGCACAGCTCCTGTACTGACAACTTTGATGTCAGACGAAGCCTCTAAAAGACCTTAAAAAGATTTTCAAACAAACGCAGCATGCGTTGATCTACCTAACGGAGAGATGTCCCTTGCTGTCCCCAGGAGCCGGGGCTGGAGGCTGGCAGATGGACAGCGCTCTGTTTCACAGCTGCTGATTAAACTGCCACGACAATGCTCGGCACAAGGCCAGATTAATTAGCGCTAGCCACATGATCTACAAGTCCCTTTTGGCTTTAAAGGGAGGGAAAAAAAAAAAAACCTAAGGATTTTCCAAACTCAGTTTCACACACCTCACCGGCCTGACGCTTTCCCTTGAATTTTCTGTTCCTGAAGTTGTGTCTCTTTCACAGGGGCTTGTGCCATTTTTAGATGCTGTGAGCCTGGATGTGTGGCAGGAAGAACTCAGAGCCTGTGTAGCTCTTGGCCTTTTGGAGAGGATGGACTAATCTCTGGCTGATATTTAGCAGAGGCTTGCAGCACCACACGCAACCTCCAGCTTGATACTGTTGTGACCTTTCAGCTTCATTTGTGAGACCATCTGAAATTTGTTTGATTTCGGTTCCTCTGCAGGGCCTTCAAGCTTTTCGTGCCATGGCAAACCACAGCACACACAAATTAGCTGTTTCTCTGCTTAAATGGCACAGAGGGAGGGTGGGAAAGTGCAGTGAGAACGAGGGCTGGTGACTGCACCCTGTTTTACAGAGGAGAAGATGGGGATGGGGCAGAGGGCAGAGGTGTCCTGGTCAGCAGAACCAGTGGTGTTGGATCCAGGGCCAGATTCCCCCCTCTTCATGTGTCCCATGGAAAGATGTTTGTACAAGGGCAGGCTGCTGTCATGCTGTTCCCTTCCCATTCCCTCTTGCTGATGCTTTGAGGATCAAAGCCACTTTTCCCCCTTTGACCAGCCAAGGCCTCCCACAGGCCTGCAGAGCATTTTCTGTTCATGCCCTCATGTCCAAGGCCAGGTTGGATGAGGCTTTGAGTAAACTGGTCTGGTAGAAGGTGTCCCTGCCCATGGCAAGGGCTGGAACTAGATAAGTGTTAAGTTCCCTTCCAAAACCATTCTGTGATTCCACGATTTTCAGATATCACCCTCACAGGGCTCCCATGACAGTAAGTGTGTTACCACTGCTAGTAAGGTGAACCAAATACCAACAGAGCTGAGTTTCTACCAGTAGTAGCCTAATTACCCCTATTTTTGCCTTACGTGCACTCTTTTTTCCCAGTAGCAGGCAATTTTCTTCCCTGCAAACCATGGATGCACATGACCAGGAGTGGGAAGATGCATCCTGGAGGGCACTGGGTCAGCCCCAGGGAGATGGGCAGCACATTTACAGACTGTAAGATGGCTCAGCTTTTATCCATGCATCTCAGACCGGCTTCTTATGGAGACATTTCCTTCCCAAAGGACCTATTACGGTGTCATGGCCCTAGATTTCAGGAGGCATTTAGGAAATAATTTGAATAATTTTGAAGAATTGTTTAGGTTGGAAAAGACCTCTAAGATCACTGAGTCCAACCATTCCCCCAGCACTACCAAGCCCACCACTAAACCATGTCCCCAAGTGCCACAGACACACATTTTTTGGACACTTACAGGGCTGGTGACTCCACCATTTCCCTGAGCAGCCCTATCAGAGAACAATTTTTTTCCTAGCATCCAAATAGAATACCAGGATTATTTTATCTGGCACTGTGCCAGCCCAGAGCTTCCTTCCTCCTGGCCCCAGAGAGACACCTTTGTCTGCTCCAGACTGAGGAGCCAAACAGCTGGAATGGCTCATTCTCCAGTTTTATTTTGTTCTGGCAAGGACCTTATGCTGAGAACCCTGCCTGTCCTGCTGCTCCAAGGGGGCAAGGGAAGAGAGGCTCATGGGGAGAAGGGAACAGGCAACAAACCTGGCTGTGGTCCCTGAACACCTACTCATACCTGTTCTCTTTGGCTCTTGCAGGGCAGAAACCTGTCAGTGCTGGGTCCCAGGTGAAGCCCAAAGCCCGAAGCCAAAGGCAGAGGTTTGTGTGTCTTGAAAATCCCACAGGAGGGGAAGAGAACATCCTCCAGCCAGCCTAGCTTGTGACCCGATGCACAGATGTTCCCAGCTGTGGACAACCTCACCAAGGAAGCATCCCAAAGCAGTTCCAGGTGTATCATATCCAATGCACCTGCTGCCTGCAGGCCCAGTGGAGCAAGGCCTGCAACCGGGCACCAAGGATGAGAGGTGACCACATCTACTCTGGGCAACCATGGATTTTCAGCAGGCAACAACCCTGAGGCCAGATGGGGACCACAGTGAGCCAGCTGCTGCAAGGAAAGGTGCCATGAGGTGATGGGTGCATCAGGAGAGATCCCCACGGGTGAGGGCCTCGGGGTGACAGGCCCTGTGCATCTCAACAAGGCAAACAGGCGAGGAGGGTAATGGTGATGGTTATGAGGCTGGAGATAGAAACACAGAATCATTTAGGTTGGAAAAGCCCTCTAAGGTCACCCACCATTCCCCAGCACTGCCAAGGCCACCACTAACCCATGTCCCCAAGTGTCACATCCACGTGGTTTCTAAATCCCTCCAGGGATGGAGGTTCCACCAGAGCCCTGGGCAGCTCTGCCAGGGCTGGACAGCCCTTTCCATGGAGGCATTTTCCCCAATATCCAACCTCAGCCTGCCCTGGCTCAGCCTGAGGCCGTTCCCTCTCCTCCTGTCCCTGTTCCCTGGGAGCAGAGCCCGACCCCCCCGGCTGTCCCCTCCTGGCAGGGAGTTGTGCAGAGCCACAAGGTCCCCCCTGAGCCTCCTTTTCTCCAGGCTCAGCCCCTTTCCCAGCTCCCTCAGCCCCTCCTGGGGCTCCAGCCCCTTCCCAGCTCCGTTCCCTGCCCTGGACACGCTCCAGCCCCTCAGTGTCTTTCTCATTGTGAGGGGCCCATCTGAGTGGGGCCAAGAGCATCCCAAAATTTCCCACCAGCCCAGGGCAAATGAACTGCACCACACTCCTCCCTGCAGCACACAAGATCCTACCAGGAACCTGTCCAGCTGCCAAGTGGAAAGAAAAATACACTTCATTTTCTTTTCCACATGTGACCTCTAGGCCCCAAGGATTTTTACTAATTACCAAATTTAATTTATTTTGCTGTCTTCTCAGTGCTAAGGCTTTGCATTGCTGGGCCTGTATTGTTTCTGTTGCAGCCTGCTGGTGTCCACAGAAATTTCAAATTAAATATCAGGTACACATTAAGGTCAGGCAGCTCAATTCCATTAGCAGGCAGCCAGGCTCAGCCTCTCTGTAATGAATGCTGCTCTCGCCTCCTAATGATAGCAGCAGAGGAACTGGGCAGTGCCAGCCTGTGGTGATTGGCACCCCACTGACACTGGGGACCACTAAATTGATTTTAAAATTCCATTCATCTTCTGCAAATCATGGCTTAAGTCTTCCTGACCTGTGACAAATCTTCATGAGCTGCAATTTGAAAGATAGAGCCAAGAGGAAAGGGAGAAAAAATGCACAGAAAACTCTACAAAAAATTCCCCAGAGCAAGAAATATATTTCGGCTGGGTTGTTCTGCCTCAGCTTCGAGGCCTCTCCCCCAGGTATGATTCTACACTCACTTTGTGAGCAAGGTTAAAGGTTTTTTAACCCACTGCCACCACAAAGAGGACTCAGAGGATCCAAGGATGCTACAAAAGCTTCCCTGTTGCTGGACTCATGGGCATTGGAGGAGTTATGAGCAAAGGAGGTGTCCTCCCCATCACCATCCTGACACCTTCCTGACCCACTGCAGCACGGCACCGTGGCCAAAAACATGTGCAGCTCCCTGCTTGCACAGCTGAATGGGCTGGCTGCTGTCACCCTTGGGCAAAGGAGACCTACAAAATTATCAGAAAATGCTTTTTCTTACACCTTTTAGCACAACAAACTCCAACACAAGGGTGCAGCCAGCTCATGTCTATACCAGAGCAGTCCAGGCTGCAACTTCCTCTAGATCCATATCTCAGAGGGTGCTGAGCCCTGGCACAGGGTGCCCAGAGAAGCTGTGGCTGCCCCATCCCTGGAAGTGTCCAAGGCCAGGTTGGATGGGCCTTGCAGCAGCCTGGGAGAGTGGAAGGTGTGCAAGCAACACCCTTGTTTTGGAGATATTTTGAAAATGCTCTTGGGGTGAGAAAAAGGACACGGGGAAGAGGGTGAAACAGGACTTCAAGGCACTACCACAGCACGAGGAGTCTGGGTTTCAGGCTGTAAGCTGTCACATCATTATTGCTGAGGCATTTGGGAGGTTTGTTATAGCTCTTTTACTCTAGAGAATTCACCCTTCCTAAATAAAAACGTTTATTCCACTCAAATACAAATAACAGCTAAATACAGGCCGATCAGTTTAATAGTGCAGTTATGCCTATTCAAGCAACTGTAAAACCAACATCAAGGCATTTCACATTAATTCCCTCTCAGCGACTCCAGATCTGATTCACTTTGACAAATCCCCTGCAATGAAGAAGTGGCCACAAATCTCCACAGCCCTGTATCAAGTGGCATTGAAAAAAACTTGCTGTTGGACTCAAAAATTTTGTCAAGATCTATCAGGAAAAGAAAACCTTTGATCAGAGCAGCCAGAAAAGGAAGTTGTGCAGGTAGTGCCAGCAGACAGATTTTCCCCCAGATCAGTATTTTTAAGCAGATTTCAACAGAGAAGAAGGAGCATGAGTTTCTCTTCCCACTACTGTAGTGAGTGACCTTGGGAAAGTGCCTCCCCTTGGATTTTAACCAAATAATGTTAAAGCTATTATTTAAAAAAAAAAATCTATTCATATCTATGACATTAGGAAAGAATTGAGGTTTTCGTTTTTCATCCAGAAGTCTCAGCTTTATCAGCTTTCTGTTTCATTTCCAAATCTGTTTCCGGAAGAAAGCAGAGACATCTGATCAAGTTTCTATGGCTAAATAGAATCCTTCAGACATCTCCTGTAACACATTTCCTCAAGAGTGACCACACATTTTCTCCACCCACATTTACATTTACCCATGAATTTTGCGTATAAAGGAGCAGAATCACCTGCATTTTTTCTGTTCCCCGAATTTTACACCTGGCAGCCTGCCAGACAGTCACTGGTGCATTGTACAGGTGGAGAAATGAAGGTGGGAAATCCAAAGTTCTTGCTCAGCCTTAGGAAAGACCAGAGATTCTGAGGGGGATCTGCAGAGCTGGGAGTCAGCATGCTGTGCCCACATCCACCTGGATGTTTGGGTAACCAGGAGCACGTCCAGCACTTTGGGAAGAACTGGGTTCTGCTCCAGGTGCGAGGCACAGATATTTGGCCTTGGACCACACCCATGGTGGTTTGGGTCATAGAATCCCAAAAGGGTTTGGTTTGGAAGGGACCTTAAAGCTCAAGCAGCTCCACCCCTGCCATGGGCAGGGACACCTTCCACTATCCCAGGTTGCTCCAAACCCTGTCCAACCTGGCCTTGGACACTCCCAGGGCTGGGGCAGCCACAGCTGCTCTGGGCACCCTGTGCCAGGGCCTTCCCATCCTCCTCAGCACAAAAAAATTCCTTCCTGAAAATGTTCTTCCTACTCAACACCTTATGGGACAGCTGGGACAGATCAAAAACCATAATGAAAATAATCCTAGATTTTCCACTTATACTGTCAGCTCACAATGTAACTGGACCTTTGGAGAGAGCAGAAAAAGATTACAAGGTTTTTTCCCCCAGTGCTAACTGCTGAACCCAGGGGCAGACTTCTGCCTGGGTGGAAATAATAGAGCACAAATAACACTAACCCATGTAATATCCACTGGATGGGGTTTCTGGCAGATATCAAGTAAAGGAGAGAGAAGCAGCAATTACAAAGCAGTATTTCAGATTAAACCCAGCTCTGAGGGGAAAAAAGTAACATCTGTTCAAGACACAAAACCTGTTGACACCTCAGAACTCCCAGTTATATACAAAAAAGAATTAAATTTGGGATCTGAACTTCTCAGTGCTGTTAATTAAAGGCTGGCGCCTCTAGAACATCAGATGAGCCACACACTGAATTTCTAAAATCTTTCTGGTGCTTTTGAGAACGATGGACTAGAAAGCATCTAACCCTTCTCCTCCATTCAGAAGAAGCATTTTAACCAAGCAAATCAGTCTGAGTCCCCAGTTAAGTGGTCTGGGCTGGTTCAGAAGATGCCCAACATTTGGCAGGTCTGCAAACATCAAACCCTGGAGAGGCGTCTGCAGGCTGTCCCCTAGCCCTGAATACCCTCACACAGGAAGCTGGTAAAAAATCTGGCAAAATCCTAATTCCTGACTTTTTTGTATATTCAGGATGGCAGCAAATGGCCTCAGGTTGTGCCAGGGGAGGTTTAAATTGGATATTAAGAAAATATTTCTTCACTGAAAGAAGAAATTTTCAGGTCAGACTTTAGAATGGGCTGCCCAGGGCAGTGAGGGAGTCCCCATGGGGGGGTTTAAAAGCTCTGTAGATGTGGCACTTGGAGACATGGGTCAGTGGTGGCCTTGGCAGTGCTGGGGCATGGTTGGACTCCATGAGAGGATTGGAGGATTTTTCCCAACTTTAAGGACTTTACAATTCTATGATTTTGCAGTGGGATCACCCCTACATTTTACAGCAACAACAAAAGCTGTGTAGATGGCAAACTTCCTCTGGGAGCCCTGAGTTCAGACATGCTCCTGAATGCCCCATTTTCTCAAAGACAAGGAAGGGGTGGCTCATTGAGGAAGTTGCCCAGCCCTGCAGAGCAGCTCAGCAGGCTGGACAAAGGTCTCCTTTCCTCTCAATATTGCAGGAACCAGCCAACAATCTCCTCCACAGTTCTCCTGACGACCACCAAGCTGCCTCACCAAGCAGCCCCAGACCAGTGTGGGATTTCTCTCTGTGTTGTTGTTTTTCCTTGACCTTCTGGTCCATCACCTGCTGCCCTAAGAACTTCTGAGCTTCTCTCTGTGCGTTACCCTCCCTCCTCCCCTATCACCCAGCACTTCCACAACAGAGCTCAGCTAAAATCTCTCCCACAGATGAAAACTTGCCAGGAATTTTAAGCCCTGCTCTTTGCAGAGAGATACCTTTCTCCCCCAGGGCAGCTGGTATGCCCTGACAGACAGAAAAAGCAACTCCTACAGCTGATGGGCTGTACCCCACTCAACCCCAAACTCAGATGTGGGGAGCAGATCACTCACCATGGGTACTGATAGCAACAAATCACTTTTCATTGGCTTTTTGGTGCCTGAACCTTGAAAACACTTCACATTTCCACAATGCTGTTGTGCTCTGGGCTTTCATCCCTTTTATTTCTTTCTTTTTTTTTTTTTCTTTAAATCTCGAAGTCTCATTATATTTGTTGGCTTTCTTAAAGCTCCAGCTCCCTGGCATGATGCAAAGTGTGCACGTCATGGCATCACTAGAAAAGGGCTTGTTCTTTTTTTTTGGGGGGGAAACCCCAATAGCAAGCAGGATCTGGGACTATTCACAGACTAGAAAGGAGCACTTTGGTTCAGAGGGTAGGGTGCCCACTCTGCACACCCACCTGCTCCTTTAAACTTACCTCCAACAGGCTGCATTCAAAGAGGACTCCCCAAGGACCTCTGCAGTGGTGGCAGCTCCGAGCAGGGGTTGTTGTTGGGTGTCCTGGTGCATCTCTCCTCCCTGCACCACCCTGCTGCCAGGCCCTGGCACCTCTCTGATGCCTTCTGACCCTCCTGCTGACCTGGATGTCACCTCCCCCTGTAGGGAATGCTGCCTGCCAGTCAGGTTTCTGCAGACCATGTTCCCCATTTAAATTGCAGGGCTTTGGGAAGGGGCCCTTGCTGCTTCCCCACTCCCATCATGGGGCCAGAAAGCTGTGACCAGTTGTGCCCTTGCAGCAAAAAGAGGAGGTGGGGGAGAGGAGAGGCACCAGTGCTCCCTGTTCTGTGAAAGAGCAGCAGCCTTTTAGCACAGGTACTTTCTGCACAGCATCCATCAAAACCACCACCCCCACCAAAAGCAGTGTTTTCTAGAAGTGAAACTGGAAGAGGGATGTGTACCGAGAGCCCACTTGGCACCGCACCACGATGTTCCTTTCTCCTGGCCAAATAATGAACGTGGCTGTTCTTTAAAGCTAGTTATGAGAGAGATCTGCCCATCTCTGTGTTCCCACCACTTATTACACCATCCATCACAGACATCCCCCAGGGCAGTGGCCAGAGGACAGGGCTTGTTCTTCAGCCTCCTCATCCCTTCAGCCCACACTGAGCTCTCAGGGAGCTCTGGACACATGGAGAGCAGTGCCTTACCCTCCCCTACACCAACACATGCCAGGCCAGTGTGCTAAAGCATCTCAAGTGTTTTCAGCAGGTTTGGGTCCCAGAGCCAGCACCAGCCACGAGGGAGATGTTGGTGCTTGGAGGAGGAATGTGAGGGAGGAGCAACTCGAAAAAAACCCCTTGCATCCACAAGGGAACGGCAGAAATTGTAACACATGGTGGGGAACGAGACAGGTAAAGGGGGAGAAGTCTAGTGAAAGTAACACCAAGAGTGGTGCTGGCTAGGAGGGGGTTAGTTTGGATTTCAGGAAAAAGCTTCTTCCCCCAGAGGGTGCTGAGCACTGCCCAGGCTCCCCAGGGAATGGACACGGCCCCGAGGCTGCCAGAGCTCCAGGAGCCTTTGGACAGCACTGCCAGGGATGGACAGGGTGGGATTGTTGGGGTGTCTGTGCAGGGACAGGGGCTGGACTCTGCCAGAGCTCCAGGAGTATTTGGACAGTACCCTTAGGGACAGGGTGGGATTGCTGGGGTGTCTGTGCAGAGCCAGGGTGTGGATTTGATGATTCTATTTGATTTGTGGGTTCCTTCCAGCTCAGATGACTCCTTGATTCTCAGACTACTCATCCAGCACACAACCAGACTCTGAAGGCATTTGCTGAAGAGCAGCAGAAGTTGAGTCTCTGCAGAGACAGAGGGCGAGCCTGGGTCTGACAGTGGCAAGGTCAGCCCAGGGGGAAAAGACCTCCTTCATGGCTTAGTTTCTAATAGGAAAAGGTCAAGTGAGAGGTGCTGGCCTGTGGATAAGGAATCCCAGGACAAGGACTGGGGTCCCACAAGGTCTGTGTGATGCTTGAGTGCGCTGGTTTGGGCTGGGGTAGAGTTAATTTCCTTCACAGTAGCTGGTACAGGGCTATGTTTTGGGTTTGTGCTGAACACAGGGTTGATAATACAGAGATGTTTTTGTTATTGCTGAGCAGGGCTCACACAGAGCCAAGGCCTTTGCTGCTTTTTGTGTGGCCACAGTGGCGAAGATAATATAAAGTGGGGGGAAGAAGGAGGAAGGGAGGGATGTTTGGAGTGATGCTGTTTGTCTTCCCAAGCCACTGTTATGTGGGAGGAGGCCCTGCTCTCTGGAGATGGCTGAACACCTGCCTGACCGTGGGAAGCACTGAATTAATTCCTTTGCTTTCCTCGTGTGCACAATTTTTGCTGTCCCTGTTAAACTGCCTTTATTTCAATCCACTCAAAAGTTTTCCAGCTTTTACCCTTCCCATTCTCTCCCTGATCCCGCTGGTGGGGGATTGAGTGAGGGGCTGTGAGGGGCTGGGTGAGGTTAAACCACAACGAGCCACTGCAATATACCCCAAAAACTGCCCTGAGCTTCCCAGATATTGAGGCTTGGCCCTTGATTTTGCTAAAGGGGCTGAAAATCCCTTGTTTCAGGAAGAACAGCTAGAACACCAAGCAAACATGCCTGGCTTCCCTAACAGCATCCCAAGTCCTCTCAGGAGGAACTGCTTTCTGTGCAAGGGAACATGCCTTCCGTCCCCCTGACACACATCCTATTTTTCTAATCCTGTAACTACCTCCTGGCAATATTTTCCTTTCCCAGGACACCCCTGCACCATCCAGAAGGAGCACCTGGATAGCAGCACAGCCATCTGGATCTGGCAGTGCAGGACTCACCCTGCAGATGACCCAGCTCCTGACCTCCAAGGTGCCTCTGTAGTCTCCTGTGGCAAAACCCCCGGGAGCTGGCACTGGCAAGTTTGTAATCACATGTGCCAGACAGCTTTTCCTGCTCAGAGCAAACAAGGCCATGGAGAAGGTGCTGTTTGCATCTGCAGGCTGGAGTAGAATCACAGAATATCCTGACTGGGAAGGGAACTCACAGAGATCACAGAGTCCATGTCCCTGCACAGACCCCGCAACAACCCCACCCTGTGCATCCCTGGCAGCACTGTCCAAACTCTCCTGGAGCTCTGGCAGCCTTGGGGCCGTGTCCATTACCTGGGGAGCCTGGGCAGTGCCCAGAACCCTCTGGGGGAAGAGCCTTTCCCTGATACCCAACCTAAACCTCCCTGGCACAGCTCCAGCCATTCCCTGGGTCCTGTCACTGGTCACTGGAGAGGAGATATCAGTACCTGCCCCTCTGCTTCCCCTCACAAGGATGTTGAAGACCACAGTGAGGTCCCCTCAGTCTCCCCTTCTCCAGCTGAACAGACCAAGTGCCCTCAGCTGCTCCTCACACAGCTTCCCCTCAAGGCCCATCACCATCTTTGTGGCTTTCTTTGGATGCTCTCTAACAGTTTAATGTCTTTTTTTCAATTGTGGCACCCAAAAGTGCCCTCAGCACTCGAGGTGAGGCTGCCCCAGCCCAGAGCAGAGCAGCAGTGACTGAGGTGGGTGAGACCAGTGAGGAACAGAGCAGTGGTGACACATCCTGGTCAAGATTTCCTCTCTCATTTCTGTCATTTTGGAAAGGACCTCTGGCCCTTCCCGAGCCTGGAAACACATCCTTGGTGCCAGTGGAGGTGAGGAGGAGGGAGGGGCAGGGGCTGACATGACCTTCCTCTCTTGGTAAAGGGCCAGCCACATTTTGTGACCTCCCACATCTTTCCAAGGCTCATCTCAGGCATTGAAGAACTTCCTGTTGATTAAATAAATTCAATGGTTTCACAGTACAAGAACACAAAGGCAGACTATTCCTGACCATTGCATGCTTCCCAAAACACCTAACCCACCTCTAAGATACTGAAAAAATTATGGCAAAGTGAAACATTTGTGTATTAAAAACTCAACTTAAAAATCATGGTGAAATGGTTTCATTCCCTCCATCCAGTTGATGCTGTTTCATTTTTTGTCATAAGATAGCATTTCACGTCTGGGGTTGTGGCCTATTTCATCTCTCTTCAAATGAACCATTTAAAAGCCTCTCCCCACCCTCTCATTTTGTTGAAAAACACAAGGACAATATAAATCCAGGAAAATAAATTTTCAGCCAGTGAGCTGGAAAATCATCATCATCATCAAAACCAGATATTCTTGTTTTCCAGTCTCTGGCAACTCAATTCAATAAAACTGCCACTAGCTGAGCTGCTGGCCCATCACCCATTGCTCACCCATGCACTCCCCTGGTGCTATGGGGACAGGACATTCCTTGCCTTGGGGCCCAATATCCATGCCATACGCTAATTTTCAGCTCACAGCTTGAAGGAAAAACCTCAGAGGCAAGAGTCTGGCACCACTGGTCAATATACTGCAGGAGGGAGTCAGGCAGGGCTGAGCACCAGATTAAGGATAGAGATGGGTTTTGCTGCTGCTTTGATAAACTCAGGAAAGTACAGAATCAGCAAATCATTTAGACTGAAAACACCTCTAAGATCAAGTCCAAACACTCCCCAGCACTGCCAAGGCCACCACTGACCCATGTCCCCAGCTGCCACATCCACGTGGCTTTTAAACTCCTCCAGGGATGGGAACTCCAACACTGCCCTGGGCAGCCGTTCCTAAGCTAAATGACCTTTTTCTTGAAGAAAATTTCCCAATATCCAACCTGAACCTCCTCTGGCCCAGCCTGAGGCCATTCCCTCTCCTCCTGTCCCTGTTCCCTGGGAGCAGAGCCCGACCCCCCTGGCTGTCCCCTCCTGGCAGGGAGCTGTGCAGAGCCACAAGGTCCCCCCTGAGCCTCCTTTTCTCCAGGCTGAGCCTCTTTCCCAGCTCCCTCAGCCCCTCCTGGGGCTCCAGCCCCTTCCCAGCTCCGTTCCCTGCCCTGGACACGCTCCAGCCCCTCAGTGTCTCTCCTGTCCTGAGGGGCCCAGAGCTGCCCCCAGCACTGGAGGTGCCCCAGCAGTGCCAGCACAGGGGACAGGCACTGCCCTGGGGCTGTGTCACACCCTGGCTGGCTCCCAGAGACCATCTGTTGATGGTCTACAAATAATGAATCCCTATTTCCCAGGAAGTAGGCAGATATAACCTGGTGATGGGAAATAAGAGTATAACTCTTCTGTTTTCCTTTGCTTTTATTTGACTTTATGTCAACAACTTCTTTTCCATTTAATTTTCTCCCCCCTGCCCTCCTGAGGAGGGGAGTGATGGAGCAGCTGGGTGGGCACCTGATGTCCAGTCAGGGTCATCCCACTGCGTTTCCACAGGAGTTTCCCACTCAGACCAAGGAGGGCTGAGCAAAACCAGCTCCCCAAGTGGTTTTGGTGCACAATGGATAATGTTTGCTCCGTTCAGGCTTGTGGAGGTCTGCCTGTAGCCATTTGATCTCGAAGGAGGTTCTGCACAGAGGAGCAGGAGAGAGTTTGGGGCTACCAACGGGCTTTGCAGGTGGCCAGCAGGGAAGGGGGCATAGGGTTGCATGCAACGAGGCATTAATTACAAAAACGAAACAACTTTGTAACAACCCCAAGCCCGCTAATGTCATGCTATCTGTGTGCAGGAAGCCTCCTCATTCCTTATCTCAGCCCCAGGAGATTTGTGGGATATCACAAATAACAGCTGGTCAAGATAAGGTCTCTCCCAACACGCTGCTTGCTCCCAGCATCTGTAAAGCCTCATCCTGACAGACCTGAAAGGACCAGTGCCATCTCATCTGTTTTCAGTCCAACCCTGCTCTTTTCTAGACGTTTTGAGCAAATATTGTGAGGTTTGTTCCCCGCATTTTCATGCCTTAGACGTCCATCTCCAAACCCTCCCAAACACCCTCACCTACCATCAGGGGAGCTCAGCCACCCAAGGCGCTCACTTTTGGCAAAGCAAAACTCAATCCGCTCCCTGTCCCTTCCAGCTCCTAGCACGGAGGGAATCTCATCATTTCAACTAGGAAAACCCCACCACGGAGGAGGGGAGCTGTCAGGATCCCCCCCGTGCTAACACGAAACCAGGCGTGCCAGCAAACAAGATGTTTATAGCCCAGTGATTCATAATACTGCAGAGTTTGCAGGAAACGTAGCACCATTCATGGTTAAGAAATGCTCTTGTTTTCTGCTAAATATATAAAATAATCACTCATCCCCTGAGCAGCAGATGCAAATTACACCTAGTATTAGCCTCGTATGCCAACCGCTATAATTCTGGTGCAGCATGAAGCTGTTTCCCAAGGCTTTAGAAGTCCCTTAATCTGCCTTCTGACGTAAAATGACAAATTTCTTGCCTGGGATCATTAACGGGATGACTAATGAAAGCTGATAAGTGAATTTATAAATGAAATTAAAGATATTAATATTAAAGGCCAGGCTACAAGAGAGAGAAATGTGGATTTAGCAAACCACAACAAGAAGCGTGGTAATCTGCATGAGATTTACAGCTCCTATCCTGACAGGCAAATGAATGGTATTTTCCGCCTGGAGGTTGTGGAAGCTGCCAGGCTTGATGGACACTTCTCCTGAAGCATCACCACCCCCATTACCTTCAGACACTGACTGAGATTTAAAAAGCTCCTGCTCAAGTTTAACTGCAAATGCCAAACCAGGGATTAGCACACCCCAATAGTCTTTGCACAGGTAACTGCACCACCAAACCCTCCTGCAAACAAAATACCTTTACTCTGCGGCCACTTCACTGCCAACTTTTTTTTTTTTCCTGTCTCTTTTAAGATAAAAACACACCTCAGACTAGATTCTTATCTTATTCACCCCAGTACAAATGCCAAGCAACTCCTTTAAAAGCTGACGACTTTTTTTGGGGGGGGGTTTATGCACATACAAACAAGTTCAGACCCTGCCAGATGGGTATTCAACCCCACATCCAGGCAGCTTCACCATGAACCCACAGCTCCTTTCAGACTCCAGCTGCTCCTCACTGAGATTTGGGGCTCTCAGGAGAGACTACTTAAGTATCAGCTCCCACCAGCTGATGATGGTCAGCCCTGAATGGACCAGATAAACATCCTGCATTGCCCCAAGGCACACAGGCAAATACAGGCACCTCCTCTGATATTATTTAAAAAAAAAAAGAGAGAGAAGAAAGCTTCCTTTTGTCTGTAGATGCCCAGTTTTCAGCAGAAACAGCATCAAAACTGTCTAGCTAGTTGGGCAAGTGGTCATGAGTGGTGCCTCCTCATGCACCCACAGCCTCCAAAAAACCCAAGTTCCTGTGGGAAATATCAGTGCCTTGATCTAGCAGTGTGGTTGCAAGAAGAGTCAGATGCCACC
The DNA here is from genome assembly GCA_013399835.1 of Leptocoma aspasia. Classification (NCBI taxonomy): domain Eukaryota; kingdom Metazoa; phylum Chordata; class Aves; order Passeriformes; family Nectariniidae; genus Leptocoma; species Leptocoma aspasia. The sequence continues at coordinate 452,532 of VXAX01006783.1, forward strand.
AGGAGGAGGAGGAATCCCAGAGACACACAGGAAGCACAGCTGGGGAGGGCACATTTGCTACAGGGATGTTTCCCAGTCCCTTCCTTCACTGGGGGAACCCAGGGTGGGGAGCAGCTGCATCAAGACAGATGCCTCAGGGATGGTTTTTCTGCATGCCTTTTAGAGACCCCTCCCATCCTGGAAAAAAGGACAAGAGAATGTTTCCACAGCCATTCTTAGTTCCAGAGCTGGACATATGGTTTGGCAGTCTGTCCAGCTCCATCAGTCCTGCTCAGAGTAGTCCCAGAAGGTGTCCATGCCTGGTGCTCTCCTTGTTTAGGGACACACCTGCTCTCTGGACCATCTGGGAAAGAACACGGAGGGGTGGTGCACAGTAACAGCTCCATAGCACCACTCGAGCCTTCCAGAGGGAAAAGAGGAAAACCAGCACCAGCCAATGGCTCTGACTGAGCTGAGGGTCACCCACACCTCGGGGTGTCACCTCCACACAGGGCAGCCACTGGGAGCAGCTGGGACCACGGGGATGTGGCGAGAGACACATAGACACCTGGATCCTTCCCCCAAGTACCAAAATCCTCACCCAAACATTTCCCTGCAGGCTTGCCCTTACTTCACAGGCTCCCAGCTCACAGGGCTGCCCCTTACTCTCTCTTTCTCCCCACAACCTGCACCTTTGCTTCTTCCAGCACTTCTTTGCTGCTGACCCCACTGGCTGTAGTCCCTCAAGCCAATGAAGAGATTATGTTCATTAAAGAGCCACAGCCACACACACACACAACTTTCCTGCAGGCACATTTTGCAGCCTTTAAAGGGAGGGAGAGAAAATAACAGAGGTTAAGGACACTTACCAAGAGGGATCCACGACAGCATGGGCCAACCAGCCCAATCCAGCTGGGGCTGGGAAATGCAAAGGACCATCAGGCAGGAAAATGTGTGAGAAAAGGTCCTGGGAGACTGCAAAACTGAGCAGAGGAGGAGCAGAAAGGGTTAAGAAAAGATGGAAAGGAGGCACGGAGCAGACAAGGGTTTGCTTTCCCTTCATCCTGGTTGCTGCTGAGCTCTCCAGCACAGGAGCCCAGTCCCTGCCACCACCAGGACCTGTTGCAAGAGGCCAAGGAGTGATTGCTTTTTTTTTNATTTAACCTTTCTCAAAAGACAGTTTTCTCACTAAGAAGGTTTAGGAGTAAGACAAGACCACACAAGGATTTAACTTGTGGCTCTCCCATGGGGTCCTGTGCAGAGTTGCTTGGGAAACCAGTTTGCCAACCCCAACTGCAGACCAACCCACTCCATCTACCTAAACTCAACCAAAAAAGGGAGAAAATTACCATTTTCCCCACTGGCTGTTGTCCCCCCTCTCACCACCTCCCTTCAGATCCCTGTCCTGGTCCCACTGCAGCCCCACATCCCCCTTCTGCTTCCCAAACCCCCACATCAGCTGAAACACCTGCTGAGTGCAGACTTGAGGACCAGCTTCAAGCTGCTGCTTTGCCATAAGCAGCAGCTTGAAGCTCTACACAATGCACAGCCCCTTAAGAGAAAAGCCTCGTGCTACCACCCAGCCCCAGGAGCTGCAGGGTTATGCAGGAATACCCAAATTCCACGAGATGCCCAAGAGCCACAGCTTTTGGCAACGTCATCTTCCAATTGCCAAACCAACTCTCTTCCTGGGGGTTACAGATATTGAAGACGAGTTAACGTAGGAGAAGACCTTTTGCAAATCTCCACTTGTATTTCTCACTCATTAATTTAAAGCCTCCCCAAAACGAGCACTCTCAGGTTAAGGTGTGGGAAAGGCTTTTCTCTTCTGACCTGCTGCAGTGCCTGTCCCTTTTTAAACACCTCTGTAGATAAGAATCTTCCAGTTTAGGCATGAGGCGGCCCCAGTGCATGGTTTGGGGTTAAACCAGCATGTAAAGGGGTGGGAGGGGATGCCCATGCCCTTGCTACCCCCAAAGGAGCTGTGTACCCCTGTCTTTCCAGCTCTGCACCTCCAGCAGTTGCCTCTGGTCAGAGGAGATGAATGAGCCAGTCTTGGATGTCCCACGTGCTCCCTGAGGTACCTGGGGGGGGTTTCTCCTACAGCTTTTGGGGCAGGGCCTGCCCCAGCCATGCTCCATCCTCCCCTTTCAGCTAACAAGGAGCTGCCCGGGTTATGAGCAGGGTTTGAAGCAACAACAAAAATGAAACTCAAGACTTACTCTAGGAAAGTCCTTCCAAAAAGGTCACGGAGGAGGACTCGGGGCGACTCTGCGAGGACACCCACACTCTGCCCAGGGCACCCCGAGCAACGCTGGGCTGTGTCCCCACAGTGTCCCCAGCCCTCTGTCCCCCTCCACCAGAGCAGCTCCGGGGTTTTGTGGCAGACACACCCCCTCGACCACCCCCGAGCTTCACAGCTTCTGCTGCTGCCTCCCTGGCGCACCAACTCACCGGTTCTTAAATAACACACTTCCACGGGGCCAGATCCGCACTCAGCAAGGTAAATCCAGATCAGCTTTCTTTAGGCTTTGCTGGTAATTCCCAGCATGAGCAAAACGTGACCACTACTTGTTTTTCTTTCTCTTAAAAAGGATGGAAGCTGTGCCACCAGCCCAAAACCCCGTGTGAGAGACCCATCAGCCCATCAGCTCCCTTTTGCCATCATTAAACACACGCAGGTGGGTGTGAGACCTTTGCACAGCCCTTACATAAATGAACCTCAGAGCCCATTTTGTCCGTGTTTGGGATTATCCTTCTCCCTGTTACTGAAAGGAGTTATTTAAGGGAGCCCAGGGATACAGGTTGGTGCTGGAGAGATGTCTAGGCTTTAAAGAAATCACTGCATGTGCCTCCACACCCACAGCAGCACCACCAACACGTGACCCACCTTGGATTTCCTCAGCCCACGATGCTAAAACAAAAACAAAAACACAAAAAAAAATCCCAAAAAGGAACCAACAACCCCCCCAAAAAAAAAAAAGAGAAAAAAATGAAAAAAAAAATCATTTTCTCTGTACCAGGTGGCTTTTTCAGGACTCAAACGTGGCTTTTCAACAGTGTCAAAGGAATTAAGTCATTAAAATGTGGATGAGTTTGATGGATTATGAGCTATGAAAGCCTGGTGGTTACTGACTAATAAGGCTGGGAGGTGGAGGAGGGGGGAACGCTTCCTCTTGTAAGGATGTGTTTCTAACAAGACAGGTCAAAAATATGATGCAGATGATAAATTGCTTTAAAAGTTGCCCTTAACCCAGCAGTTTTCTGCATTATTAGATTACCAAGGCATCNAAATCACATTGGAAAATGATCAGCCCCAACAGGCATGCATGTCTCCCTTCATGCAAGCGAGAAGCACAGCCTCCCTCCTCGGGATGTGTATGGGGACGTGTCAGGCACGGAGGAGCTCAGCGCTGGCCCGGGGCGAGGATGGAGCGAGAACAAAGGGCCACGGCATACACTACATCCAGGGGGGAGCAGGGGGGCACCCCACCGGTGCTCATACAGAGGGGGACAGGATGGCCAAACAGTCACCGAGGTACACGGAAAAGGAAATATGGAGAAGGAAATCATAAATAAATGTTTATAGAGAAAACCAACCAAACTCAGGATAGAGCTAGGAGAGAGGTGGAAAGGCACAGCCTTGCNACGCAGCCCTGCTACTTTGCAGAGTGAGACCTGGGGGGGGTTTTATGCTCGCTGCAGTGAATCCCCACTCCCAACAAAGGGGCAGCTGCCGGCAGGTGTCCGTGGAGGGGATGGGTTATCCGTGTTGGGGTTCGGGGTGGGGGCGAGGAGAAGGGGGATTATTATTTTTCCCCCACNGGGCGAGGATGGAGCGAGAACAAAGGGCCACGGCATACACTACATCCAGGGGGGAGCAGGGGGGCACCCCACCGGTGCTCATACAGAGGGGGACAGGATGGCCAAACAGTCACCGAGGTACACGGAAAAGGAAATATGGAGAAGGAAATCATAAATAAATGTTTATAGAGAAAACCAACCAAACTCAGGATAGAGCTAGGAGAGAGGTGGAAAGGCACAGCCTTGCGAAATGATGCGTCTCTGGGAGGGATGCTGGGGTGAAGGCAGGGCGGGCTGCAGGAGCCACTGGCTTTTGTTTTGTTTGCCAGCGGCTCCTCGTGAAATTTTAGCGGGTGGGAACCACCGACCTGCTGAATTTGTCTTCCTCTCATTAAAGACCAATCACCAATCCTGCGTCTCCCCCCTCCCGCTTCTGTGGAAATGTAATTAAAGACGAGATGCTCCCCCCGCCTCCCCTCCCAGCCCCATCTCCTGGCTTTGGGAGCCCTGACTTCCCTCAGTTCCTCGTGGCATCCGAGCCAAAACGGGGAGGTTTTACAGGACCATTTTACAGACCCGGGAGAGGAGGTCTGCTGCAGGCACAAGGAGAGGTGACCACTATTATTATCAGCGCTTTGCAGCCGCAGCAAAACTGCTCGCTGACCGCAATTCATCCATTCCTCCGTGCTTCCAATATTTTAAAGCTCCCCATGACTTTCTTCCAACCCCGTAGTTTGCCTT
>VXAX01006783.1:459424-489710 GCA_013399835.1 Leptocoma aspasia
CTTCCTTCCTCCCTTCCTCCCTTCCTCCCTTCCTTCCTCCCTTCCTCCCTTCTATCTGTTCACCGTCCATCTGTCCACCCCTTGGTCCATCCATCCGTCCATCCACCACCTGCCCATCCGTGCTCCCACACAAACACACCTCTGCCAGCTGCAAGCACCGAGGGCTTGTCCCTGTCCCCATCCTAGTCCCTATCCACATCCCTGTCCCCTTCCCCGTCCCTCCCCGCGGGTGACACAGTGGCCTATTGTGTTGTCGCCCCAGTTACTGACAGAATTTATCCGTTGGGGCATCCCTGACCTAAAATGGCTCCGGCCAAAACCTGAGGGGCGCGGGGAGCGCCTGGAATCCCCCGGGAGCTCGGAGCCACCCACCTGCAACGAGCACCCCCAGCCTAAGGAAGGGCGATTCCCCCCCAAACAGACCCCCAAACAGGCGCCCATCTCGATTTAAAACTGTTTTAATGGAGTCAGAATCCCCCGTTGTGCAGGAGGGATTTCTGGCACAGCGCAGGCTCCAGAAAATCATTTCACTCCGCTGCAAAGCGACTTTTCCATCGCCTTCCCACCCTGCCCAGGCTGGGGTTTTTTTTTTCCTTTTGCCCCCGTCGCCTCGCCCGCTGCGGCCGCCGTCCCGCCGTGGGGAGCCCCCTTAATCCCCGCTTAGCCTTATCCATCCCGTGCATCTGGCAGGTTTAAGCGCCCGGCAGCCTCCGGACGCGGATGTGCGATGGATTTGTCCGCCTGGATTATGGCACTGGGTCCGTCGTTGGGTTGAATTTGCGGACTTGTTGTGGGTTTGTTGTTTGGACGGGGAAGAGGGAGGGCTGGTTTGGTTTTTTGGTGGTTTTTTTTCCTCCCGATCTGAATAAAAACGTGAGCTTGGTAACCTGAATCTGTGTAACCCCTTCCTTGCCCGTCCCACAGCCCCAGGGCAGATGCCGGGGAAGGATTAACTTGATCCGCAGGGAGAGCTGCCAGCTCTCCCTCGAGCCTTCTCCAGACCTGCAACCTCCACCCAAAAGGGCGCTTTTGGGCACGTTCACACAGCTGAGCTCCCCTCAAACGGGACCAGGACACGTTCCAGGTGTCCGCTGCCTCCCGGTGCCCATCCCGTTACATCCCAGCTCGGATTTCCCCTCCTGCCTCACCCTGCTCGGTGCGTTCAGGAGGCTGCACTGATTCCTGGGGGGCTCTTGGAAGGGAAAGGCTGGACTTTGTCCCCCGCTGTCACCGTGCTGCTGTGAGCACTGCCCACCCCAGGGCTCAGCCAGCCCCGGCTCAGCGCCGGCAGCCAGCACATGATGTCCCAGGGCAGTATTTCCAAGAAAAGAGCAAAATTTGGTGTTTCATTTTATTTTTCCTAGGAACCCAGAATGCTTTGGGCTTCAAGAGACCTCAAAGCTTATCTAAAACCATGGGCAGGGACACCTTCCACTATCCCAGGTGGCTCCAAGCCCTGGACAACCTGGTCTTGGACATTTCCAAGGATCCAGGAGCAGCCACAGCTTCTCTGGCACCCTGTGCCAATTCACCATAAAAAACTTCTTCTTTACATCCAATCTAATCTAATTTTCCATGTTTATGCTGTAACGAAACGCTTCCTGAGCCCCGTTTGTGTCCCAGCATGGAAAAACCACCACTTCCCACCCGTCTCCGTCAGCAGCAACAAATCACCCCCAGCGTCCAGGTGTGATGTCGAGCTGGCTGTGTCACACACGCCCGGCGAAGGGACACTTCTTTAAGCGCTGAAAAGCCCGCGGGATGCAGCGCAGCCAAACCCACGCGTGAACCAGACGCGGAGGGATGCCCACCGCGCCTCCCCTGCCCCATCCCCACTCTGACGGCCGCAGGACGGGTCCCAGGACCCTATAAAACACGCTGGCATCCCCTCCGTGGTCCCCTGAGACGGCTGCTGGCCCCGGGCCGGGTCTGCAGCCCTTCCAGCAGCCCCAGTTGCCTCAGGCAGCTGCTCTGGTGGCCCCCGGCCCCGCCGCAGTTGTCCCGGGCATTTCACGGGGCTCAGCCCGCTCTGCTGTTCCTTTGCATCCGCACACACATTCCCGCCCTTCCCGGGACACCCGATCCCCCGCTGCCGCTCCGCACGACAGGTTCCTGTTAAAATTAGCCCCTGGCTCCCTCCTGCCAGCTCGGTGCCTGCTGCTGAGCCCCCGCGCAGCTTTTGGGGTCCAGCACCCCCCGTTTGGGGCATCCTCCCTCCGCCTTTTTGCCCCAGGCTCTCCTTGGAAATGACCGCCGTGGAACTCCGCCCCACCCGGATGATCCCTGGCCTGGCGGGTGTCGCGTGTGACACGCGTGTCCCCGCGGGTGGGTGTTTCGGGGATGCTGCTGGCAACAGGCATCGAGGCACCGGGGATGCCCCACCCCTCGGCACCATGGGGAAGGAAGGATTCTCCCCTTATCCGGGAGGATATCCAGGAATTAAAACGTGATGCAGGGCAGCTGGGGAGTCCCGGGCCACACACGGCACATCAGCAGCGTCCTGGGGCAGGTCTGAGGGTGACCCTGCTTCCCAGACCTGCAAGATCTGCCACCCCCCCACCCTCTGCCCACCCTAAAGCCCTCAGTAATTTCAGCCTGATATGGGACTTTTCAACACCTCTGCAAAATCAAGCTGGGTGAAACCCTTTGGGAAGTCAGGATGGTCTCAACTGGCTCAAAAAACGATTAGTCTTTTTTTTTTTTTTCAAATTTAGGGGGTTTTTTTGGCTGGCCTCAGGCTGGACAGTAGAACAGCCCCCGGTGAAGGGCTTTATCCAGGAGTTTTGAAGCCCGTGGTTTGCTCCAGAGGGACATCTCATACCCCCCAGAGGCCTTTATGGAATCCCAGAATGGTTTGAAGGGCTGGGGCTCTGAGGGCCTCAAGTCTCAGGTGCTGTTGGGCTTGGGGGAGCAACACTGAAGAACCTCCACAGAAAAATGATGGTGAAAACACTTAAGGCAACATGGATACAGAAAGGGCAAAAAAGGAGGGGAAATCTCTACAGCAAATAGCATTGTTCCATGCCTGGGAGCAACAGCAATCCAAACCCAAGTGGGGACTCAGAAACTGGAAGGGCTTTATTTGAGATTTTTTGCACTGACATTTAGTCTCGGGTTATTTCTGCTTTATTTTCTGCCTCCCTGTAATTTTTCCACTTCCGCTCCTTACCTTATTTCTTTACTTAAAAAAAAAAAAAANAAAAAAAAAAAAAAAAAAAAAAAAAGAGAGAGAGAGTGAGAGAGGCAAACTAGAGGAAATCATTATGCATTTGATGAAAGTGTAATATTTCAGCATTTCAATTTTTCAGTTTTATAAAATAAGAGATAAAAGAAAAAGATGGGTGAAAACCTCAGCTCCTAAGAGCAGCCATTTGGGAGGAGAGAAAGAAAACACTTTGCAATTATTTTTCCATAGCCCATTTCAGATATGTGGCCCAAGAGGTGGTTTTTCCCTGAAAGGAGAATTTTTAGGAGCTCACAGCAGCTCAAAGGAACCCAGCTCACGTCCAGACCCTTCCACGGCTCATTTCATGAGGGAGCACAATTTATGGTGGCAAAGGGGACAAGTCTCAGGAGTCCAGGGCAGGGAACGGAGCTGGGAAGGGGCTGGAGCCCCAGGACGGGCTGAGGGAGCTGGAAAAGGGGCTGAGCCTGGAGAAAAGGAGGCTCAGGGGGGACCCTGTGGCTCTGCACAACTCCCTGCCAGGAGGGGACAGCCGGGGGGGTCGGGCTCTGCTCCCAGGGAACAGGGACAGGAGGAGAGGGAACGGCCTCAGGTTGAGACAGAGTAGGAGAGGGTGGATATTAGGGAGAAAGTTCTTGATGAAAAGGGTGGTCAGGCATCAGAACAGGCTGCCCAGGGCAGTGTTGGAGCTCCCATCCCTGGAGGGATTTAAAAGCCACGTGGATGTGGCCCATGGGGACATGGGTCAGTGGTGGCCTTGGCTGTGCTGGGGGAATGGTTGGACTTGATGGTCCTAGAGGGCTTTTCCAACTAAAGCAATTCAATGGGTCTATGATGCCCCATTTGTATCTTAACACTTTGCCAAAAATTAGTTATTTTTCTCTGAGGAATTTCATTCTCCATTTGTTTGGGTGTGGCAGATGACAAAACAAAGCTGGGGTTTTTCTGACTCGTGGTAGTTGTTGCCAAATGGGAGCAGGCGAAGATTCACTACATTGAGTCCAAAGTGGGATATCAGGGCTGATTGAATTCTTCCTTTCAATTAGAGTTTTAAGCTCACAATACTCATTATTGCCTGTGTGCCTCCATAAGGCAAGGGCAGGGGTGGGCTTTAGGATGTGTCCCACCACCCTATTTCAAGCAGAATGACCCCAAATTCATCCCTTCTCCTCCATCCTGCCTTTATTTTGGGGGAGCAGAGGTTTTAGTGTGTTTTCCTTGGCAGCCCCCAATGTTCACCCCATCCCAGCATCCCAGCAGCAGCAGCAGCAGCTTTGGGATGCAGCCATGACCACTGCAGGAATTGTGGAGAAAGGAAACATGTTTTGCCCTCTCCTGGAAACATGCTTTGTTGCAAAACCCCACAAATTCTGCCACTAATCAAGGACATCGTACTATTTTCTTTATGAAATCAACTCCTTGGTTTCCAATGGCCAAAAATAAGGCAAGGTCAGCAACCCCTGTCCACATTCCCAGATCCTGGGCTTGATATCTGGAGAAACGACTCATCAATTACCTCAAAATCACAGCTGGTTATTTTATTTTCAGCATTCCATCCAGATGATTTGATTTCTTTCACTCTTCCTGGGGCCCTTTTCCCTGCCTTGGGATGGATGCTGGCTGCATGGGCAGGGCCTGAACAAGGTGACTGGGTCCAGCAGCATTAGGAAAATAAAAAATTAAAAAAAAAAAAAATTGGTCTTTTCACACCCAGAAGCCCTTTTGCTTTTCCCCGTTCCTGAGGGATGCCGAGGAAGGTGAGACGGCAGCCAAATCCCGTATCCTCTGGCTCTGGTGCCATCTAGTGCCTTCCCAGGGGCTGCTTCCAGCCAGGGCTCCCTGAGAGAAAATATCAGTGGCCAAACTGCAGCAGAAATCATTGTTATTGCCTCCCTTGCGAAAAGGTGCTGCTGAGAGCCCTCACCTCCACCCACCCACCCCTCCCCAGCCTTTCTGCGGGGTTGGGAGCAGGCTGAGCCGAGCCTGGAGCTCCAGGAATTAAAGGGATTTCTCCCTGGGGCACAGGGAAGGAGAGGATGCAGGTGTAAAGTTAATTTTGGAGAATTTTCGATAATTTTGAGGGCATTTCAGAGTGTTTCTATACCCCTGGACAAGCTGGGAATGCTGGTCCAGGGCAAGACCTCACATCTTGGCCATTGAAGGATGAGGGAATGCTGCACCACCCCTCCAAAAACTTGGCTGTAGTATGCAATCCTGCTGCTTACTGGGAAAATAAAGCACTAAAATCAGACTTTATGACTGTCAGGGAGCTCAGCCCCTCACGGAAAGCTCACTCCCTGCATTGTGCCATGCCCAGGTGGGACTGCTTTAGTTATTGCCCTAATTCCTCCTTCTGGCAAGCAGGTGGAGGAAACAGAGATGGTCCAGGGAGTCAAGGGCTCATCAGCTCCAAGTGGGATGGGTTTTTAATGGCCTGAGACTTTGTTTACACAGCATCCCAACCACAGAAGATGCCTGGGAGGTGTGGAGGTCTCCTAGGTGGGCACCAGGGACTCATTCTCCTTTTACTGTGGGGGGGTTGAACTAAACAGCATTTTCAACTTGCCAGGCCTTATCCGAGACGTGTTGTGAGGTGGTTTTTGAAATTATCCCCCTTTTTATTAGGATTTGCTCACTGTAGTTTTGTATTCTGGTCTTGGTATGTTAACCTGGAGAAGAGAAGGCTCCAGGGAGAGCTCAGAGCCCCTGCCAAGGCCTGAAGGGGCTCCAGGAGAGCTGCAGAGGGACTGGGGACAAGGCATGGAGGGACAGGACACAGGGAATGGCTTCCACTGCCAGAGGGCAGGGACAGATGGGATATTGGGAAGGAATTCCTGTCTGTGAGGGTGGGGAGGCCCTGGCACAGGGTGCCCAGAGCAGCTGTGGCTGCCCCTGGATCCCTGGCAGTGTCCTAGGCCAGGCTGGACAGGGCTTGGAGCAACCTGGGACAGTGGAAGGTGTCCCTGTCCATGGCAGGGAGCTGGAATGAGATGGTCTTTTAATTTCCCTTCTAACCCAAATAATTCTGTGATTGGCCTGACACTGGGATTCGCTGGAGTTCAGCAATTCCAAGTTTCAAGTAGACACACAAGGATCTGGAATACACAAAAGGGGAAAGGTTTGGGTGTGGCTGATCACAGGCCAGCCGGGGACAAAGCAAATGCACTCCTCAGCTGCAGGTGGCATTTCATCAGAGGCACCAGCCAGGCTCCAGGAGCTGTGCTCAGTTCACAGCACCTACAGCAATGGAAAATGAATTTGACAGAGGACTCTTGTTTGTTTTCCCAGCTCTGATGTGGTTGCCCTGGATTCACCCAAAGCTGCCGATGCAGCGACTAAGTGTAGAAAATTATCTGAAATTAAACTTCCAGACAGCTTTCCCCCTGCCCACTCCAGCTTTGCCCTGAGACTGTCTGAAAGATGTTTCCTTCCCAGTGGCTGGCACTCAATTCTAATTTTAAACTAAATTGCAAATCCAGATGACTAACCAGATCCATGAGAAAACTTCCAAGGGGCATTTGTGAATCAGCAGTCGTCAGGATTCTTGGGATTGAATCTGCTTTTCAAAAACTCAAGATATAGACTGGGGGGGCATGGGTTGGATCCTTATCTGGCCTTTAGCAGCAGTGACAAGAGGATTTCACCTTATTTGCACCAAAGTTGTCAGTAAATTCAGGGTTTGTCCATGCCAAGTTTGCATTTTGCAGGCATTCTGCTCCTTCCCTGTGCAGACAGAAGGGAAACTGCATCCCTGGGGTGCTGTGGAGAGAAAGCCACAGCAGCTGACATTCAGAGATGACAGCCCCAAAAAGGAGAGGCAAAACTGGTAGTGTTTCAGCCAAGGGAGGTGATGCCTTCAGCAAAGAACACCATTTACAGATTCTCTAGGGAACTGGGGAACTAATCCACTTAGCACAACCCATTCAGTCCTCATTTCAAGGTGGGCAAACTAAACTTTCAGCCACAAAATTAATCTGCATTGCAACTAATTCATTGGGAAAAAAAAAAAACAAAAAACCACAATACAAAATCTAACCTGGTTTTGGGTAGTTTTTGTCAGTTTTTTGGTGCTGCCCCAGAAATAACAATTCCCACAAAGTCAATTGGCTCCTATATAAGGAAGTGCCAAGGGCCACAGGAGGAATTTTAAGCTTTCCATTTAGTGTACCCTGAAGCTGACAGACTCTGGGTGTCTCTTGGTCACAGAGAAGAAAAGATTCAGCAGATATTTTATCTGTCCTCTTCCCACATCTGCACCAAACTCCATGGCTTTGTTCTCTCTCAGCTGCTGATAAACACAAAATCTGAGACTGGTGCCCTCTTCTGCAATGACCACTGGGCCCAGAATTTGTATTTTCAGGCTTCATAAATGCCAAGGACTCGGTGAGGCTGAAAACCAACTCACTTTTACCTTCGTTATCCATATAGGTACTTAAAATACACGGATAAATGGCCTTCCTGTTTTGCACTGGGAGTTTTCTCGTGTGATAAATACATATAAAACACTGTAAATGTATTGAATTACAATAATAATAATAATTATTATTATTATTATTATTCCTATTCCCATTTCCATTTTGCCTGTGAGGGGGCTGGCAGGCAGCAGGACCCCATGTCCAGCACAGTGCAGTTGTACTTTACCATCCTTCTCTTTACCTGTGGCTCCAAATTCCCCAACACAATTTTGTGGTTCTCTGAACACAGCTCACCCTGGCACCACTCCCCTGGTCAGAGAAGACCTGCCCTGCAGCATCAGCCTCTGAGTTAGACCACCTCACTGACCAGGAGGAGATGTCTGGGAGGGTGGGAGAGGGGGATGCAGTCAGAGGAATAATGGTGGGAAGGTTGCTCAGGCACCTGAAGGACTCAGGTGTGTGGGGAGGTGGAGGCTGTGTTGAAATTGCATCCCTGGAAGGGATTCTGCAGGGCACACAGGGAGCTGCTGGAGCCAGTCCATGGGAGGCCACGGAGATGCTGCCAGGGCTGGAGCCCCTCTGCTCTGGAGCCAGCCTGGCAGAGCTGGGGGTGCTCACCTGCACAAGAGAAGGCTCCAGGGAGAGCTCAGAGCCCCTGCCAGGGCCTGAAGGGGCTCCAGGAGAGCTGCAGAGGGACTGGGGACAAGGCATGGAGGGACAGGACACAGGGAATGGCTTCCCTGTGGGCCAGAGGGCAGGGACAGATGGGATATTGGGAAGGAATTCCTGTCTGTGAGGGTGGGGAGGCCCTGGCACAGGGTGCCCAGAGCAGCTGTGGCTGTCCCTGGATCCCTGGCAGTGTCCAAGGCCAGGCTGGACAGGGCTTGGAGCAACCTGGGGTAGTGGAAGGTGTCCCTGCCCATGGCAGGGCGTGGAATGGGATGAGCTTTAAGGTCCCTTCCAACCCAAACCAAACTGTCCCGGGATCCTGTGATGGGCAGCAGCCACTTGTCACTGGTACCTTCACAACCTCTGGCACCAATGGTACAGGGAGAAGTGTTGGTCCTGCCCTGGTCCAAGATAAAAAGAAAGTTTTGCAGCCAGGAAATCACTTCAACATTCTGGATGTGCAAAATTAAATGTGTTACAGCAAGAAACAGTGCTGAATTTCAGCAACTGTAACCCAGAATTTATGAATTTAATTTGGAGATGTGACAAACAGCAGCANCCTGCAGCATCAGCCTCTGAGTTAGACCACCTCACTGACCAGGAGGAGATGTCTGGGAGGGTGGGAGAGGGGGATGCAGTCAGAGGAATAATGGTGGGAAGGTTGCTCAGGCACCTGAAGGACTCAGGTGTGTGGGGAGGTGGAGGCTGTGTTGAAATTGCATCCCTGGAAGGGATTCTGCAGGGCACACAGGGAGCTGCTGGAGCCAGTCCATGGGAGGCCACGGAGATGCTGCCAGGGCTGGAGCCCCTCTGCTCTGGAGCCAGCCTGGCAGAGCTGGGGGTGCTCACCTGCACAAGAGAAGGCTCCAGGGAGAGCTCAGAGCCCCTGCCAGGGCCTGAAGGGGCTCCAGGAGAGCTGCAGAGGGACTGGGGACAAGGCATGGAGGGACAGGACACAGGGAATGGCTTCCACTGCCAGAGGGCAGGGACAGATGGGATATTGGGAAGGAAGTCCTGTCTGTGAGGGTGGGGAGGCCCTGGCACAGGGTGCCCAGAGCAGCTGTGGCTGTCCCTGGATCCCTGGCAGTGTCCAAGGCCAGGCTGGACAGGGCTTGGAGCAACCTGGGACAGTGGAAGGTGTCCCTGCCCATGGCAGGGCGTGGAATGGGATGAGCTTTAAGGTCCCTTCCAACCCAAACCAAACTGTCCCGGGATCCTGTGATGGGCAGCAGCCACTTGTCACTGGTACCTTCACAACCTCTGGCACCAATGGTACAGGGAGAAGTGTTGGTCCTGCCCTGGTCCAAGATAAAAAGAAAGTTTTGCAGCCAGGAAATCACTTCAACATTCTGGATGTGCAAAATTAAATGTATTACAGCAAGAAACAGTGCTGAATTTCAGCAACTGTAACCCAGAATTTATGAATTTAATTTGGAGATGTGACAAACAGCAGCACATTTGATGGAAGTGGAAGGAAAAAAAAAACCCAACAAATTGATATTGTTTAAATAATACACTCTATTTTATTTCGTCTTAAAATAGTTTAACCTTTATGCTACAGACTTGTTTCAAAAAACAGAAGGTCTCATCTTGCACCAAAAATATATATATTTATATATATNAACTAGAGCCGCACATTTTAAACATTTATATTCTGAGCAATGATTTTTCTTCACTATAGAAGATTCCAAGTTCACACTCCAGCAATATTCAGGAAAACTGCTAAACCCTGAAGGGCTCGAGCCAATGCACACTGAGGTCGATGGGCAGCCCCACACCGACCCCAGTGGGTTCTGGACCAGGCCCCAAGTGCATTGGTTCTCAGCCATACAATGGCTAACTTTTCACTTTCCTGCTGAGAAGAGCAAAAACCACCCAGGCACATTTTTGCTCTTTTTAAAAAACAGAAGTNAAAACAAAGATAAAAAAAAAAAATTAAAAAAAAAAAAAAAACCAAACCACTTCCTACTTATATCCAGTGATTGCGTTTTTCAGATCAATAGCCTTGAAATATGTTAAGAGAAAATACATAGTGTTTTAAATAAAAGAGAACCTGCATTGGACTACCATACATGAGCTGTTTAAACAAACACAGTGCACAATTGAATTGGAGGATGTTTGGTTAGGAGGCAGTTGTTTTTATGTACACGTGGAAGTCACATCATATACAAACCGAAAAACAAGGAGAGTTAGTTTGCATTTTTTCATGGAAGGACTGCAAAACGGGGTCCCTGCAGCTTTCTTCACAACCAACCTTCAGGAGACTCTGTGAAACTGGGAGAAGCAGCCACAGGAGGTGGCTGTTCCAAAGTTACCTTTACAGCAGGTGTGTGAGCCCACAGCTGATGGGAAGACAAGGAGAAAGGATGGGCAGAGCAGCACGGGGCCTTTCCCTGCTGTGGGGCCAGCAGGCTCCATCCACGCTACCCTCCCTCCCTCCCACAGAAAGGAACTGGTCACTAAAAACACCACAGATATTTTTCTGGCCATGCAAGACACTTATGTTCAATGTTCTAGAAAGCTGGAAATGGGAAAATATCAATCCTTACCTAGCTGTTGTGTAAAGTGCAGCATGAACTGTTCTGCTTATGGAAGAAACAGATGTTTGTTACTAACTACACCCTCCTGCTGGGCTGTTTTTCCTTTCTGTGACAACACGGGTAACTCTATTTTAGTTTTTTATTTTGCCCACAGATAAAATTATGGGAAGCCAAACAAATTTTGCAACCAGCTGACATGAACGGAAAGCAGAACTTCCCATGTCCTGACCACCCCTGTTCAGCCTTAAATAGCAAAAAAATCTAATGGCAGAGCTGTACAAAACTCCCAATAGAAACATCTGGAATATGAAGGAATGTTTCAATTGCACAGTAGACATTTAAAGTGAATAATATCATCTTGTTAGAGTCTAATCTTTGGTTTTTGCCTTGGGAAAGGCTCAAAATGACAGATGAGGGGCAGGAATTTCCATATACACCACAGAAACTGCAGCCTGCTAAAGTGAATTTGGTGAATATTCTGGTAGAAAGCGTTTCCTGAATCTTGCCATTTCTAAAACTAGCATGAGACATGATTGAAAGCCAGGGAAATGGTGCAGATTACTAATTTAACAAAAAAAAAAAAAAAAAAAATTAAAAGCACAACCTTAGTTTCTGACCCTGATCCTGCAACATCTTTTAACATCTTTTAGGACAGAGTTTTAAGCACTTGAGTGGCCCCCACAAATTCCAGGAACAGGTCCCAGATGAACACCACTTTGCCAGGCTGGGGCTTTGGAATTTACTTGGGATTTGTTTTTTATTTTCTGAGATGGTGAATGATGCAGACAAGCAGCAGTAGAGATGGGACTATGAGTAAAACATTTCATTCCTCTCCTTCATCCACTCAAGGCAAGACTTAGATAAAGGTAAAAAAGTTCAGCTATAACTAAAAAGGAGAGGGACACTGGGCCTTTTTATTACCTTTTCCTGTGCTTTTGCAATGTTCAGCTGTTCCTAAGTCACTACTATTACTATTTTAGCCATTCCAAGCTGTGGGAATTGACCAGTGAAACACAGTAGTCAAGTAGACAGAAGACTCAGCACTGAAGAGTATGAACTATAAATTACATTGAAAATAAAAATATTTTAATTAAAAGCTGTTCAGTGCATTTGTTATGGGCCATTTGCATTAAAGACAATCCCTCCTGCTGGTAACATAACCAAATCAGCTTGGGTAAAAATACTCCTGGCCCAAATTTTGGAAGTGTTGAATACCCCCCAGTTCCACTGAAATCAGTGAGGACACAGCATTTCTCAAAATCACTGATGCTCACACAGCAACACACTAATTTCTACTAACAAACTCAAGATACTGATAAATTAAAAAAGTCCTGGAGCTGGGAGGTGGGGCGGGTGGAAGGACGTGAGTTTGCACGCAGTTATTTCGTTAGATATACACGCACACGTTAGTAACTGCAGATGTGCTTTAAATTTGGTGCTGTTAATTCTGGGCAGGAATCCTCCTCGGAGAAGGCAAAACCATTGGAAGCGATACTGAAATCAGACTACATTCCTGTGGACGTGGATTTGGGTTTCACGGTGCCAAGGACGGGGCCTCTGGAGGTGGTGGTTTAACCACTGAACTTCTTGTGCCAGGGAGGGCGGGAGGGGAGGGGGCAGAGCACAGTGACACGGTGTTACAGGAGGTATTTGCGCCTGGTGTCCTCGTCCAGAGTGAGATCCACCACTTCTGGGGGCGAGGACCAGTTCTGCTGGGGAGCCACTGCTGTCCATGGCTGCGCGGGCTGGGCGCTCCCGAACGGCGAGCCGCGCTTCCAGGAGGACACGCTCTGGATCACCCCTCCCCTGGGATGCACGCACCTGCAGCGAGGAGAGGGACACACACAGCATCAGGGACACTGCTCAGCTCGGCCACCACACCCCCACCGCCAGAGTGTCATCGTCATCTGGTTGGCACTTCCCTCTCCAAACTGGATTCTCCACTCCTAGAGTCCGTGGCACCTCAAACGCCCAGTGAAAAAAGCTAAATTTAAATTTGGGGGATTTGGTGGGGATTAAATTATTCTAAAGGAATGACAGTGGGTGTAATGTGATTCTCCTTAAAAAACATGTACATGGATCCCAAGGATCTTGAGGGAGCCCGCCCCGCCATGTGTAGTACCATGCAGAGTTTCCTGAGGGAGCTTTACCCATTGGACTTTTTAAAAAGAGAAAAAACTGAAGTGAGGCTGCCTAAGAGAAAAAGAAAAGCTATATTGCAACATTAAATCAAAGCCATATTAAAACAAGGAGGTAATGATACTTCCATTACAATAATTGCAAAAGAGATCTTGCTAATTATGTAATTACAGTCGTCACGTCTGATTTTCTTTTTGTTTTGGTCTTTTTAACTGAAAATTACAAACATCCTGGGAAGTGCTCACTGACAACAGTTCAGGCCCATTTCAGCAAAACATTTAAGCTTTAAATGACTACAGCCAATGAGACTAAAAGGTTTATTTGAAGATAAGGCTCCAGTGCCCTGCTGAAGCACGGTACACAGATACCTTTCACACAGCATTTTTACCTATTATATCCATAGTAGATACATGACAGATGAAGCACAGGTTAGGAGCAATTAGAAAAAAGAAATGCAAAATGAAAGGTAGAATAATTTTGTGTATGATGAAGTGATGACAGGAGTTTACTAGAGGCTTTAGCATGATCACTCCATTTCCAGCTGTAAATCCTACATAGGCACAAAAAAAACTTGATACCTAGGGCTCCAAAAATTGTTTTGCTCTTGTAAGCACTGGTAGTAGCTGTAGCTCATCCTGGCTGCATGGATAAACACGAGGTGTTCTGGCTGCTGGGGTAACCTTTTCCCATTTCTTTGTGAAGGCACGTGTATTTCAGGAACTCAAATTTCCTGCACTGATCAAATATCCCTGACATTTTCATTTTATTTATTCCAGTTTAAGTCTCTGCTATTTATTTTCTCCAAAACTACTTAGATTATGCTCAGCTCTCTTGGTTCTGGTTGGAGTTTCATGAAATAGAATGAAAAATCTCATTCTCTGAGCTGTAACTTCTCTGAATATAAATGTCTCATTGCCTTCTCGGATACGCTGCTTAGGTTTAGATGTGACGTTCAGAATGGCTCTTTTATTACTTCTTCTGTCATAAAAACACATACTTAAAGTATATATCTACAAAGAATTACCAGTAAGACCCTGGAACTCTAACAACTCTATGGGATTTCTTTCTTTTAAAGCTTTCATTTAAGGAGAAATATTTTTAAGCATAACTGGCAAGAAAAGCTTGTGGGCAGAGCAAATTAAATATGACGTTTGGTCTCAGGGACTGTGGTGCACCATTCTGAGAACAGTCCTTGGTGTTTAGGCAAAGCTAAGACTAACTTTTCTTCCTGAAGATGATGAAAACCAAGCCATAAATTATCTCACAGAAAAGACACTTCTGAAAAATATGTGTTTATCCTCAAACTAGTCACACAAGCAGCCAACAGCAAAATGTTCAGTCAAACATGAACTCAGAACATGCTTCCAATCTACAACTAAGGGAAGATAGCAAGTAAAGGCAATAAAAAACCCCAAAAAACCTCCTAGGAAAAACTAGAGGAAAACTGGTTTATATGCATTAAAAAAAGTTTTGTTTTTTTTTTTTTAATTTTTAAAAATTTTAAAAGAATTCTACCACTGAAAAATTAAACAAACTGAAAAATATGATTTGGTGTCCTAAGCAGATGCCAAGGAACATCCCAGTGATGACAAACAGCACCAATTCACTAAGAATCTGAAGAACTACAAACGATGGACAAACTGCAGGGTGCCACAACTCACACCAGCCTAACGATGACATGGAATAGGGAGCACAATAAAATCCAGGATCCAAACTAACTAAGCAAACAGAAAATACTGATCAAAAACCTAATCCCTGTCCAAATGACAACCCTGCCAGAAGCCCATCAATACTTCATAACTGCAAGCCTAGACCTGCAAGAGAAATAAAACTCTAAATAGGATTCAAACAACTGAAATGTGTGAGTATTCAAGGGAGGCAGTAAACACTGGTCTGTGGGAGACAGATACAGGAACAAAGGAAAGCACAGAAGAGTGCTCTTAGTCTGATTTTCTGAAATTATTTCAGTCCATACCTACTAAAACTCATTTTAAACAGCAACTCTGCATTCAGCTCACGTAGAAATTCCTATAGAGGGTGAGTATTACTGAGGCAGCAGCATGGAAAGCTTTCAAAGAGGGAACAGAAGCACAAGGGTCCTGTGGGCAGTGCTGCACGGATTTACAGCAGCCAGTGCTGGAGGGTGAATCCACACCCCTCACCATCAGCACAAAGACCCTCCAGCCTTGGGTTCTGCTGCATAAACAGCCAGGAGAGCTGCTTCCTAAGGAATTACCATCTTCCAAAAGAGATGGCCATGCAAGGACTTTCTCACTGTTCTAAAAGCTAAGACTAAATCCCCTCCCTGGACCTGAAAATTTCCTTTTTTTTCACATCCAACAGCACTGGGCTGTGCCCACATTATCCATGAAGTTTCCTGCCTGGGAAATTGGGTCCCGCACACCTTCCTTCTTCTTTCCTCAAGAAAGATGCAGTGAAGGGACAAGAAATTCTGTTCTGTATTCCTCACACCCCTTTTCTGCCTCCAAGCACTCACTAGGCAGCAGAAAATTTTGGAAGGAGCTTGTCTATGTACTGTTTAATTTGGTTTTATTCCACCAAATTCACACTCCACACTATTAGAAAATGTTGGTTTTGTTTAACTGCTTCATAATATTATAAGCCAAGGAAAGATCACAGACTAAAGATGAAGACTAACATAAAAAAATGCCTACCAAGAAGAACAGCTGCATGGGTTTCTGACTGAGACAGAAACCTCTGGCACCCTCACCCTCATCTACTTTGACCTCTCTTGAATCTTGAAATAAACCCAAGATTCAAAATGATCTGATTTTTAACCTAAAGGGGATATCTTACAACATAAGCCATTGAAAAAATGGTAGCATTTTTACCTCTACTGATTAATTAAATAAAGTGGAAGCTGATAAAAAAACTCAGGTTAATATTTTGAAAGGAAACAAGAACCCACATAAAGATTTTCACTTAGTTACTTGCATATTCACTTATTCCTTTAAAATCTGAGTTTCTGATGTATGTACACTTAGCATCTCAGTATTTGGTATTTTTATACTACACATCTTTACCCAGTTACTGTTTGATATTGAATCATAACTTTAATCTGAATAACTATCAAGTTGGTCACTTTCTAAAGAAAAACACATTCTGATATCACCATGACCAGCAAAACAGAAAAAAAGAAGAGCAACATTTGCTGCCTTTTGGGCATCACTCATAGGTGGCTAACTAGAGAAGTGAAGGCCAGCAGTTCTTTCTTTATTGGATTTGGTAATACAGACATTCTGATAAAATGGAAGTAATATTAGAGCAAGAAAAAATAATTCATACCTGGCATGTTCCTGAACTCCAACGATCTCTACTTCGCTATCAGAAGAGGCAATGTTAATTTCTTCATTGGCCTGGGCACTGCCACAAGAGGTTTTGTCACCTGCAAGGAAGCCTGGATCCAAACGACCTACAGATGGGAAGATGGGAATACAAACAGTGTTTAACAGCTACCATGGATCAGAAATCAGTTGGAAAAGGAGTTTCCCAACCTAACAAAAAACTAAAGCAACAGTGAGATTAGAAAATCTCATCAGACCAAGTTTTTCAACTCACAATTCATCACCTGGCACAGGAAAACCACTGGATTTAGCCAGTGTCAGTAGCTCTGGTGATGCTGCTGTCACACAAATGTGAACAAAGCCTGACTGTTGCACCAGGAACAACTAGAATTTCCAGCTGAAATGTTATGACAGTGGTAAGACTCAGATTGTCCCTAAACATCCTTGACATTAAGAAACAAAACAATCCAAGCAAGCACAATGATACTATTGCAAGAAAAGCCTACAGGCTGGACAGAAACATCCCACACATCAAGGAAAATTCATTTAATTTCTTTAAATAAAAAACTAGGGGAAACTGGTCTGTAAAAAACCACAGCAAACCCATCAGTTTCTGGCAGTGCTGCTTCACACATCTGCTCTAACATTATTACAAATACTTGAAAAGAAAAAAAAGTGGTTTTTTAAAGTCCCATGTGCAGCAGTTTTTTCATTACAGTTTCTCAATGACATCCAGTTTGTCAGTCAGTCAAACCACAAGCCCTCTCTAAATACTCACAGCAAGTGTGGCACATTTTTTGCCTTTTCTGCCAAGAGCTGCTAAGAAGATTCTTCACCCCAATTAGTGAATGTGTTGAGTCATACAGGATAATACTTGCAAGGGAAACGCAAAGCAGCCAAAATTATTTTTTCTCTCACAGAAAATAGACTTCCTGAAAAATCAATTAATTAAAAGATATAACTTCTACTCTCTTTTTTTTTCCCCAGGAAAAAGAGAAGATTATTAATTCCACTGTCTCTCTTTATCATTAGCCTGAGGGACACTGGGCAGCCATGAAGGAGCTGACACCTACTTCTGAAAAACCACTTGCTCAGCTGTACTACACAGGGGAAGAGTCAATTGTTGAGCAGGAAATTTGAGAGTAGGTGAATATTTTATGTGTATCTAGTTTGAGTGGACACCTCCTGGAAGATGAGAGGAGGAAGGGAAGCAATAACGATCCACAGGATTTCAAAGGTATGTGAACATGCAGAACTGATTATATCCCCAGGGAGATTAAATGGAAACAGAGAGAAGAAATTAAACTTGAAACAAGTGCCAGGGAAACTTTCTAATGACTGCTCTAAGCACATGGGAAAAATGCAAGCAAATAGAATCATAGAATGGTTTGAGTTGAAAGGGACCTTAAAGCTCATCCAGTGCCACCCCCTGCCATGGGCAGGGACACCTTCCACTGTCCCAGGTCACTCCAAGCCCTGTCCAGCCTGGCCTTGGACACTGCCAGGGATCCAGGGGCAGCCACAGCTGCTCTGGGCACCCTGTGCCAGGGCCTGCCCACCCTCACAGACAGGAATTCCTTCCCAATATCCCATCTGTCCCTGCCCTCTGGCCCACAGGAAAGCCATTCCCTGTGTCCTGTCCCTCCAGGCCTTGTCCCAGGTCCCTCTCCAGCTCCTGTGTGGGAGCAGAGACCACACTTTATGCTGAGGTTTTGGAAAGACAAGACCCTTGGTGATTAGATCAGGGTTAGCAAGGGAAGGAAGCACATGTGCTGTCAGGTATCTGAAGGAGGAGTTTCCATCTCACAAGACAAAAAAATATCTGTCAGCTGAACTTAAAAGAAATTAACAGCCCAGACAGTCTCTTCCTAGTATTGCAGCTGAACATTTATTGGCAAGTATCACTGACAGCCAGAAAGCCCAAAAATGGGTCATGGGTATTTCTTTAAGTGACTGGGTAAACATGAAATGTGCTCAGAGCCTTTGATTCACTTGCCAGGGGCTTCACATTGCCAGAGGGCAGGGTTGGATTGGACATGGAGAAATTCTTCCCCATGAGGGTGGGGAGGCCCTGGCACAGGGTGCCCAGAGCAGCTGTGGCTGTCCCTGGATCCCTGGAAGTGTCCAAGGCCAGGCTGGATGGAGCTTGGAACAACCTGGGATAGTGGAAGGTGTCCCTGCCCATGGCAGGGGTGGAATGGGATGGGCATAATATTATATAATATAATAAAATACCTATTAATATAGTATCTATTGTTTTACTGCCTAACCACCCTTCATTATCTTGACGGGGTAATGTCTGGCAAAGAAGCAAAGCAGACCAGCTCCTAAATAGTCCCAAAAAGTATCCCTAGAGGTATAAATTGGAGTCCTAAAAAAGCTTCCACATATTGCCATAGTTTTAAGTTCAGACAACAAAAAGATACTTAGCAGTAGCAGAAGCACGATTAGCAGAGTAAATACTGCAAGAGTAGCTGAATGTTAATCAAGACTATAGCACAGACAGACAGATATACAGCCTCTGGCCTTACAAATTTCATGCCTAATAACGTGCCCACACTGTTAATTTCTTTGCATGAACATTAGAATGACGCCCAAAGTCATGGTTTTTTTCCTTTGTTTGCCATACATCACCAGGGCTTGCAAAACAGCCCCAAATATTTGCCCATGCACAAAGATGTGATAGTGTAATAAGATTTTTCACTTTGATAGAGCTGCTTATGTTGCTATTTTCCCATGGGAACACATTTTTTAAAGTCTGCCAAACTAGATGCTGGCTGAAGATTACACTTGTGAACCAGATGCAAGATTTGAAAATTCTGTTTTCCCAATGTGCAGCTCCAGACCTGGTAGGGAAAGGCCAGAACTGACAAAGGTGCAGTCAGATGTGTACTGAGGCTGCAGGGTAAGGTGTATGCATGAGCAAAAAGAGATTCATCCTTTCAGCTGCTGACATGGCCATAGCACCAGGACCAAATCCATATCAACATTCCCAGGGATGAAGAAGTCTCTTGATGTTTCCAGTTTTCTTTTACCTGCAAGTCCCCTTGGATATATGTGGAGGAAGGAAAAAAAAATTCTACTTGCACTGCAGCATTTTAAGCGAAAAGTGGAAGAAAGCTTGGTAAGAAACATTACTTTTTATTTCCTTACATTCATTTGGTGTACTGTGCTATGTAATACAGGTGATTTCAGCTGTCCTAATTGTTTAATAAATCCCTTAATAAAGGACTGGGATTGCTAGGGGTCAAATAGCTATCAGTCAGCTGCTGTCCTGCAAAAAATACCAGTGAGCTTGGAAAACAAAGGCAAGCTTCAAAAAGGCTGGAACAACATCCAGCCATGGGCCACAGTGAAAATAATGCACAGGGATTCTCGTACTCAAATCGTGGACTTGTAAATGGACTCCCTAGAAATGGAACATCTCTTTACAAAGCACCACCTAATTGTGCTTCTTTAAGCCTTATAGACAGTGAAAAGCAGCTCAGAGCCACAACAACACCCCTCATGTGGGTGCCCTGTGGCAGGAGACCTTTGGGAAACAGCACAAAACACAAACCTGTTGTGCTCCACCACAGCAGGCAAGACCTACGTGTCTGATGCAGCCTGAAATCCTAACATGGGGGTTAAGAAAAGGAGTGGAAAGGAAGTAAAATGTTGACATAAAAAGCTGTGGGATGAAGCTGATAGAAAACAATCTCTGCTAGCATCCAAAACATTGTCCAATTTTCTAAGGGGTATTGGAAATGCAGATGGAATATGGGAAGAATTAACGCTCGTATTTTAGAGATATAAAGAGAGAAAAAGAAAAAAAAAATCATACACAGGCAGTCCCAATACTGAAAATGAGATTAAGACCAGTTGACTAGCTGGTGGCATGGGTTGTCATAATCAATCATTCAGCAACAAGATTAGGTCGCTTTCATTTAAAAAAGCCACCACCAAAACCCCAGACCTAAGATCCCTGTAGTAATTAGAAGAAAAAGAAGAAGAAAAGTAGTTAAGAAAATTAGTGTCAAAAGTATATTGCAGGAATAATTGTCAATTTTTATCACTTGTATTTTGCAGTAAATGTCAGACCTTTTTAATAAACACCTGTCCTTTTCTCTCACAAAATCCACATAGGGAGCTTTTACAGCT
Source organism: Leptocoma aspasia (assembly GCA_013399835.1). Lineage (NCBI taxonomy): Eukaryota > Metazoa > Chordata > Aves > Passeriformes > Nectariniidae > Leptocoma > Leptocoma aspasia. The sequence continues at coordinate 479,817 of VXAX01006783.1, forward strand.
GTACAAACTATAAAAATACTGAAAGCAAGAAAGGGAGAGACAACAACTGCAATGCTGGCACAAATGTCAGAGAATTTAAACAAACCTGTATCAGCACTCATTTCATTCAGCAGCCCTCTGGTTCTCCAGGCAGATCCTGAGTCTTGATTTCCTAAAGAATTATTGTGCTCTTGAACTACAGCAGCCGCCAACAGATTGTCCACATTTACCACTTCTGGGTCCGAGTTTGTGTCTGATATATCATAGTGAGCCACAACAGGGGGTCCATCTGCAGGGGAGAAAAGCAACGTGGGTTAGGAATCAGCACAGACTGAAAGACGCCCCAAAAATACAAATAATTTGTTTAAGGATTAATGCAACATCCTACATGAAACTCTTGAAGTTACATAGTGGTAAATTGTATGAATTATTGAACTTCAGTTAATGAACATAGCCAGAGATTACAGAGACATTTTGACCTTTGCATACACAGAAAACACAAGTGTCAGAAACACACATTTATCAGAGTATCAGTTATTTGTGTACTGTCTTTTACATTAACACATAAACATCTCCATATCTGACAATGTTACATTTACAATCGTTAAAGGATAAATCCTCCAGTTTAAAATGAAATAAAAAAAATTACAGGACATTAAATTGGGCAGACAAGATATTTATCTAGAGAATTTTACAGAAGTCAAGTGACAGCTTACATTATTATCGGGTTGATTGAATAAAACTAACTTTTTCATAAAACTGATCCAGTGACAATGAATTTAACATTAGGCAACTTTCCTTTCATAACATTCACCTGTCAGGGGCAGGGGGATTTTTCAAAATTGCAATGCTTTTTGGTGGTATTTGTTGGGGTTTTTTTTAAGATCAAGAATAGCAAGAAACAAAATTATATTGTGCAGTGATAAATATGCTTTTCATTCAACATGATTGTCATATGAATTTTTGGCCACCATAATGAAGGAGGAAAGAGGGAGACAAAATTGCTTACGTGAATCTGAAATCTGTCCTTGAGGAATAACAAAAAACTATTTTTGATCTGTTTTGTTAGGCCCACCTAAATTCTTTGTGATGACTGAAAATCTCTAATAACTGGAAAGCGTGCTAGAAACAGAAGAGGCTCAGAAAAAAAACCAGGCAAATTCAAGACAAAGATTGATGTGGAAGCAGCAAGCATGGATAAATAATGCAATTCTGAGAGGATGTGAGTGTTTTAGCTCAAATGCCTTGCCCCATCTGCAGCTCACTGACTCAGGGCGGATGAAAGTGGTTGGAGCTCCCTCTCCCCAGATGAGAGGATCAAAACTTTCTTTGGACCAAGGCTTCATCCACACAAACAAGCACGAGACAGAAACACAGGCTGGGCCAAAGCTCAGCATCTTTGCAATTCTTTAACTCCAAGGAGGTTCTTGGAGTTCTGCAGCTGAGCATCTGCAGGACCTTTTGTTATGGGTGTGATAGATGGAGGGTACAACTTGTATGGGATAATATAAAATAATCATAAACTAAGAATGTGTTCAGGAAGACAGGACTTTCAGAGTTACAAAATGACTAATGAAATCTTTTAAAGTGATAAAGAATAAAATTAAAAGCCTTAGGAAAAACTGGTATCTTTTCAGAGTTTTAAGTGGCCATTGAAGACAGAAAGGACACAATGAACGAGAAGTTTCAATTTTACTTCTCTGAAAAGCTGTTTTTCTGAGGTTTTTAGAGTGGATTTTGGCTTTAGGGGCTTTTTTGGAGGGGGTGTTTTTTAGTAACTTGATGCCTGAAATAAAATTAAACTGACTATTTTCAGAAACCCCTAGTTTGTGATTAGCAACACAGTTCATCAGAGAGTGACATTTTGCTTAAGTCGTACTAAAGATCAGTTTTGCAACAAGGTATGAAGAAATTCGCAAAACATATCGGATCAGACCTGCCTCCAAAACAACAATTCCATGAAACAATGTTACATTACAAACTTAAAACAGACCCAACAAAAATAAATGAGTAGTTAAATGCCAATGTATTAAAGACCAAACTGTTCGCAACACGAAACGCTGATGATTATGACTGGAACAGAATTCCTGATAATTAACTGGAAGGCAATCTTTGTCTTTTTAAAAGGCAATTACAAAATAATGGAATACCGAGTTCAGAATTAAGCTGGCTGATGTTCAGTTAATTATTTGTGACAGCTGATGATTAAATTACATGCAGAAGTTAGGGCTGGACTGAATCATGGGAGGCATGTTTTCTTTCAGTCTTATCATCAGAGTTCAGCGTGAACATATATAATGTGAGCTGTAAAAATAAACAGTCGAGTGCAGAAGATACGAGGGTCAAGTACAATATTGACTATTTGACCATTTTTTCAACAGGTTATCTAAGATTTTAGGAGCTCTGGAGTGTTCCTTCAGGCCTTTGTTTCTCTCGCTTCTGAGTCAGACCTCCAACAGCAGAAGCGAAACTTGATTTTTAGATAGACGTGTCTACACGAGTAAAATTGTATTTGGACAAAAGGCACCAATAGTCTCAAGTCAAAATTGTACCACTCCTACATGTATAATCATGCAAAAATGTATAATAAATGTATATACATGCAGAGTGATATTCTCATCACCTACCCATAGAAATAACTTGTGTGAAAGTCTTCATCAGTAGGAAATACAAGCATAAACTTGTTATCTGTAGCTCCACTCTTGTATCTTCCACACTTCCAAAGAGCACACCTTATAACTTAGCTTAAATTCAGTATACATCAAACAGACAAAAATATTTTCAATATAATTTACACACTGTAATTATATTTGTCAGGGTAACAGCCACCAATTTAACAATCTGAAAAAAAGAATCCCAAACAAGCTGCCTATTTACAAAGCAATCACAGTAGAGATTTATTTTTGCATTTCTCAGCCTTGCCTTTCAGGATCAGATCTGGAAATTTGGAAAGGCCCCCAACACCAGGCTTATCCACACCTATCATCAGTAAATTACTAACAAAGCAAAGATAATGGCCACCAAACTGCAACAAATCCTCAGATTCCCCATATTTACAAAACAAGAAATAAGCATAAATGCTCACATGTGGTTAAAAAAAGAAGTCAACAAAAACCACACAAAACCAAACAATAAAGAAGTTGCAAGGAACAACTAGATGAAAGTTGCAGTGAAGGCATATAAAAAAAATCTTATAAAAATCCTCTGTTCCCAAAAGCCTGTTCCCTTTTCCGTGCTGTATGGATGGGACAAGAGTGGTTAAATTTGGAAATAAATAATACTTCCCTAGCTGAGTATGTGATCATCCAGTGGTGTGATGCAAAGTGAATGTATGGTACCAAGAAATAATGACAATTGGCTTCAGCTAGGAAATAAAGTGAAAAAATGCTTTCAAGTTGAAAAGGTAAAATGGATTTACTGCAACCATAGGTGTAATTCATCATCTTTTTTTTATAACAGAGACACTACATGTAATTACTGACCCTAACAGGATTTCAAACAGATTAAAAAACAGACATCAAGACAAACCACGCCAGAACCAAGACTTAATGTAGAACAGTTAGGAGGTTCCCTGGTCAGTAATTTAAACTATCTACTTTAGAAAAATTACATCTTTTGAGAACCCAAGGTAGCTGGAAGAAGTACATTTCCCTGGTGACAAGCATTAATTCATTTCTAAAGCAATAAATGCTTGAAAAAGGCAAGGCTGAAAGTTAATAAGTACCAGCAGCAAAATACATCTGTTGACATTTAATGCTATAAGGGGGGAGGGAAAGCCTGCTTTCTTTTTCTCTTCCCCGAAGAATTCAGAGGCAGAGGTCATCACGGGGACAGCATTTCCAAGTGTCCAATTCTCCCTTAATTTACACAGCTCATCAAAACTAATTCCACTCCAAACAACTGAATCAGAAGTCACATGCACAAAAATCCAGGTCTACACATACCAATTCTCATTTTAAACTTGCAACACAGAAAATTAAATCACTTCTCATCTGCTACCTGCTCCCTGGCTTTTCTTAGAGCCACGTCTCAACAGTCAGCAGCCTAACCCATGCTGTAAGATCCACATTCCCGTTGTCCCTTACTTCATTAAAATGGCAGCACAAGCAAAAAGGGGAGTTCAAGCGTAAAATTTCAGCTGCAGGTTAAAAGCAGTCATTCCATAAGAAGCACTGTCCCTTTGCACTGCACGGGCTGTTTATCATTGCAAAGGAAACACAAGATACTAGCTGGCAGAACCTGAGTGGGGAATTAAGTCCTTGAAATTTGTGGAGACAGGGTGAGAACTGCGGGTGTTTGGTCTCCAGGGAGAGCTCAGAGCCCCTGCCAGGGCCTGAAGGGGCTCCAGGAGAGCTGCAGAGGGACTGGGGACAAGGCATGGAGGGACAGGACACAGGGAATGGCTTCCACTGCCAGAGGACAGGGACAGATGGGATATTGGGAAGGAATTCCTGTCTGTGAGGGTGGGGAGGCCCTGGCACAGGGTGCCCAGAGCAGCTGTGGCTGTCCCTGCATCCCTGGAAGTGTCCAAGGCCAGGTTGGACAGGGCTTGGAGCAGCCTGGGACAGTGGAAGGTGACCCCGCCCATGGCAGGAGGTGGCACTGGATGAGCCTTAAGGTCTCTTGCCACCCAAACCATTCTATGATTACAAGTCATTATTTCTCTTCATCTTTCTTACATTAAGGCACGCTGAGCAGAGCTCATCACCTCAACTCCTTCTCACTGCAACCAGAGAGAGGAAGCTCAGAGTCAGATAATCTCAGCCTGGAAATTGCAGCTTGGAGCATCAAGAGCACCATCTCCCCTCTTTCCTCAGCAAACAGAAAAAGCTTAGACACCACCTTAGCCCAGGCACCTCAATTTTACAGTGCTCAAATTCCACAAGACAAATTCCAGCCTCAGGGGTGGGATTTAGAATTTGCTACGTTTCCTCTACAAGTAGAGGAAGAAAGACTGAAATCTCCAGAAGACTATCCGGATTAAAATAAATCCAAAATTAAAAGCCTAATTGTGGTGGTCTGAACTGTGCTCTGGAGCCGTCAGTGTCTCTGCAAAGAGACACAGAGCCATATTTAGATGTGAATATCACCCCAAATTTTAAGACACACAGAACAGTACAGTAATAACAGCAACAATAATTACAGCACTTTGTTCTTACAAAAAGCTCTCCATTAATGGATCCTGGAGAGCTCTGAGATGGTTATTAAGCTCTTTTGTCCACGGGGGAAACTGAGGCAGGTAGCAGCCCACAGCTTGCTCAAGGCTAAGGAGCAGAGGAGCTCAGCCTGGCTGAAAACAACATTCCCTTCCAATTACTGGGCTATTTTTAACTGGTGAATGTTTTAGGAGTTTAGAAGCAGTGCTTAGGAATGCTTTCAGGAAAGGTGCAAATGCTAAAAAGGCTACACACAGAGCCTCAGGAGACATAGCCTCTGCCAGCCTCACCTCCACCTCTTGGCTGTGAACGAGGGCACTGATGGTCTCAGCCTCACTAGCCTAATTCAATTTATTTCTAGGGAACAAATGAGAATACGGAGTCATTTTAAGATAATGAAAGACCTAGGAATGCCCTCATTTACACTTGATGCTTAAATTTAAGAGATAACTCCCATTTACTTCCAGATTACACAAAACATAGAATGGACTTTATTATCTATATAAATTTTAAGGTCAGATGATCATAATCAAAATAATCGTATTTTGTTTTAGGACTTAGGATAAGTCTTTTAGGGCCAAAACCTAAAAGACTTATCCTAAGTGACTTGCCAAAATAATTTTACAGTGGACACATCAGCTACTGATCCAAACAGAAAGTATCGATACACAAAACTACAGAGTGAAGTGACAGCCTTTTTGTTTCAGATAAGCAATACAAACCTGGTATTAATTAAAACATGACCCAGACCTGCCACTTCAAAAGTATGTGCAGCTCAAATGGCACAAACTACCTGTACCCTCAAACAATTCCCAAAGGGGAGTGGGGGCTGAAGATTTGTGCTTTTTTGTATTGTTTAGCAACATGAAACACTTCATTGCTATTTAGATTTATTTATTTATTTATTCCAGGTTACAGTAGTTACATTTCAAAATTTACAGGGTTAAGCAAATAATACATTGTAAATACATTAAAAAACAATAGCAGTGTAACAACATTCTCTCTAAAACCATAAAGTGAACTTTATCAGTGAATCCACTTTCCTGACATTTTTCTTCATTTCACACAGTAAAGCTTTTCTGTTTGGTGTTTTTTTAAAACCATAATAATAAAATCAAAACAGCATGATCAAATTATTATCTGTTCTCAGATTGGATACTTTTTAATATATCACATGAAAAGAAATCTCAAAAATTCAAGTCTTGCTGAACAACATTCATACTTTCAGGCTTTTTGATGACTAGATGGAAAATACCTTAGATTTAATTTACCGAGTTATGAATGAAGATAACAAAACATTTTCCATTGTGCGTTAAGCAAAGGCACATGGAATATGGCTATGGATTGAGAATACTGGGAAGCGGCATCCACTTTGTATCTCATTACAGGAGTCATTTTCTGTGATGCTGCCTAACAATGCAATAATTATGGTGCAGTATAGCAACCAGATCTATTCCCTAGTTTTACTTGGAGAAGTATCTCAGGAGTTGGAAAGTGTCTCTCAGTTCGAAACTGTCACACCCTTACATAGCCTGGCAGTTTAAAAAAATGAATAATTCCCTGTGTTAACACAACTTCCATTAGGAAAAGGCAGCAAACATGCACCCCTGCAGAAAATATCACACTTTCCCAAGCACAAACTGCACCTTTCCACGGAAGGACTGATAGAGCCTCTGATGGTCCAGACTAATCCCCTGTTCCATTGCTCTGCACTTGAAATCCTTCCTTAACTTAATAAGCCTATTTTTCCATGTGCCTTCATTTTGCTGACCTAACACCAAGAGACTAATGAAATTTGTGAGAAAAACCAATTTCTGGCTTCGTGTTTTGCAAGGTACTGTCCATCTCCATCAATCAGCCTGATTATTTTGGCTTCTACAGTACAAATCACACAGTGCATTTGTTCTAACACATGATACTGCAGTGGTCACAGTGCAGAACCCCATTATTTTACAAACACCTACTCATCTGGCCTGAATTACACACCCCCATCAGGCAAAGACTCCCCTCAAGGTCAGCTGGAGGATTCTCTGGACAAAAAAACTGCAGAATAAGTTCAGTTTTTAATGAGATTAAATGCCAGCCCCATTAAAACCAGTAGAACATTTCTACTACTATCAATGGGGCTAAGGTTTAATTTCTTAATGCCCTTGAAATATTATTTATAAATTTATCCACATACAGTATGTGGATACAGAAAGAGACAAAATATATTAGAAGAGAAAATGGTGATAATAAATAAGTTCCAATTTGTAAAATAACTGCCAAATATAATCCCGTTTCACTGAAGTTAAGATTGGTTTTCCAGTCTTTACCCTAGCAGCTCAGATAAAATAACCCAACAATCCTGCACAAACACTAAAAGACACTGAGCTTAAAAAAATAGATGCATATTTCTGCCTGAATTATTTTGTCCTAGTACTGTTAAAAATGACACTGAAAGTTTTACATTTTGACTCTTTTTTTCCCTGCACTGTTATTTTTGCAATAGAAAATCTGAAAAAAGTTTCATTGCCTTGAGTTTGTTTCATGTTGTATGTTAATTTTTTTTTTCTAAATAAAACCTGACCATTCAGCTATTTATTCCTGAAGACCTTCCTTACCAAACCCCACTGAAAGGAGCATGAATGCCTTGGGAAGAATCTGCAGGCAAGCCTGCAAAAACACTGCACACTGAAGCCCTTGGACTTCCAGGGACTCCTAAAAAGGGACTGATCCTAGAAGGAAATCCTTTTACTGCCATGTCAGTTTGACATTTAGTGAAATTTAAACTGAGCCTTTATATAAAGGCTTACTTCTTTTGCACTTGCACAAAAAACGTGAAACCAAAACCTCTGTGTTTCACCTGCTGCTAAATTCCATCTCCGGGGTTGTACAGGTACTCCACTTCTCCCAGGCTGGAACAGCTGCCATATTAAAAACAGATAATTCAATATTTAAAGTGATAATATAGGAGCCTGAACCAGAGGAGCTGTGGATGCCCCATCCCTGGAAGTGTCCCAGGCCAGGCTGGACAGGGCTTGGAGCAGCCTGGGACAGTGGAAGGTGTCCCTGCCCACGGCAGGAGGGTGGGACTGGATGAGCTTTAAGGTCCCTTCCAACCCAAAGCATTCCATGGTTCTGTGAACAGGCCAGTCCGATTTAAACTGGCACCATCATCCCTGGAATTACACCAGCCTACACCAGCTCACCTGATTCAATGCATCTGACCTTTCAAACCATAAGTACAATTCCTTAAAGGAACTAAAATGTTTTTTTACATCATTCTGAAGTATAAATCCTGGAGCAATTAGAGAAAGTCTAAATTATCTGTGGTTCTCCATGTCTGTGCAAAACTTCTACTGGTTTCTCCCCTACTTGTTAAATTTGGTGGTTTTGAAGTACTTTGATGAGATGTGAGCATAAACATACATTCAAAATGAACTCAGGGTGGAAAACTAGATGAGTTTTCTTCCGATAGTCCAAAAGTAGTCTTGGGTAAGTCAGACTGTTTCCATGAGATACAGAATGAGTAAGATAAAAATTTATGTTAAAATTTCATCTGAAGAAATTTTAACTCCCTGAGGGTTTCTAGTCGAAGCCCTTTGAAAATAAGAGCTTATAATGGAAATAATGACAAACTCAAGTGCAGCCGTGTCGTAAAAACATAGTGAAAATATTCCCAGGAGGCAAAAAAAAATAAAACCTGAAACTATGTGTTGGGAACCTGTTTTCTCTAAGAGATGCCAGAGAGTGCCACACACAGTTAAAACACAGCCTCACCACCAGTACTGGTGTCTGGAGGTTGGTTCCTTCAGGGCTCTGCACCTCCCAGATTCAGAGTACAGAGCAAGAAGAGAAATGCTCTGTTTATGGGCAAATGCTTCATCAGGCAGGCTATGCTACACCTGAACAACAGAAAGGTGGGGCTCCCCTCTCAGTTTCATGCTTTTCCGGTGGAAAACCAGCTCATGGAGCAGCACCCAGCTGTGCACACCAGCACACAGTCTTCATTTCAAAGGAGAGGGTTTGTGACAAAGCTGAAGATCTGGCCCTGGCTTTGAGCCAAGTGGAAAGAATGACCAAAGGAAACATTATTTACCATTTACAAAACAATTTGCAGCCACTGATCTTGCACAAGTGTTTTTAGCCCTCAACTAAGTAGCTTTAGCGGGGAAATTAAGTTAAAATTGTATCTAATAGGAACTATTCTCTAAGTCTTCTGGGAGCCTTGAGATAATTTTATCCTAGAAATAGTACAACTTTAAAGTCTGTATGCTCAACTTCTGTCACCCTCTGCTTGTTCTTTTATGTTCACAGCTGCTTGCATTGAAAATAACAGCAGTGATTGAGAAAATAAAAGGTTTAAAATTTTGCCTCCAATAACCAAACACAAATTTCAATCTATTCATACACTGAATTTTTTCAATTTTTTTCTTTTTTTTTTCTTTTTTAAAGACTACCTAACCAATACATTGAAAATTTGCAGAAATTTCACTGGCTACATAGCTAATTAAGTTATTATCCATTTATGAGATACATAGGTAAAGGTGTTTCAGTCTGAGATAAATAAGTTCAATTGAACTCCTTACACAATTTGTTCTGAAATACCTAATTATTCCATTTATACTATTTTACAAAAAAGACTATGGGCATGCTTACAGACATACACATTAAAATAAACCAGTCACTGCAAAAAGCTGCTTCTGCATGCAGGGGAAGATTTGTAAAGCTGTCATGCTTTAAAATATTCTGTTCTTATCATCATCATAAAGAGATT